>JAGFBZ010000128.1:0-445000 GCA_018398805.1 Hirundichthys speculiger
CATGTGCAACCTCTCCCTAAATGAGCTCACATAATCTAAGACATTGTGCGAGGATCTAGGTTTATCTGTAAGCCACCTCTCCTGCAGCAACCGCAATGGACCCCGCACAGTGTGACCAAAAATTAGCTCGGCTGGACTAAAACCTAAGGACTCCTGTGTGGTTTCACAAAAAGCAAACAGAAGCAGTGGTAGACCCTCATCCCACTCTTTATCTGACTCTACACAGTATTTCCGTAACATTGACTTCAACGTCTGATGAAACCTTTCCAGAGCGCCCTGGCTCTCCGGATGATACGCGCTGGAGACCTGATGCTTGACAGATAACTCTCCCATGACTTGGGAGAACACCGTGGACATAAAATTGGATCCTTGATCCGACTGGATACGCTTGGGTAGTCCAAAGATGGAGAAGAACTTAACCAGGGCTTTTACCACCGCTTTGGCCTTTAGCGTGCGCAACGGGACAGCCTCAGGAAAACGGGTAGCCGCACACATCATGGTTAGCAGGTATTTGTTACCAGATTTTGTCTTTGGCAGGAGACCAACACAGTCAACGATAATGTGCTCAAATGGCTCACCGATTATTGGGATCGGCTGTAATGGGGCAGGCGGAATTACCTGGTTAGGTTTTCCTGTAACCTGACAAACATGGCAGGAACGGCAAAAAGTAGCAACATCAGACTTTAATCCAGGCCAAAAAAAGTAGCGAAGCACTCTGTTATATGTCTTCTTAATACCCAAGTGGCCGGACAGGGCATGGTTGTGGGCCAAACTTAGAACTTGAGGGCGGAACTCTGCTGGTACCACAACTTGGCGCACCACATCACATTCCATCCCAGCCACAGGAGTCCACTCATGCAACAAAACACCATCATCAAATAGGTAAAACACAGACCGTGAAGCACATTTATCATTCTGAGCCGCAGTCACATACTTTGTCAAAGAGGGATCAGTTTGTTGGGCTGCTATAAGTTGCTCTTTGTTAATGGACAGACACAGGCTGTTCTCATCTTCCTTCTCAGCTGGCAAAATCACCGAAGCAGACATACCTTGGGATTCCGAGTCAGAGCGGCTCCCCTTGTCCGGCGCACACAAAAAGGAATCTGATAGGTCTGTTAACTCTCCCAGTTTACGAGCACGGGCGCGTGTAACGACACACGCAGGAAAAATGGGAGGTGAGTCAGGTGGCAAAGAAACACAGACATCAGCCGTAGGAACTTTGTTTACCTCAGGAACGGTAAAAAACACCCTTTTTCCAGCCAAATCATTTCCGAGGATAAGATCAACCCCTGATATGGGTAGCTGGTCACGCACTCCAACACGTACTGAACCAGACACCAATGAACAAGAGAGGCTAACTGAATGAACTGGCACACGTAAAACAGTTAATCCGATGCCCCACAACAGCAAATCTGACCCACAGTAAGACTGGTTAGAGAACGGCACTCCACGACGAGCTATGGAGTACTTGGCACACGTGTCACGCAGAATGGTTACAGGAACCATATGCCCCTCATTTCCAGATAATGACATAAACCCTTGGGAAACAAATGGTTTAAAATCCTCATCAACATCTATCAGCGCTGTTGGGTGGGATACAGGTTCTTTTCCTGCAAAACTCATGTTGGACCAGCACAACAGCAGGTGGCTCTTTTTTTGTCGATCTGATCTCTCTTTTTCAGGGCTGGACATACCGAAACGAGATGACCAGTCTCACGACAATAAAAGCAAGCACGACTTTCACCTGCAACAGAAGAAAGACGCCGGGAGGCTATTGGTGACCGAGGCTTATCTGACATAGAAGCTTCACGATGCACAGTAGATACAAAAACATTCTTATGAGTTAAGGCAAAAGGCAAACTCATCAGCCAGCACAGCAGCCGCAGAGAGCAAACACAACCTTTTGTTCGTTTAAATATACAACAATACGGTCTGGAAGACACTTTTTAAATTCCTCCAGAAGTATGAGCTCTCGAAGCTGCTCAAACTTGGTCACCTTGCTGGCTTGACACCACTTATCAAAAAGAGCACCTTTCTCTCGGGCAAACTCTATATAAGTCTGGTTGACAATTTTTCCATGATTCCTAAACTTTTGCCGGTAAGCTTCCGGCACCAACTCATATGCACGTAACACAGTGGTTTTAACAGTATCATAATTTAGGCTCTGCTCCACTGAGTGGGCGGCACACACTTCCTGAGCCTTCCCTATCAATTTGCACTGAAGTAACAGAGTCCACACATCCTTTGGCCACTTAAGGGTAGTGGCAACACGCTCAAAAGCATTAAAGTAGGAATCTACTTCAGCTTCCCTGAAGGGTGGAACGAGTGCGATATGCCGACTTACGTCAAAGCCATCATGAGGAGACAGTGTGCTAGATAATTGGGGTCGAACCACAGGCTGGCGCTCCAGCTCTAGAAGCTTAACTTTAAGGTGCATAGCTTCCAACTCCATTTCCCGAAGACGGATTGTCAGTCGAAGCTCTTCTGCAGACATGCCAGAGACATTAACTGGGTCCACAGTAACGGTTGTGTGGGAGGGAGCCACTGATGGCACAGCAGGAGAGGGCACGATTGATGGCGTCTGATGGCGACCCGTATCTGGTGGCCCCTTTTCCTCATCCCCACCACCTACAGCCCCAATCAAAGACCTCTCCTGCAATGCAGCAATGACGAGTTCCCTTAATTCCAACTTCCGGGTACCCAACGGGACATCCACACCAAGCCAAGTGGCTATCAACATCAGGTCCGCCACACGACAAGCATCTACCTGGGCCAATGTAGGATTTACCTTAAAAGCATCCAGGTCAAACTCCATAACTACAGGGGAAAACAGAAGAAAGACAAAATCAATCAACACAACTCCAGAAACATATATGGAACAACACAAATCATTTCCTGGACGAGCCCCCAATATATGTTACGCCCCAGCCTAGGGGGAACCGGAGCAGAACATAAAGCCCCCACCCCTCTCTCCCTGCCCCCAAGAACAACCATGCATCAACAGTTTGAAACAGAAAAGTTTGTTTATTTTTAACACAGCATGAGCAGACGTAGCATCAACCTTCAGGGGAGGCAAGGCCAAAATAACAAACAAAAAGACTTTCCACCCGTCTTACCTGCAGAAAGAAACCAAACAAAAAGACAGGTACTAACCTCCCTGGCCAAAAACAGGAGAAAACCCACATCAACAAATAGCACCCCCCCCTACAAGCTACGATGCTGCTCCAATGCAAAAATCGACTTAAACTATAGTCAAACCAACTGTAGCAACAAACAAATGTGACCGCATGGCATAGCATGGCCTCCAGTTGGAGGCAGGGAGTGAGAGGAGGGGCGATGAAGTGGCAACCTCCCCCTTTTAAGGTCACACGGGCCAATCACCTGGCTGCCACCTGGAAGAGGAGAGGCGATGAAGTGGCAACCTCCCATAGGCCAATCACCTGGCTGCCACCTGGAACAACAAAAAGGAATAAGACAAACTGATTGTGCCACCTTGAGCCCAGGAGGGCACCTGGCAGCAGCCTTACAGCAAAAGAACTGAATACCAAATGATCAAGGATCATAACAATAATATATTATATATATATATATATATATATATATAATATATATATATATATATATATAATATATATATATATTGGGAGATACCAATTAACCAGTCACAGTGCCACATTTTTTTTCTATGTTCTCCCGCTCCTCCTACAAACAAATCTGGCATTTCCAGAGAAGAACTGAAAATCAACAGCAACGTCGGTATTTTTTTTTTTTTAACAGTTCAAGCAAATGTATTCTCTTAAATTCATCACAAATGTGTGTTTTATACCTTAATTAGCCAGGAAATCTTACATTTAGTATTTTACTGTTAAAATGAGGTCCAGCTTGTATCTTTCTCTTTCTTCACTATGAAAATCTCCTTTCAAGTAACCACATAAACGTGCTATAAACATACGATTATAATAAGTGAATAAGAAATATTCACTTTAATTTATGCTAATCATTATTATTTGTCATAATTATTTTCTTGATTGTGAGTCTTTTTTCTTAGAAACCTTGAATTAAGAGTTATTTGCTCATTTTCAGTCTATTACTTGTTAATGTGCTCTGGCAAGTCTCTTTTTAGGTAATTTGATCTCAAATATGAATCTTTTTTTTCACTTGTTTTAAACCATTGAACCAGATCTGAACTGGAAATAAGACCTTTGGTCAAGTACAAATGTCTTTCCGCATGGACAGATAATGTCACTGGGATTGAGATTTTCACCCAGACTTTAGTGTCTTTTTCTTGTGTTTTAGCCAGTGATTCTGCAGGGTATTTGCACTTTTTTTCTTGCATTGATTTTTACTAAATATGTGAAAGGATGGACATTAAAAAAAGAGGATAAACATGCATCCTACCTGTGCTGCACCTCCACAACACCTTCACAGATGTTAAACGACTTCAGAGTCTCGGTGAGTTTAACCCTGTAAAACCCAAATATAGAAAAACACAAAAAAAAATTTTTCAACCATTAAGATGTTATTATAGGAGGCCTTTGAGGCTGAAAATGAGGTGTTTTTCAAAAAAATACGTTTTTGTAAGTTTTTACGGAACTGTTGTAATATTGCAACATTGGGCTCAATGGGGAGCAGAATCTCCTGTATCTGTACTCATTGTCTGAACAACAATACAGAATTAAGGATTCATTTGCAGGGTTTTACTTTTGTCGCAGAACAGTATAACATGTAAAATAATCTCAGTCATGTTGTTATGAACAGTCATTTATTGCAATAGCAAGAACTTTGACATTTATTTACAATGATAGTCCCAGAAACAGTTCTTGTCCTCTGAAAAACAGAGGCGGACATGACATTTGCTGCATTGGGTATTGGTATACCCTTTACTGCAATGTCTGCAGTGTCCTCTCTTCACTTTTATTGAGAAATGTCCAAAGTGTTGTGGCCACCTGGAAAGAGAAGAATCAATATTAATATTAATAATCCATTCATATATATGCCAAAAATGCATGATGATACAAGTCAAAGATATCACAAACATGGCAAATAGCAGAAATAGATTCTTACCAGAATGAGAGAGGATGGTAGTTGGGCCTGGAACTTTCTCATGTTCAGGATCTCCTTCTTTGGCATCTTGAGAGCTTGGCAATGTCGCTTGTAGAGGAGCCAGGCGTTGACCACAGCAAGGGTAATGGTGTGCCAGAAGATGTACAGTCATGGCAAAAATTATTAGACCACCATTTTTTCTTCACTTTCTTGTTCATTTTAATACCTGGTACCACTAAACGTCATCATGTGACTAAAACAGACAGAAAAGAAAACACTGAATGCATAAAAGCAGTGTTTTTTGCAGTACAACTCCATAGCTATTGATGTAAAAACTTAAGTGATTTAGGTTATAATCAAGAAAACCATGGAAAATGGTAACATATCAGCTCTTAAATAAAACTCTTTTGAGCAATCTTTGTGGTTATCATTATGTTTGTCCAAACAAATGTACCTTTAGTTGTACCAGGCATTTAAATGAACAAGAAACTGAAGAAAATAAGGGTGGTCTAATAATTTTTTCCATGACTGTACATGTACCAGCGCCGGGTTTTCAGGGCGAACTTGTATTTCGCTGTAATTACACATTGCACTGAAGTAATCTATTCACACATTTAACTGGACACACAATAGTGTATAGCTGACCAATTGTAAACTTTGATTATCATACTAATAGATATGCAGGTAGCCTCCAACTTACGACAACACCTGACATTCCTGAACATCAACACCTGCTCAAGAACAATGGAAAAAATGCCCTCCCCTAAGCATCCTCCACAACTGATTTAAGTAAGAACTGATAGGAACATTTTCTTATCAAAAGCCAAGACAAAGGGCAGACTTGCACAAACAGAAATTCTTTGTTAGAAAGTCCTGCTTTCTGTGATAAGGAGAAAATACTGAGTGTTCAAGGTGGTTAAAAATCATTATAAGTGAAAAAACTGTGTCTCCGTGTTCTTTTATCTGGTGCCTAAATGACAAATCTAGAAGCAAAGATCAATCAAGAATTTATTACAATCATGTACATCATTATGCCATGCAGAATATTTTAATCGGCCGATGGTGCACCTCTTGACACCACGGAAGATGTCAGGAAATGCACACAGAACTCAAATTCTGTCCCTTCTTAAAAATCCAAAGGAGGCGTGTCCCGCTCTCCCGGGTTGTATAGTCTTTTGTCTCCAAAACTCCAGATTGTCAGTCTGAGTTAATCAACTACTGATTGTTCAAGCAGTTTGAAAACTAGTGAGGGGGTATAGCGGATGTTGCAGTAATTAAGTCCAGATGTCCAGTCCAAACAAAGGTGGTGTGTTTATTCCAGGAAGCGTGTAACTAAATCTGCCATCGCATAGTCCCTTGAAGACAGCAGGTCAGGAGGTCGTGATCCCAGTGTTGGGTCATAAAGCAGCCACCCTGAGGCATTCAGCAGCCAGATACAGGCAATAAACTTTTAGCTTTAACAAAAATTCTGTTGATTCCTAAATCCTAACAAATCTCCACTCAAAACATGATTTATTCATGTTTTCTAAATCAACTGTAGCAAATATCTAGTAATTCTATATGTATATAAAAGATTTCTCTATCCACCTTTTCATATTACAGCTTTTATGTGAAAACAAAACAAAACATTATACTAAAGCCTCCCAGCAACACAGGAACATGTAAACTCATCTTGAATATGTCACATAACTAATAAACACTCAAGAACTGTAAATTGTAAAATATGAATATGGTGAACATCCATAATGTAATTGATCATATTGAGTTCATCTCAGTTCAAGAGAAAGAAATCCAGATGTCCGCAGATGACAGGACCATGTGACAATTCAGATGAATTGAGAAGTTGACCTCCAATGGATTACAGATGATGTGTAGAAATTTGAAGGAAATTGTTCGAATCCTCCGTTCTCCTGAATTGACATAAGCACGTCAAAAGGAGTGGTCCCGCTCCATCAGCCTAGAACTTCCAGAAACTTCCACTCCGATCATCCACTCTGATCATAAAACATCAACGCATCTGTCACAGGATCCTTTATGACACCACAGCCTGTATCAGAAAGCACAATACAAAGGTTGCACAGTAACATTTAACACCGTATGACTCAGGAGAGATGTTATGGATTAGAAAAATATCCTGCAATAATCAATAAGTGGATCCAAAATCGGCTCACCTTCTGATAGTTATAATCCACAATTATTAGAAAACTGTCCATACTGTTATAATGTTAACTTCAAAAACTTTGTGCAGAAACATGCAGTATGTGTGTTAGAAAAGATAGAAAACTAATCAATAAAGTGGTAACCTTGTTGTAAATTCATTACAGTGAATATAAATTTAGAATGGTAATTAATTTCTTCCCTCTTGTATCACTTACAAAAAGCCTTTCCACTCACTTACAATTATCCTTCCTTTATTATATTTCACTTTATCACTTCCATCCTAATGTCTTCCACTCATGTCCTTCCAAATTATAAATGTCTTCACATACTTTCTCTGTCCTTCTTTAATGCATTCATATTTTCTTATTTCCTTCTTTCTCCACTCTTAAAAAAAAGAAAAAAAATGCCTGACACTCCCTCAGGGAGCGATACCTAAGACCGACCCAAGTATATACAAAAAATAAACTATTACAAAAAATAAACTAAACCACCAAGAAAGGATGGAAGAGAGACACAACTCAAGACAACTGCCGGCAAGAGGACATCAGAGCCACAAACACAGCCCCACCCCAACTACAGCCACAGCAAGTCAACCATGAAACTCCAGACTTCACAGCTTCCCCTGGAATCGGTTTCCTCAGTCCGCAGAATCTTTATTTCAGAACGTGAAAAGTGCATTGAACAAGTCCTTCGTGTCCAGCGCGAGAGCCCACCTCGCTTTCAGTGTCGTTTGGACATCGTGCAAGTCCTTTGTCCAGTGCGAGAGCCCACCTCGCTTTCAATGTCTTTTAAAGATCATGCAGCAGCAGAGTTGAGATCTTTAGAAACAACATCTTTCTTGACCAATGCGTTGAAGATTCGTCCTTAGAGGAAAGCGTGTGTAGGGGTCACCATGAAATCCAGATCCACAGAGACCAGAATAAGCCATAAAAAGGAAGCGGAAGCAGAGTCTGCAGACGTCAGACAACTCCTGTCTAACAGCCCCCCCGAGTCGTAAATCTCTCCATCCCCTCACGGCACTAAAAACAAACTGAATGTGACCACTAACTTAGAGGACTTGTAATGTTTAACTGCTTACAGCAGAAAAAAAAAAAAAAGTGTAAAACACAAGAAGTCTAAGAAAAACAGAACTCCATCCGTCACAGGAATTAAATCCCAAGACAAAATCACTAATGCGACTAACCCCACAAAAAATTCCAACAGCATTTAGACAAACCCCCAAAATTTCAAACTGCTAACCTGCGTCCACAAAAAGAATCATAACCGCCCTATCACATCATTCAAGCATCATTTATAATAATCAAAAATATCCCCCTTTATATTCACCGTATCGAATAATATGTATTATTAAAATAGACTGAGGCCTCCTAACCAGCCAATTTATTAATCAGAGACCCCTTATATATTTCTATGAAACCAATAGGAGTGAGAGACTGCATAAAAGGAAACCCATCACCAGTAATCCCACAGAGTAAAAGAAACACAGAATTAAATGCAAAAACATGTCAAACAGAATAAAAACCTCATCACAGCTATAGAGAAAAGTGTTAGTACTGACATTAGCATGCATAACATCAAACATTGTATAAAAACACACATATAATAAAATTCTCCCACATATCGACCTCAGTACACCAACCTTCTGGTATACTCCATCATTATATCATGATCTATATACTATATCACATCATATTATCATAATACCAAGTTAAAGCAAATCAATAATACCTCATAATAATACCTGGCCTGAGGAATCATCAGACTCCACAGACATAAAGTCATTGGGTATAGTCATAGTTTTTTGTCCTTTCGTCAGGTAAAAGAGGCCCATTGTCTGTCAGTTCCGGACCTCATGTCAGTTTACAGTCAGTCCTGTCAGCATCCAGAATATAACGTGGGTCATATCCAGTATTGTCATTTTTGTCTGTGTAGGCCATCACACACACACACTCCAAAATTAAAAAATAAAACAAAATGGATAAAATAAAACAAAATAAAAAAGGACCATGGTCTTTCGTGGGGGAGTAAAGGACAGGAAGAAAAAACAGCACAGTCTGAAAAGGAGGGGGTCGAAGGAGGAGGAGGGGGTGATCAAAGTAAGAAAAGTCTACTCCTTATTTCCTGTAATGTTTTCCTGTAAAATTCTTCAAAACCTTAGTTATTTAGTTCATTTTATAAGTACTTCATCATTCTCAATTTAATCACCTATAATCACCCTGCTGTAATTGAATAAAAATCTCCCAACTTCACAACCTCCCTTTAACAACTGCAGGACAAAGGAGCACTCATCTGTCTCACTAAAGGGAGAGGGGGGGGGCTGAAGCATGTCCCCCGCTGTTGTAAACTCTCCGCAGCACACTTACTGCCTCTTATCAAAATATCGATCCAAACCAAAAACATTATCCGACCAGACATCTTGATAAACAGATTCACCAAACACCCACATCAAATAAAAACCCAAACAAGGTGAAAAAATGAACCAGGATTCACCAAACGTCACCCATATCTTCTGCATAATCTACCGTTGACCCAGAGGCTGTGAAAAGATTATTAGTTAATCTGAGAAGAAGGGGAGGATAATGCTGACTGCATTATACCATCGCAACCAGATCGAGCAGAACCCGAATTATTACAATTTCTGCCCAGTGTCCCTGCTGGCCACAACAAAAACATGAATTCCAACGACGTCGAGAATTAGACCGATCCGGGACACCACGTCTAATCAGAAATGCTGCATCAAAGGGACAGAGGGGTCGAAGAGCACCTTCAGTCTGTTGTATCATTGTCAACCGTATTTCGTCCAAAAAACCGTGGCAATCTGCATAAAACCTCTCTGCCTCACCTAGGGCTTTAATAGTTTTCATTTTCTGGAAAGCATTTGCCTGATCATTTTGCAAATCAGCTTCATTCAGACTTGCCGTAGCTTGTCGTATAATAGATGGAAACTGTTCAGGATCGACCGCCCCAACCTCTGACCAAACCGGAGGAAAGTGATCACGTCTCAGCATTTCTCCAAGCCAGCAAATGAACCTCTCCTCAGCTTTCCCATGTTCCAATCTCGGCACCTTATGCAACCATCTAGACAAAGTCATATTAAGTACCGATCCCACAGAACCGGGTTCACTCCCTGACAATGACCTACTCATTTTCTCAAGTTATGACAGACACGGACAAACATAAAACATATACAGCAAAATTATACACGCAATATATCCAGCTGTGAATATTATCCCAGATAAAAGACTTGATTAAGAAGCTTCTACACAAAATAGAAATTTCGTGCGCTTAATCATCGAGGGTAACCCAGCCTTTTTCTGGTTATTCTTCAACAGCTTTGAATACATCACCCTAATGAAATTAAAACCCGTCTATCCAACCCAAAAAAAAAAAACCCCAACAGAAATTCATCCGATGATCCGGGACAGAATGCAGGAATTCCGCCCACAATGTGAAGCGTACACTGCAGCCTCCCAGTTTAATTTATCAAATCGGATGAAAAAACCACCCACACATTAAAATTTTATTCCTGGAGGTCTGCGACCATCCTCATAATACTATATTTAGGTCTGCGACCTAATTCTCAGCTGCCAGTCCCATACTGGTTTTCGTGCGCAATACCAGCTCCCAGACCTGGTATTTAAACATTGTGCATGGCCCAAAAATTACACAAAGGTAATATGAATTTTATCAAACCATAGTTATTACTTAAATTAACTATAAATTTATGAACGTGAGGAAGATCCTGTCAGAGAACCAATGTAAGTTCAATAATAAATTTGCAAAAGTTCTCACCATTTGCTGGCCAGCGGACTACTGACCGGACCTCCCAGCGTTCTGTCATAAAATCTCACAATCAGAGACTTTAAAGACGACCAGATCCTGCGTCGGGGTCACCATTGAAAAAACTATGTCTCCGTGTTCTTTTATCTGGTGCCTAAATGACAAATCTAGAAGCAAAGATCAATCAAGAATTTATTACAATCATGTATACAACATCATTATGCCATGCAGAATATTTTAATCGGCCGATGGTGCACCTCTTGACACCACGGAAGATGTCAGGAAATGAACACAGAACTCAAATTCTGTCCCTTATTAAGAATCCAAAGGAGGCGTGTCCCGCTCTCCCGGGTTGTATAGTCTTTTGTCTCCAAAACTCCAGATTGTCAGTCTGAGTTAATCAACTACTGATTGTTCAAGCAGTTTGAAAACTAGTAAGGGGGTATAGCGGATGTTGCAGTAATTAAGTCCAGATGTCCAGTCCAAACAAAGGTGGTGTGTGTTTATTCCAGGAAGCGTGTAACTAAATCTGCCATCGCATAGTCCCTTGAAGACAGCAGGTCAGGAGGTCGTGATCCCAGTGTTGGGTCATAAAGCAGCCACCCTGAGGCATTCAGCAGCCAGATACAGGCAATAAACTTTTAGCTTTAACTAAAATTCTGTTAATTCCTAAATCCTAACATAAGTAAATGAAAATGATTAGATATGGCAATATATCTTTGCACACTAGTTTCTAATATAATAATATGTAATCAAATATAAGGCTAGGATGTAAATCATGTGTAGTTTAAAGTTATATTGTGAAAATTTAAATTGTTCCTCTCAAGACATCCCTCTCAAAACAGGGTTGTTTTGACTACCACATTCACCCAACATTGTAATATTGCAACAATTACAAAACAAGCTCTAAATAAAATGTAAGGCACATTTTCCACAATGACTACATACTGACATATTCTAGACACTGTAATAAACACATAAAAAAAAAATATTTAAAGCACTTTACTTACTTCAGTCAGATAAATCCAATCCAGTAAATCGAGGGGATGATGCTCTCTCAAAAATCTGGAGGGTGTGTGTTTTCTTGACCTGAGGTCAAGCCTTATATACAAATGTATGACCCAATAGCATTCTGAGACTGAACAATAGGACCAAATGAGTATGTTAATGTGGTTGAACCAAAAAATAAAAATGAAAAAAAGGTTTTTTGGGGGATAACAAAAATTGTTGTAATTCTGCAACAGTGGGTCTTACAGGGTTAATGGTCTGAAATAACTCTTTCTCTTGTGGAACATCTTCACTGATGGGACCGGTGATCACATGACATTTGGGGATGTCCACGTCCGTGATGAGCATCCTGACACTTGGGTCAAGAACTTTACGAACAGACCTTAACAGGACGGAAAAGGGTGTAAATGTACAAATAACCCATAAATGATCTGTTTCATGTATCCTCGATGAATGTACATTAAGCTAATCCCACGCAGATATCAATACCACACAAAAACTGTCATGAAATCCCAGGTTTTCACACAAAATTTCATGAGGACCGTAAAATCAATTTATTTTGATTAGTACCAACGATTTCGCCGTGTTACACCGGCTACAACTTAGGAAAAAAAGGATTTTTAAAGATGTCATTCCTTACCTCTTAAACATTGTTGCGGTGTTTGGCAGTTGATTTGTAGCTTTAGCAGTTGCTTGGTTTTTTTAAGCTGGATAAAAGTAATGTTCTCCGATCAAAACACAGCTAAAAACAGCACAAAACAGGGTGGGGTAATGTTTAAGAACAGACTGAGAAAGACCACTGTGACGTCACAGCGGACCGATGACATCACAGACCCTTGTTCGTGCAAGTGCATGCAAATACTTTCTAAGTTCCAATTATTCTGTTAAGCTAGCTAACTTTTATTAAAAAAATAGGATTTCCATTGAAAGTATACCTTATATGTATCTCCAAATACATAAGCAATTAGTAGATATCAACAAACATGTAGTTATTCTTACATTTCCCAGTTTGGGAAATTAGATTAGATTAGATTCAATTTTATTGTCATTGCACATTTTAAAGTACAGGCCAAAGAAATGCAGTTAGCATCTAACCAGAAGTGCTTTTGCAGTGAAATAAATACAATGTACAGTGTACATTGTATACATTGATAGAAATCTATCTATCTATCAATTTGTAGAACTGACATGCAATGTTTTTGGCTGATGTGAGTGTAGCAGAAGAGGCGTGCCCATTTCGCTCGCTGCACTTGATTGGTGTCAGCTGGTGGTGGTTGGCACAGAGTCTATAAATATGCAGTCTGGAGCTTTGGTTGTCCTGCTCTGACTGCGTGTGTCACAGGCACTTCCCCAGATCCGTCATCAGCATTCCTGTATAAAGCCTGGATTTGATTGTCACTGTTTAAAAGGCTGTTTTAACTGGTGTCCATCCCGGCATTATATTAATTATATTATCAATTTTGGTTGTCTAATAGGTTGTTTTATAATGACTTTTAATATGTATTTCTGTTTGCTCCATCCAGGTGCTGGTGGCTGCCAGTGATCCACTCCCTTGGTGGTGGTTCCCCTCCTTGCTTTTTGTAGTGTTTCACATGTTTGGTTTGTGTGGTCACAGTTACTTTTGGTGCTCCCTCATTGTGATCTGGTAGGCCCCAGTCCTGGAGGAGCTGCGTTTTTATTATTGTCATCATTTTTTATCCAGTGTTAGATGTTTTTAAAGAATGTCATGTAATAAAATTGTATTTTAAATGGACCTACATCTCCTGCCACCTCCCTCAGTTTGGTAGACCTGTGTGTTTCACTAATTTAAGTATTTTAGGCTTTTTGGTATCTGTTTTTTAGTGATTTGTAAACTCCATGCCTTTACGTACCATTAGGCTACAATTGGCGTTGTCGGCATCTTTACTACTGAGTCCTGGCGGAGATGTGAGTGTTCCATTGTTTTTTATTGGGTATTGGTTTTAAGTTAAAAAAGACAGCAGTGGTCTTTGTAAAACCTTTTTATAATGGAGGAGGAATTACAGGAGCTGCGTGACCTAGTTGCGAAGTTAAAAGTGGACAATGAACTGTTGCGCCAAGAACATTTGTCTGCTACACCTGCCCATAGTGCTGCACCATCCACCTCATCAGCAACACCTGTCCATAGTGCTGAACCATCCACTTCATCAGCAACACCTGCAGCCAGCACTCCGGTAGTTGAGAGGTTAGTTTTTGTGCCTCGTGATAGGAAGTGCCCAATGTTTAGAGGAAGGTCAGGGATTGCACTGAGCGAGTGGCTGGAGGAGGTGCAGGCATGCATCAGGGAGCGTCACTTATCGGTAGCTGACCAGGCTTTCTTTTTATTTGATCACTTGGAAGGGGAGGCACGGGAAGAACTGAAGTATCGCTCTAGTGTCAAACGTGGGGATCCAGCCAAGATTATTGCTATTCTCAAAGAACTCTATGGCTGTTCAGAGTCTTATGTAGCCTTACAGGAAGCCTTCTCTTCCCGAAAACAACAAGAAGGGGAGACGCTGCTAGAGTTTTCTTTAGCATTATTGAGCCTCATGGATAAGGTCAGGCAGTGTGCACCAACTGAAGTACAAAATACTGAGATTCTGCTGAGGGATCAGTTCGTAGAGCAGGTTTTAGATGGCACCTTATGACGAGAGCTCAAACAATTTGTGCGTAGACAGCCCACAGCAAAGCTGCTTGATGTCAGGCGGAGGCCATAAGGTGGGAGCGCGAGGGCCTGCAGACTATTGTTAGAAATCGCAGCAATTCTGTCCCTTCTTTCAGTGGCATTCAGTACGGAGTCCAGGGTTCTCGTTCTGCTTGTGTTTCTCACTCATCTAAAATGAGTGAGATGAAAGAAATGCTGAGACAGCAGCAAGAACAGCTTAAGCAGCTTACTCAAACTATTTCTAAGATGCAGCATCTTCACCCACATGGTCGGTCAGCCCAGGGTGGGCCTGCCCTATGCAGGCGTTGTAAGCGCCCTGGCCATTTTGCCAGGGAGTGCAATAATGTGTATGCTCCCTTTCGCCCTCAGCCCTCTGCACAAGCTCCTCAGCTGTCAGGTAGGCAGCCAGAATCTACTCCGGTTCCGGAAAACTAGCACCCACCAAACTGCAGAGCCACAGCTTGGGTGGGCCTGTTATTGGCTCAGATGCTACACACGTTAAACTGTTTGGTGCTTCAGGATTAGTTGCACCTTGCCCCCATTTAAAAGTTGTCATGGGAGGGATTGAGGTGCCTTGTTTACTTGACACAGGCTCAATGGTGTCAACTATTACGGAAGGGTTTTTCCGCCAGCATTTTGAGCCATGGGGACAGGAGCGCCTTAAAGCTTGTAACTGGTTGCAACTTAGAGCAGCTAACGGGTTGGATATACCTTACCTGGGTTATCTGGTGCTAAATGTTGAACTCTGTGAAAAAGTCATGCATTGTGGTGTACTCATAGTGAGAGATCTCCCTGGAAATGCCTCGCGTCAGGTCCCTGGTGTTTTGGGAATGAATGTGATTCGCAAATGTTATGAGCTTTTCGTACAGCATGGTGCAGCATTGTTTAAACTATCCTGTGTCACACAGGCCACACAACATATCACACATGCACTGCAGAAGTGTCATCAGTAGGGGTGTAACGGTACACAAAACCGAGGTACGTACCGAACCGAGAGTTTGAACCGAAGTCACGGTTCGGTTCATTTTCGGTACAGTAGGAAACATAAATGCAAAATATAAATGTGCTAGTTGTTTATAACACACTTTTGTGCTTTTTAACAATAGAAACATTAGCCTATACAAAGCTAGAATTCTGCTCAAAAATATAAATACAATATTCTAAAATGTAGATATTTTGAAAAACAAAATAAAAATAACATTGGCTCAGACTTTTGCTTAAAAAAATAATCCATCTGATGTGCAAAATTGAACAGTTGCAATACTGAACAGTTTCAAGTTGTTGGTCAGATTAAATAACATGAATAAGGCTCAGGGTGTTTCTTTAAAAACGAATCTTTTTATTCTTTCATAAAGTCCGGGTATGATTTTCTGGCTAAAATGTGGACGAGAAGGTAATTGATATCCGGGCTCAATTACCTTTATCATGTGTTTGAAGCCAGCGTTCTCTACCACTGATTAGGGTGTTTGTGTGCACGCGCGTCGCCTCGCCTGTGTATGTGGTGACACGCGCCCAGTCCACACACAGAAACTCGCGCTGGCTGTGCACTGAGCCCGGCAGAGAGAGAGAGAAGCGCGGCTCGCGAGGCAGACAGCAGCCAAGTGATGCTTCAAACCTAGCGGTTTGAGTGCGCGTGAGTCTCAAAATCACCAGAAAAAGTAGCTAGATTTGTCGCTAGTCGCTTTTTACAAATTAAGTCGCTAGATATAGCGACAAAGTCGCTAAGTTGGCAACACTGACCGTGTGCGCACAACTGCGCATGTGCGGCTGCAGCGCTCTGCTCCACAACATGCGGTCCTCTACTTAATATGTCCGTGTGGAAACTCGTTCGGTACGCCCCCGTCCCGAACCGAACTACCTGTACCGAAACGGTTCAATACAAATACATGTACCGTTACACCCCTAGTCATCAGGTGATCACACAAAGCCTTTCAGAGGTGTTGAGGAAGGCAAGGGTGAGAGGTAAGCGTGCATGCCGCATTGCAGGTGGGGTAATGCAGATGGTAGCAGCTACATGCTCAGAACAATCTTCTGATACCACAATGTTGTTTGAGCCTTTGGATTCTGGGTTGCCAGCTGGCTTGTTGGCTTCTCCTTCACTGGTCAGAGTGGTAAGGGGCACAGCCTATATACCTATTGTTAATGTTGGTATTGCTGAAGCGCTATTATACCCACGTATTGTTATTGGTACACTGCAACAGGTCAGTGTAGTGAGCTTACTAGCTGGAGTCACTGAGATTCCATCCACTTGTGCAACAATAACATCCCAGATGGCCCTTCCTACAGTGCAGGACCAGATTGAGGGCATAGACCTTTCTTCATTGTCTTCAGAAGAGCAGGGTCCAGTGAGGTCCCTATTTAGGAAATACAAATCTGTTTTCTCTGCCCATGACAGTGACTTAGGTTGCACAGGTTTGATATCTCATGATATTCCTCTTTTGGACAATACACCAGTCAAACAGCGCTATAGACGCATTCCTCCCTCAGATTATGAGGCTGTAAAAGAGCACATTAATCATCTTCTTGAGGCACAGGTTATAAGAGAGAGCAGCAGCCCTTTTGCCTCCCCCATCGTGCTAGTCAAGAAGAAGGATGGAAGTTTGCGCATGTGCGTTGATTACCGCCAGCTCAACAGAAAGACCAGGAAGGATGCATTTCCACTGCCACGCATTGAGGAATCATTAGATGCTCTGACAGGTGCATGGTGGTTTTCTACCTTGGACCTGGCCAGTGGGTACAACCAGGTCCCTGTTACGGAGGAGGACAGACCTAAGACTGCATTCTGCACCCCCTTCGGTCTATTCGAGTGGAACCGAATGCCATTTGGGCTTTGTAATGCTCCTGGGACGTTTCAGCGGCTAATGCAGAGAATTTTTGGTGATGAGCAGGGTCAGTCGCTACTCCTCTACCTGGATGACATTGTTGTGTTTTACTCCACTGTACAGCAGCATCTACATCTACTAGATATAGTACTGGGTCGGCTGCAGCATGAGGGATTGAAGGTGAAGCTTTCCAAATGTGCCTTCTTCAAACCACAGGTGTGTTATCTAGGCCACATAATATCTGCTAATGGTGTCTACAGATCCATCCAAGATTGATGCTGTATCCAAATGGCAGCCTCCTCGGACAGTCTCTGAGCTTCAGTCCTTCCTGGGCTTTGCAAGCTACTATCGTCACTATGTGGAGGGCTTCGCCAAACTAGCAGCCCCCCTTCATCGACTGGTGGCCAAACAAGGAGGGACCAGGTCCAAGTGACGGTCAAAAGTGGATGTCCTGAATGACTGGAGTGAAGAGTGCCAAGGGAGTTTTGAGGCTCTCAAGATGATGCTCACTACTGCCCCAGTGCTTGCCTATGCAGACTTTACTCAACCCTTCATTTTGCAGGTCGATGCCAGCTATTGTGGTTTGGGGGCAGTGCTTTCACAAAAACAAGCAGGCAAGGTGAGACCCATAGCTTATGCTAACAGAGGACTGAAGCCCACAGAGCGTAACATGCTAAACTACAGCTCTATGAAATTGGAGTTCCTGGCCCTAAAGTGGGCAATGACAGAAAAGTTTAGGGAGTATTTGTTGGGTCACCGCTGTATTGTGTATACAGACAATAATCCACTCAGTCATCTGTCCTCTGCAAAGCTTGGCGCAACAGAAAAGCGTTCGGGCAGCCCAATTGGCCACATTTGACTTCGAGGTGAAATATCGTCCTGGTAGAAGCAACGGAAATGCAGACGCCTTGTCTCGTCAACACCTCCCCGGCCCAGTGGACCTCGAAGCCATGCTGCCTGGAACACCACTCCTCAAACCTCTCCAGCAGGCCCTGAAAATTGACCAAGCTGTGGTAACACAAGCCGCTGTGACAGTTTTACCTCAGAAAACCATTTCGGATATTCAGGCTCTCCAACAATCCGATCCAGTAATTCAAGAAATCCAGAGGTACTGGTGGCAAGGACGGCGTCCCAACCATGAAGAACGGCAGAAACTTTCCCCCTCTGCACTTACCTTGCTGCGTCAGTGGAGTCGACTCATGGAGAAGGATGGAATCCTGTATCGGCAGATATTCCAGCCCGATGGTGCAGAACCAATGCTCCAGCTCCTCCTCCCAGTGGTTTTAATTACAGAGGTATTAAACAAGTTCACCAAGAGCATGGCCATCAAGGTGTGGAACGAACACTAGCCCTGTTACGCTCGAGGTGTTATTGGCCAAGTATGACCACAGAGGTGGCACAGTGGTGTCAAGCTTGTGAACGGTGCCAGTTTGCCAAAGACAACAAGCCTGCTGCACAGAACCCCATGGGACACCTTTTGGCATCAAGGCCAAATGAGATATTAGCCATCGACTACACCCTGTTGGAGCCTGCAAGAAACGGAATGGAAAATGTTCTGGTGATGACTGACATCTTCAGCAAATACACGCTTGCTGTCCCCACCCGCGATCAACACGCCTCCACTGTGGCCTATGTTCTGGTAGTGGAATGGTTCTCAAAGTTTGGGGTCCCCGCCAGAATCCATTCAGATCAGGGGCGCAACTTTGAGAGTGCCCTCATCCATCAACTTTGCAGTTTTTATGGCATTCAGAAAACTCGCACAACCCCATACCATCCCGCTGGAAATGGCCAGTGTGAGCGGTTCAACCTAACCCTTCATTATCTGCAACGCACACTACCGCCAATCACGAAAAAGAGACTGGACATCCTGCCTTCCACAAGACCTTTACTGCTATAATACCACACCTCATCAGGCCACTGGTGAGTCCCCTTTCTTTTTAATGTTTGGACAAGAACCCCGACTTCCTATTGACTTCTTGTTGGGCCGAGTTCAAGAACCTGGAAATGTCCATGATTGGATTCAAGAACACCAGGCCCGATTACAGATGGCATTTGACGGAGCCAGGCAACGACTGAAGACTGCAGCAGCAGGCAGAAAGAAGGCCTTTGACGAACATGTTCGAGGTGACACCCTGAAAGAAGGCCAGTTGGTTTTAATGCGTGATCTCAGCACCAGGGGGCGACACAAGATGCAGGATAGATGGAGCCTAGTTGTGTATCAGGTCCTCAAAGCACCAAAGGAAGGGGGTGCTGTTTATACCATCGTCCCAAAGGATGATCATATAAAGGTGAGGCATGTCCACCGTACTCTGCTAAAGGCTGTGCCAAAGTCTGGAGTAGAATCCCCAAGAGGCGAGCTCAGTACTGGTCCACCCCTCCAGCCCAGGCAAGATTCGGATGACAACATGTCTTGTGATGGTGACTTGCTGGCCCTGGTCGCAGAACCTGCACTTCCCACCTTGCCAGTCACCAGAACTGTAGAAGACACTCAAAACACTGTTTGCTTACCAAGTCACCACACTGACCTGGTTCCAACTGTGCCAGGTCCTTCTACGCCCTCTAAAACACTCCCTGCACAACCATCAACATCTCGGAGTATCCCATCTACCAGCGTCCCTGTCACAAGCACGGCGGAACTTCGAAGATCAGTGCGTTCAACAGCTGGTCACCACTCAAATGTCCATCGCATCCCAAGGCTGGTGGGGGATTTGGCATTGGGTGCTGCTAATTCTCAAAGGCCAGTTTCCCATGCTGTCACAGCCATATTCAGGCCCTGGAGTTAGTTTGTGGGGTTTGTTTTTTTTTTTGGTTCAATGTCGGGACGACTATGAAAAATGGGGGTAGATTGTAGCAGAAGAGGCGTGCCCTTTAGGCTCGCTGCACTTGATTGGTGTCAGCTGGTGGTGGTTGGCACAAAGTCTATAAATATGCAGTCTGGAGCTTTGGTTGTCCTGCTCTGACTGCGTGTGTCACAGGCACTTCCCCAGATCCGTCATCAGCATTCCTGTGTAAAGCCTGGATTTGATTGCCACTGTTTAAAAGGCTGTTTAACTGGTGTCCATCCCGGCATTATATTAATTATATTATCAATTTTGGTTGTCTAGTAGGTTGTTTTATAATGACTTTTAATATGTATTTCTGTTTGCTCCATCCAGGTGCCGGGGGCTGCCAGTGATCCACTCCCTTGGTGGTGGTTCCCCTCCTTGCTTTTTGTAGTGTTTCACGTGTTTGGTTTGTGTGGTCACAGTTGCTTTTGGTGCTCCCTCATTGTGATCTGGTAGGCCCCAGTCCTGGAGGAGCTGCGTTTTTATTATTGTCGTCATTTTTTTATCCAGTGTTAGATGTTTTTAAAGAATGTCATGTAATAAAATTGTATTTTAAATGGACATACGTCTCCTACCACCTCCCTCAGTTTGGTAGACCTGTGTGTTTCACTAATTTAAGTATTTTAGGCTTTTTGGTATCTGTTTTTTAGTGATTTGTAAACTCCATGCCTTTACGTACCATTAGGCTACATGAGCAAAATAAAATTAAAATAAAACTAAAACAGACTACTCTTCAACTAAACAGGCTCTGACCGTGTATTTTTGTGAGATCTGTTGTTTGATCAGGATTTTATTTATTTCTCAGGAGGTTGTACGACACCAAACTTGGACACCACCACAAGTCAAAGGGCTACAAGTGCACTAAAAATTAAGAAAATTAAATTAAATCTAAAAAAAACTTTTCAACCTGCTACTTCTTGTGCAAATTATAAAAACAGAAAAGGCCCCCTGATCACAAAGACCAAAACACTCAAATTGAAAGCTAAGAAAATACATTTATATTTTGGAATGCGCCGCAAGGTGGCTGCAAATTGTAGTTGCTCTCACATAGTTTTAATAATTTTTTCGATTTTCTTTTTGTCTTGAAATACAGCCGTCATTTTTATCAAATTTTTTGAAGAGGTTTTTACGTCGGTTCAGAGGCTGTGCTGCACGGGAGAGTTTTCAGCATACTTTTGTCTCTTTTTGGCTGTCTCCGATACTTGTTATGATGTGTCATAACAAGTATCGGAGACAGCCAAAAAGAGACAAAAGTATGCTGAAAACTCTCCATGGCAACGCTGGACTTGTTTACAGTCGTGATCAACTGCTAAAACTCTCTAAAATGAGGATTGGCAGTGAAATAACACGATAAATCCCGATGGAGTTGAGAAGAAAGAGAAGAGGATGCAGGGCAGGAGTGAAGCAGAAAGAAAAGCGATGGAGATTTAAACCGTTTCTTCCAACTGTTGTGATGGGTAACGTCAGATCGTTAGCTAACAAAATGGACGAGCTTGAGATGCTAACCAGGTCCCAGAGAGAATACAGAGAATGTAGTCTCATGTGCTTCACCGAGACGTGGCTGCATGAACACATCCCGGACTGTACGTGTCTGTTCGCGGCTTTAAGACGGTCCGTGCAGACTGCAGTAAGCAACTCAGCGGGAAGCTGAGGGGAGGTGGGATTGCAGTGCTGGTTAACCAGCGTTGGTGTCATCCTGGTCACATTACCGTCAAGGAGAAGATCTGCACGAGGGACCTTGAACTGTTAGCTGTGAGTTTCCGTCCTTATTATTTACCCAGAGAGTTTACCTGTGTTATTCTGGTAGCGGTTTATATTGTACCTGGTATCGCTCCAGACGCAGCCTGTGATGTCATCAGCTCCGTTATTGCAAGGCTGCAAACACAGTATCCAAACTCAGTTATGGCGATCTCTGGAGACTTCAACAATGTCTCCCTCTCTACAGCTTTACCATCATTCCAACAGTTTGTCAGCTGCTCCACCAGAGAAAATAAGACATTGGACTTATTTTATGCAAATATTAAAAATGCATACAGCTGCTCTGCCCTGCCACCTTTAGGGAGATCTGACCATAATCTGGTTCTTCTCACCTCCACCTACAAGCCCATCGTTCAGCAGCAACCAGTGATCATAAAAACTATCAAAACCTGGTCTAATGAAGCTGAAGATGCTCTGAAGGTTGCTTTGAGGCTACGGACTGGAATGCCCTCTGTGAACCTCATGGAGACAACATCAACGCCATGACTGAGTGTGTGACAGATTATATAAACTTCTGTGTGGACAGCATCGTTCCAACAAGAACTGTGAGGTGCTTCCCCAATAACAAACCCTGGATCACCAGAGACCTGAAAAAGCTGTTGAACATCAAAAAGAAAGCCTTCAGGGATGGAGACAGGGAGTTATTGAAGACAACACAAAAACTAATTAAAGAACAAACCAGGAAGTGCAAGGAGGACCACAGGAAGAAGCTAGAAAGGCAGCTCCAGCAGAACAACGTGAGGGATGTGTGGTCTGGAATGAAGAAGATCACCGGCTTCAAGGCAAAGGGGGACCAGATTGATGGAGGTCTGGACAGAGCTAATGAATTGAACACGTTCTTCAATAGATTCAGTTCCCCCCCTGCCTCCAGCCCAACAGACCACACCCCCTCGGTGAGCCCACAGCTTTCCTGTCACACCTCCACTCTGTCACCCTGCAGCTCAGTCATGGACCAGAGACCAGCATCATCTTTCTCCACCTCAGAGACCTCCTCTGCCTCCCCCTCCACTCTGTCTGTCTCCTGCAATCAGGTCAAAAAACAACTTGAGAAACTGAACCAGAACAAAGCTGCAGGTCCAGACGGTGTCTGTCCCAGAGTTCTCAAGACCTGCTAATTGCAACTATGTCCGATTCTCCAGCACCTCTTCAACGCCAGTTTGAGACAGAGAACAGTTCCTGTGCTGTGGAAAACATCCTGCCTTGTTCCAGTGCCTAAAAAACCACAACCAGCTGAACCTAATGACTACAGACCAGTTGCCCTGACATCTCACATCATGAAAGTCCTGGAGAGACTCTTACTGGCCCACCTCAACAAGCAGGTCAGCAGCTTTCAGGACCCATTACAGTTTGCATATCGTAATGGGCTTGGGGTTGAAGACGCCATCATCTACCTGCTTCACAGAGCCCACTCTCATCTGGACCAATTAGGCAGCACTTTGAGGGTCATGTTCTTTGATTTCTCAAGTGCTTTTAATACAATTCAGCCTGCGTTGTTATGTGAGAAGCTCCATAAGTTCCAGGTGGATTCCTCCACAACCTCCTGGATTTATGACTACCTCACAAACAGACCACAGTTTGTGAGACTGAAAGGTTGTGTGTCTGAGATGGAGGTCAGCAGCATTGGAGCACCACAAGGAACTGTTCTCTCACCATTTCTCTTCACGCTCTACACCTCTGACTTCCCATACAACTCTGAGTCCTGTCATCTGCAGAAATACTCTGATGACTCTGCAGTTGTTTGGTGTATTAGCAACGGACAGGAAGCAGAGTACAAAGAACCGATCTGTCAGTTTGTGAAATGGTGTAGTAACAATTATCTCGTATTAAATACCAGCAAAACTAAGGAGATGATTGTCGACTTCAGGAGGAGCAAGAATCAACACAGCAGTGTTTCCATCCTGGGAAAGGAGGTGGAGGTGGTGGAGGAATACTGATTACTGATTGTTCAAAAATGAATGCTGCACAAGCTGATGAAGATGATGGAGGACTCTTCACACCCTCTCCACTACACAGTGATCAAACAACAGAGTGTGTTCAGTGAGAGGCTTCTTCAGGTCCGTTGCAAGACGGAAAGATACAGAAGATCATTCCTGCCAGCAGCCATCAGCCTCCACAACAAGACTTAACACCTGTTATTATATTATTATTATTATTGCTGTCTGTTGTTTATTTAAAAAAAAAAAAAGAGAGCCCTTACTACATTGAATTTCCCTTTATGGGATAAATAAAGTATTTTTCATTTTTCATTTTCATTTTCATCATCCTCAGATGGCTGCTTTATCCAGGTGAGCAGAGAGCTGCTCCCCTGGGCTGCCTGCCCTAGCTCCCTTTCTCTCTCCTTCTTAAGTTTGTCCCTTCTGGGCTGCTGCAACTGGTAAATGAAAAGAGACCGACAGTATGAAGACTGATTGTTGACATTAGGCTACAACAAGATAGACAGCTACTTTTTATGTTTCTTTATTTTTTATTATTTAGCAAATAAATCATTGCAGGTGTTAAAGCAGCAATATGTGGGCTAACTCTGGAAGAAAGATTGACTACACGTGGTTCTCATTCCCAGGTAGTCAGATAATGACACTTTGGGACCACCAGCCAAAAGCCTTGATTATTATGACTAGTGTCTAGCTTGGTAAGCAGGTGGGCAGTCGGCTAATTTAGGCTCAGCTGTTAGCCGCTGTATGAGACAGGCTACTTCACAACAGAGACAAATAAATGCACCTTATAGCTTATAGCTTGGCAACTGAGGCTTAGGGGGCAAACAATACACTCGATTCATTTATGTGTTACCTGGTGGTGGCTGGTAGGTCAGTACACTGTGCAGCTGTGCAGACAGTCCAATGCTGCGACGCTCATTTGGGTCCGCTCTGCGCATTCACGTTGACAAACGAAGAGATGGGGTGGGGCACGGTTGTGGGTGGGTGTGTGTGTGTGTGTGCATGTGCGTGTGCGTGTTTATCAAATATACTTTATTGATCCCCCAAGGGGGAAATTCAAGTTTCAAGGAGCTGCCGGTATCCAGGACTCCTTCTTCATGTCCCGGTCCTGTGGTCCGAGTGCTAACTCCAGATAACAGCCGTTAAATTCCAAAATTTAAAATTCAATTCAATTCAAAATACTTTATTAATCCCCCAAGGGGGAAATTCAAGTTTCAGTACACCAGGAAAAATCTGGTGTACTAGGAGAGCTGCTAGTGTCCAGCGCTCCTGTTCATGCCAGGTCCCGCGGTCCAAGTGCTAACTCCAGGTAACAGCCGTTAGAACCAGTATATCTCCAAAACGATGACAAGTGAGATATCTCCAGGTCAGAGGAGGAAACACTGATGAACCAAACCGTCTCCTCTGGGAAGAACGAGCTCCATTCAGTCTGGCGAGCAACGGAGCCGACCGTCCCAGAGCTCGGTTCATCATGCGGACCGGACCAGGCCGTTGTCGGCTGCCCCGGCGGTGCTGGGCCCCACTAGGTCACCAGACGGCCCCTGCCAGGTCAGCTGACCCATCCGGCATGTAGACAGCTGGACGGGGGCAGCATGCCTGCCGCCGCTACATCGGGGGCTCCCATCCCGGCTCTGTGACACTGCAGCCCGGATCCAGTGGCGGTGGTTGCCGCGGGTAGCAGTTCAGGGCTACTTAGCTTAGCTTTCCCGAACCAGCCTCCAGCGACACCGTCCATGTCCGCGGCGGCAGGTCTCCACCAGTCGCATGAGGACCGATCTGCCCCCTGCAGACAGTATGTAGACATCCGACCGCAGATCACCACAAACCGGGCACAAACTGGAGCGTCCAGCGTCCAGCGTCCAGCGTCCAGCGTAGCAGGGATAAGTCCCGGAGCAGCAGCGAGAAGCGTCCATGCCAGGCGTCGTCCGGGTTACAACCTGTTAAAACCTGTTAACAGCCGTTAAAACCAGTATATCTCCACAATGGTGAATTAAGTGAGATATCTCCAGGTCAGAGGAGGAAACAACGATGAACCAAACTCCGATGAACCAAACTGTCTCTTCTGGGAAGACCGAGTTCCCTCAGTCCGGCAAGCGATGGAGCCGACCGCCCCAGAGCCCGGTTCAACTTGCAGACCAGGTAGTTGGCGTCACCCCTGGCGGTGCCGGGCCCACCAGGTCTTCAGACAGTCCCTGCCAGGTCAGCTGACTCACCCCAGCGTGTAGACTGCTGGATAGGGGCAGCATGCCACCGCTGCCACGTCGGGGGCTCCCGTCCCGGCTCAGTTGATGCTGCAGCCCGGATTCAGTGGCGGTGGTTGCCGCGGGTAGCAGTTCAGGATTAGCTTCCTTGAACCGGCCCCCAGTGACACCGTCCATGTCCGCGGCGACAGGTCTCCACCAGCCGCAAGAGGACCGGTCCGCACCCACAGACAGCAGGTCGACACCCGACCGCAAAATCACCACACCGGGCACAAACTGGAGCGTCCAGCATCGGAGGGATAAGTCTCCCGGAGCAGCAGCGAGTAGCCTCCATGCCAGGCGTCGTCCGGGCAAAGACGACAATGTTTAATGTTTTATTTAAAAAAAAAAACAACTCACGCTGAGGAGGGCACCTGCTTGGTCCAGAGGGCAATGGGCAAGTGCTCTAGCACCACCTGGTGTCTATCTGTACACACCACTGCATGTCGAAAGACATATCCCGTGGTCGTGGAAAAGATGATAGTCTGTTTGACAATGGTCAAATCATTGGCATGCATCAAGCAGAGAAAACATCTAAGGAGGTTGCAGAAACTACCAAAATTGGGTTAAGAATTGTCAAACACATTATAAAAACTGGAAGAATAGTGGGGACCTTCGAGTAGAAAATGTGGGCGGAAAAAAATCCCCAATGATCGTGATCAGCGATTACTTAAACGTTTGGTTAGATCAAATCAAAGAAAAACAACAGTAGAACTCAGGGCTGTTTAATAGTGAAAGTAAGAGCATTTACACACCCACAATGCAAAGAGAACTCCAGGGATTGGGACTAAACAGCTTTGTAGCTTTAAGAAAACCACTAATCAGTGAGGCTAACCGGAAAAAAAGGCTTCAATTTGCTAGGTAGCATAAAGATTGGACTCTGGATCAATGGAAGAAGGTCATGTGGTCTGATGAGTCCAGATTGACCCTGTTCCAGAGTGATGGGACTATCAGGGTAAGAAGAGAGGCAGATGAAGTGATGCTCCCATCATGCCTAGTGCCTACTGTACCAGCTTGTGGGGGCAGTGTTCTGATCTGGGGTTGCTGCAGTTGGTCAGGTCCAGGTTCAGCAACAGTATGAGCTCAAAGAATGAGGTCAGCTGACTACCTGAATATACTGAATGACCAGGTTAATCCATCAATGGATTTTTTTGTCCCTGATAGCACGGCCATATTCCAAGATGACAATGCCAGGATTCATCGGGCTCAAATTGTGAAAGACTGGTTCAGAGAGCACGAAACATAATTTTCACACATGGATTGGCCACCACAGAGTCCAGACCTTAACCCCATTGAGAATCTCTGGGATGTGCTGGAGAAGGCTTTGAGCAGCAGTCAGACTCTACCATCATCAATCCAAGAATTTGGTGAAAAATTAATGCACTGGATGGAAATAAATCTTGTGACATTGCAGAAGCTTATCGAAACAAGGCCACAGCAAATGCGTGCTATAATCAAAGCTAAAGGCAGTCCAACAAAATATTATAGTCTATGACCTTTTTTTTTTGGTGCCGACTTTTTTTTTGGCCACGCAGTGTATATAATTGAATTATTGCCTTGAACTTATAGATCTGAAAATACACTGAAGATGTAATCAAGTTCACCTTGTTCTGGATTTAGCTTGAGTTGCATAGTTGAACTCCTTCTCCTCCCAAATGTCTTCCTCCTCTCCAGCATCATCAAACTGACGTATTCTCTCTTGACAGCAGGCTTCAAATGCAGCTACATTGGCCTGTGGACATGCACACAGAATTGAACAACATTTCTTACTGCTTTTATCAAACAACTCTATACCTTGTTCTTTCATAAACAAACTAAGTGGCTTAGGTTATTTATCTTAATTACACAGCAGTATCTCTCATAGGAAACATACTTCCAGAAACCCAGAAAGATGCTGTCATGGTGTGAGGCAGGATGGATCCAAATGCAGGAGTTCATGCAAAAATGTATTTAATAACAAAAACCAAAAATCCAAACATAACCAAAAATCCACAAGGTAATACGGGTATGAAGGCAGGGGAACATGGAGGCAAAAACAAGAGACCAAAAACCGGCAGAGAAACTAAAAGAACGCAAGACACAAAACAATGGACCAGCACAGACAGGGGAGATGACAAGATATAAATAAGCAGGTCAACAAACGAGAGGCAGGTGCAGGGGATCAAGGTAACGAGAGGAATGAAGCAAAGCAGAAAACAACTGAGAAAGACAGACCTTCAAAGTAAAACAGGAAACTGAGCAGACGAGAGACAGGGCGTGACGCCAACTTGACAGACACACACACACACAGGGCTGTCATGGCCGACCCAGGCCATGACAGATGCACTGCGGTGGGAGACGCATCTACACATGATGCCTTTAAGTTTTTTTTTTTTCTCAAAAGGTGTGAACATAGCAGAAGCACTGAATTGCTTTAGTTAAAATACTCAATCAAATGTCTCTCTCTTTCTCTCAAAATGTCTTTGAAATTGGACACTTGGAGTACAAGTGATCCACCACATAGATGCAATATGCAACAATTATTCTCATTGTAGATTCAAGACTAACAAAAAAAATAGCCATATTTCAACTTACATATACAGGAGTCAAGACATTAACATCATCACCATTCACACTGACAACAGTAACACAAAACAGCTAATGCATTTTAAGAGACATAACGAAGAAAAAAATTATTGTACAACACTTACAGTATTATCATCAGCATCTAGGCTGAAGTTTATTTCAGCAATTCTGTCAAATGTGGCACTGAGGAAAGAGAACGGACAAAATATTTAAACAGGAGTCAACATCAATTAAATGAGAATTGATTAGGAATGAGGATTAATGATACCAAGTATTAATGCAAAAGACCAAAAAAAAAGAAAAAAAAATCTACACAGTTGTAATTCCTGCCGTTTCTACAGGGATTAGTCTAATTTGTTCTGGTATACCATGACACCTTGCCTTACCTTACTAAGGTTTCTTTATGAATTCTCATATCTTAGTGGTGAGCACAAATAATATAACATTATAATTATAGTTGCCGATGATAACATTGCTGTTGTTGCTAAACATGAATCCTGAAATGTTGCCTTTACTTCTATGTGAAGATTCCATTGACTTTTCTCAAAATGTGCATGGGCTGACTTATTGTTTTCTTCATTCTCTTGAGCATGTTCATATATATATTATATCACTTATTTTGAGTCAAATCTCATCCAATATCAGAACTTGCATTTTAAATCACCATAAACTCTGTTTTCACTTGGGAAAATGCTGGAGAATTTTGTCCAAGTTGATGCTGAGATGCTGAGTAAAGTTATCTCTCAAATGAAATCAGATACATCCTTTTTTGGATCCTATCTGCACAACGTTTTTTAAAAATCCTTTTATCCTTGTTTTATTGATGATTTATTAACAAAATTATTCACTTCAGATGAGTTTGGTCCCTGCTGCTTTCAAGACTACCCTGGTTAAGCCCCTTCTGAGCCCTGGGTTGCTGCTCGTGTGGTTGACCGGTCAGTCAGCTGAGCAGTTTCTGGGCTTTTTTCCCCCGCGACTTCGGATTTGTGATCTCCAACATGGTCCCACAGCTCAACTACACTAGAGATTTCCTTATCTAGCGGCAGTTGCAGCACTGATTTCAACCTTTCTGCCCCGCTCCCACAGACTACTTTCCAGAAGAAATACTCCATAGACACCTCACTAACCAGCACAACCCAGATCACAAACAAAGGTAACCAGGAGGGGATTAAACAAGGGTTGTGTGAGAGCCAGACTGACACGAGAGACACACAAACAGTGAGCACTACCGTCCATTATCCTGGCCAATGTGCGGTCACTCCGTAACAAGCTGGACGAACTGCAAACCTGCGTCAACCACTTACACGAGTACAGAACTGCCTCCATTCTGGCATTTACAGAAACGTGGTTAAACAATGACGTTGACAGTGCGCTGTACATTAAGGGCTTTTCACCACCTCTTCGTCTGGACAGAGACTGTGAACTTAGCAGCAAGCAACACAGCGGTGGCGTCTGTCTGTTTGTAAACACCAGCTAGTGCTCTACTGCCACTGTGAGGGAGAAGTTGTGTACGACTGACATTGAGCTTCTGGCTGTTTCCTTGGGCCCCTACTACCTCCCCAGAGAAGTCCCACAGCTCTTTATCATCCTGGTATACATTAACTCTAGAGTTAACACAGCTAAAGCTACAGAGCACGTCACCAGCACTCTGCAAAAACTGGAGCAATTATCAACAAACTCTCCCAAGTTCATTCTGGGTGATTTTAAACACTGCTCTGCTGACAGGTCTCTTAAAGGTTTCCAACAATATGCACTCATCATGGAAAGACTGGATAAATGCTGTGGCTCCGTGCCAGATGCATTCAAAGCCCTCTCTCTCTCCCCTCTTGGCTCAGCGGACCACCACAGCATTTTGCTGGCCCCTGCTTACACTCCAGTCATCAGGAGGACTAGGAAGGTCACCAAAAACATCAAGCAGTAGACACTGGAAAGCATCCTCACTCCTTATGGATGCTTCAAGGCCACTGACTGGGACAGCCTTCTTTCTCACTCCAATGACATCAATGAACAAGTTGACACGGTGACATCATACATCTCCTTCTGCGTCGATAGCATGATTCCTACAAAGACAGTTACCATCTACCCAAACAATAAACTCTGGATTACCAAGGAGCGCAAGGAAATCCTTAATAAAAAGAAGAGGATTTTCTTCACCGGCTTTGCACTGGACATAAAGGAGGTCAACAGCAGGACTTAAAGTAAAAAAAATCCTGAGCCTGAACTTTTTTTCCCGGGGGTTCAGTGGATCCAATGCATACACATTTTAGGCAATTTGGCAAAAAACTTTTTGGCATTGTGCTTAGTAATGTACAAGATGACCTTCAATTTAAATGTGAATTTTAGAAAGAAAAGGTTATTAAGTTATAAGTGAAGACATGTGAAACTCAATCAAGCCAATTAATCTGATTCATTTAACAACCATTTAATTCAGTAAAGGGCAATTTGTACAAAAAAAAAACAAATTGTAACTTTTCTATCATTTTTGTTCAAAACAATGGTAAATTAAGTTATAGGTGTGGAGGAAATTTTTATTTGGGGTATATTAATCTTGTAATTTTGTCTTTTTATTTGTCTCTAACAATATGTTAAAAAGTGATTTGTCTTATTTAACAAGACCAATACACATCATAGTCAACGAGACCAAATGTCTGACAAAAGGCAAGAGAAGACAGCTGTGATTTCATTGATGAAGGAGACACAGCAGGGGTCAGCTGTGACTTCCTAAATTCAATTAACATCAAGTAAATAACTTCTTGATCAAGGAACTGTTTAACATTGCTAAACTTATTTGTGTAGCACATTTTGTGTACAAGACAATTCAAGGTGCTTTACATAAAACATGGAGGTTTCTTGACCTCTGGTGCTATGTTATGTTTGTTTATATAACTGGCCTGCTGATTGGAAACTGGCAGTTTTTTAAAGCGTTTTTTTTTATCAACGGCTACTTTTTTACACTCCTCCATGAGTCACCACCTTATCGTGGTGGAGGGGTTTGCGTGTCCCAGTGATCCTAGGAGCTATGTTGTCAGGGGCTTTATGCCCCTGGAAGGGTCACCCATGGCAAACAGGTCTCTAGGTGAGGGACCAGACAAAGTGTGGCTCATAAAGACCTTTATGATGGAGAAGAACCGAGGCCCAAGATTTCCCTTGCCCGGACGTGGGTCACCAGGGCCCCCCTCTGGAGCCAGGCCTGGAGGTGGGGCTCGGAGACGAGCGCCTGGTGGCCGGGCCTTTGCCAATGGGGCCCGGTCGGGCTCAGCCCAAAAGGGAAACATGGGCCCCCACTCCCGTGGACTCACCACCTGCAGGCGAGGCCATAGAGGTCGGGTGCGCAGTGAGCTGGGCGGTGGCCGGATGCGGGGACCCTGGCGGTCCGATCCCCAGCTGCAGAAGCTAGCTCTAGGGACGTGGAATGTCACCTCTCTGGCGGGGAAGGAGCCTGAGCTGGTGTGTGAGGTCGAGCGGTTCCAGCTAGATATAGTTGGACTCACCTCAACGCACGGCTTGGGCTCTGGAACCAGTATCCTCGAGAGGGGTTGGACGCTTTTCCACTCTGGAGTTGCTCCGGGTGAGAGGCGCCGAGCTGGTGTGGGCATACTTATTGTCCCCCGACTTGGCGCCTGTACATTGAGGTTTACTCCGGTTGACGAGAGGGTAGCCTCTCTCCGCCTCCGGGTGGGGGGACGGGTCCTGACTGTTGTTTGTGCTTACGCACCAAATAGCAGTTCAGAGTACCCACCCTTTTTGGAGTCCTTGGATGGAGTATTGGAGAATGTTCCATCTGGGGACTCCCTCGTTCTGCTGGGGGACTTCAATGCTCACGTGGGCAACGACAGTGAGACCTGGAGGGGTGTGGTTGGGAGGCAGGGCCCCCCCGATCTGAACCAGAGTGGTGTTTCGTTGTTGGACTTCTGTGCTCGTCATGGACTGTCCATAACGAACACCATGTTCAAGCATAAGAGTGTCCACATGTGCACTTGGCACCAGGACACTCTAGGCCGCAGTTCGATGATCGACTTTATAATCGTATCGTCGGACTTGCGGCCGCATGTCTTGGACACTCGGGCGAAGAGAGGGGCGGAGCTGTCAACTGATCACCACCTGGTGGTGGGTTGGCTCAGATGGTGGGGGAGGATGCCGGTCAGACCTGGCAGGCCCAAACGTGTTGTGAGGGTCTGCTGGGAACGTCTGGCAGAGTCTCCTGTCAGAAGGAGCTTCAACTCACCCCTCCGGCGGAACTTCGATCATGTTCCGAGGGAGGCGGGGGACATTGAGTCCGAGTGGGCTATGTTCCGGGCTTCTATTGTTGAGGCGGCCGACCGGAGCTGTGGCCGTAAGGTCGTTGGTGCCTGTCGTGGCGGCAATCCCAGAACTCGTTGGTGGACACCAGCAGTGAGGGATGCCGTCAAGCTGAAGAAGGAGTCCTATAAGGCCTTTTTGGCATGTGGGACTCTGGAGGCAGCTGACAGGTAGCTGAGGCAAAAACTCGGACATGGGAGGAGTTTGGAGAGGCCATGGAGAACGACTTCCGAACGGCTTCGAAGAGATTCTGGTCCACCATCCGGCGTCTCAGGAGGGGGAAGCAGTGCTCCATCAACACTGTATACAGTGGGGATGGGGAGCTGTTGACCTCGACTCGGGATGTTGTGGATCGGTGGAGGGAATACTTCGAAGACCTCCTCAATCCCGCCGATACGTCTTCCAATGAGGAGGCAGAGTCTGGGGACTCAGGGGTGGACTCTCCTATCTCTGGGGCTGAGGTTGCTGAGGTGGTTAAAAAGCTCCTCGGTGGCAGGGCCCCGGGTGTGGATGAGATCCGCCCGGAGTTCCTCAAGGCTCTGGATGCTGAGGGGCTGTCTTGGTTGACACGCCTCTGCAGCATCACGTGGACGTCGGGGACAGTACCGCTGGATTGGCAGACTGGGGTGGTGGTCCCCCTCTTTGAAAAGGGGGACCGGAGGGTGTGTTCCAACTACAGGGGGATCACACTTCTCAGCCTCCCTGGGAAGGTCTATTCAGGGGTCCTGGAGAGGAGGGTCCGTCGGATAGTCGAATCTCGGATTGAGGAGGAGCAGTGTGGTTTTCGTCCCGGCCGTGGAACGGTGGACCAGCTCTACACCCTCTTCAGGGTCTTGGAGGGGGCATGGGAGTTCGCCCAACCAGTCTACATGTGTTTTGTGGACTTGGAGAAGGCGTTCGACCGTGTTCCCCGGGGATTCCTGTGGGGGGTGCTTCGGGAGTATGGGGTGCCGGACTCCCTGATATGGGCTGTCCGGTCCCTGTACGACCGGTGCCAGAGTTTGGTCCGCATTGCCAGCAGTAAGTCGGATTCGTTTCCAGTGAGGGTTGGACTCCGCCAAGGCTGCCCTTTGTCACCGATTCTGTTCATTACTTTTATGGACAGAATTTCTAGGCGCAGTCGAGGTGTCGAGGGGATCCGGTTCGGTGGCCTCAGGATTGGGTCTCTGCTATTTGCAGATGATGTGGTTCTGTTGGCTTCATCGAGCCGTGATCTACAGCTCTCGCTGGAGCGATTCGCAGCCGGTTGTGAAGCGGCTGGGATGAGAATCAGCACCTCCAAATCCGAGACCATGGTCCTCAGCCGGAAAAGGGTGGAGTGCCCTCTCCGGGTTGGGGATGAGGTCCTTCCCCAAGTGGAGGAGTTTAAGTATCTCGGGATCTTGTTCATGAGTGAGGGAAGGATGGAGCGGGAGATCGACAGACGGATCGGTGTGGCATCTGCAGTGATGCGGGTGCTGCGCCGGTCTGTTGTGGTGAAGAGAGAGCTGAGTCGGAAGGCGAAGCTCTCGATTTACTGGTCGATCTACGTTCTCACCCTCACCTATGGTCATGAGCTTTGGGTAGTGACCGAAAGAACAAGATCGCGGATACAAGCGGCTGAAATGAGCTTCCTTCGCAGGGTGGCCGGGCTCTCCCTTAGAGATAGGGTGAGAAGCTCGGTCATCCGGGAGGGGCTCAGAGTAGAACCGCTGCATCTCCGCATCGAGAGGAGCCAGATGAGGTGGCTCGGGCATCTGGTTAGGATGCCTCCTGTGCGCCTCCCTGGTGAGGTGTTCCGGGCACGGCCCACTGGGAGGAGACCCAAGGGAAGACCCAGGACACGCTGGAGGGACTATGTCTCTCGGCTGGCCTGGGAACGCCTTGGGATCCCCCCAGAGGAGCTGGAGGAAGTGGCCGGGGAGAGGGGGGTCTGGGCTTCCTTACTCCGGCTGATGCCCCCGCGACCCGACCTCGGATAAGCGGAAGAAAACGGTACGGTACGGTACATTTTTACACAGATGTACGAGCGGTTGAGCGATCGTAAATGATAAATCATGTTCTGCAATAAACGTGCACAAACTTATTTTTAAGTCTACGTCCGCTAAGTCTCGGTTAACGGCTTGTGTGTTGGAGCGCGTGGACAGCTGCTTTATGGCCAGCTGCTTTATGGCCAGCGTCTCCTTTGTGACGGTGAAGAGCTTTTTTTTTTTTGCCACTAGTTGCATAGACTAGCTTCTTAGAGCACAACACACAAAAACAGGTACCAGGCTCCCTTAGCTTCTGCCGCCCAAACGGCTAACCGTCTTCACCCTTGTCCTCCATCCTGCCCAGAGACACTTGTTGCCTCCATTCTAACAACCACCGGCTCACCTCGGATGCGGTGTTCAAGACCATTCAGAGATAATGTGTTTGTATGTTTTTTTTTCCTGAATTATAATCAAACGCCGGAGATCCAGCACGGTGCCGGAATACTTTAAGCCCTGCAACAGGAAGGTCAAGAGGGCCATCAAAACTGCCAAGCTGGAGTATAAAAAGAAGGCGGAGAAAAAAATTCACCTCAGGTGATCTCTGCTTAGCCTGGCAGGGCCTCAAAACCATGGCCTCTGTGAACACTGCTGTCACTACCCCCAGAACCATCCAGGTGAAGGGCAGCAACCCCTCCTCCCTCCCTGACAACCTCAACGGCTTCTACTGCAGGTTTGAGTTGGACAATTTCATCCAGCTTGAGGAGACCAGATCCTCACTCAAACCTGGCTGCTCTGCACGCTCCTCCAGGACTGAAGACGTGGTGAGAGCCCTCAGGAGAACTAGGGAGAGGAGCTCACCCTGCCCTGACATCATCAGTAGCCAAGTCCTGAGGCACTGTGCAGGGCAGCTAAGAAGTGTGTTCTGGACTCTATTTCAATATTCAATCGACAGCCATACTGTCCCCAAGCTGTGGAAACCCTCCACAGTTATCCCTATCCCCCCAAAAAATAACCTGAAGATTCTGAGTGATCTTTGTCCTGTGGCCCTCAACTCCCTGGTGATGAAGGCCATGGAGATGATTGTAAAACAGCACATCGTCAGAGCAACTGACCCCCTAATAGACCCACTCCAGTTTGCTTATTGCACACAAGATGATGCAAAAATTTTCATCATGGACTCCATCTCCTCCACCAGACTACTGTTTGCTGATTTCTCATCAGCATTCAACACCCTACAGCCCCACATGCTGGCCACTAAGCTTTCCTCCTATTTTCACCTGGACGACCAGCTAATCCTGTGGATCCTGGACTTTCTGACCAACCGGACTCAGAGTTTGGGTCAACAATTCTCTTTCCAACCTCCGTTCCACCTCCACTGGCTCTCACCAAGGCTGCATGCTCTCCCCCTTACTTTTTATCCTCTATACCATGATTGCAAATTTACCCAGCCCAACTGCCACCTTGTCAAATATGCCGACGACACAGTACTCCTTTCTCTGCTGACAGGCCCCTCACAATACCACAGACCTATTCTAGAGCCCTATGAAATCTGCGATCACAGAATTGCGGACGGAATTGGAGATTAAATACAGAATTCACTTAAAATGCACAACAGAACTGAACCTCAATTAGCGTAAAAGTTTTTTTTTTTTCTCGTGGACAAAAAGGAACTTTTCTTTCAAGCAAATGTTCCAAGAGGGGTCACTAAAAGCTGGGGACAGTGCGCTTCTCTGCCCCCTCAGCCTCCACTTGCCCTTTTTATTAGGGCCCGAGCACCCTGTTGTATTTCAAATATTTATTATTATTATTATTATTAGGGCCCGAACACCCTGTTGTATTTCAAATGTTTATTAATATTATCAGGGCCAGAGCACCAAGGGTGCGAGGACCCTATTGTAATTCGAATGTTTATTATTACTATTATTATTATTATTCTGACAAAAGAATTGCCTTTTTGGGGGCCTTAATATACTCGCACATATTTTATGGGTGCTGCACATGGGCACACAAAAATAGCTCTTGTTTTTTGCTTCCACCTACAGACATGAACTTTGTGTGACTAATGTATCAGCCTCAGACCTACAAAAAAGTCTCCTGGACCCATGCTCTAACTCCCACAGGAAGTCTGCTATTATAAATGGAATATGCAGTTTTTCACAATGTTTTGGCCATTTCCAGGCCTCGTACTTTAACCAACTCCTCCCAGAGATTTGGGGCCCTATTTTACACCTCCTGCTACCCAATACCCACTACCCACTACCTGCAAATTGCAGATTTAGGAGCCTCTGCCAACCACTAATGCAATCTTCCGCTCCCAAAACCTGCTACCCATTATGCCGACTCCCTTACTCACATTGTGGGCGCGGCAATGGGTGTGTCTCTTGCGCTTTCCATTAATTGGGTATTGGGTAGTGGGTGGTCAGACCACCCACTACCCAATACCCAAAATCTGCGATACAGGTACCGCAAGATACCGAGTTTGTGGAAAGCGCAACTGGCATGTCGGCGCGTAAAAGAGCGTGTCCAAATCCCGTCATTGCGCGTCCACCCAGTCACATGTGGACTGCACAACCGGCTCTACCTCTCGAATATGCATCACTGTATTACTTGCATACTTTATAGCTGTACAGATGATGTCTGTACAGCTGTGGCATGATCTCATTCAGATGTTTGCTGTGGAGGAAACGAGGAGATCACAGAACTCTGTTGTGGAGTTTCTTGTACTGTGCTCATATCCTTCTGACCCTCTCCTTGCGCTCGGAACACCTGAGATGCGCTCACTAGTAGAAGGTAGATGTCAACATACGTGTTCCTCTGGCTCAATGCTCATCCAATGATCTGTTCTGCAGTATTTTAAAAAGCACCGCTCCCAGCGGCTGTGCATCTTGGCGCAGCTGCGCGTCTTTGTGCAGGGGATATGTTCAAGATAACTCAAAAAGTTAGGGATGGATTTTAATGACATTTTCAGAAGTTGTCAAAAATGTGAAAAGGAAGAACTGATTTTTTTTTTGGGTGTGATCCAGAAGAAATCCTGGATTCTGGATCACTTTCGAATTTTCAATAACATTACGCTGTTTACTTGTTTCTTGAACCCTAAAGCAACCACAATGGAGACAGGAAGGGAGTTCTGGAATTTTAAGAGTTTAATTCTCTCAGATGTAAAAAAGGAGGATACTAGGGTTGGCAGTCAAACCAACAATCCAGGGGACGACGAAGGCAAGGAGGTGGCACTGCGAATGGCTGGATCAGGCGTTTCTATGGGAAGATCTGGCGATGAGTCTGGTTGAATGAGGACTGAATAGGTACAGGTGTGCAGTGCCACACCTGGGCTGCTCGTCGGATGGGAAGGTGAAACATAGGTGGATCTGAGTGTCTATGTAGAGGAGGTCAGAGGTGGAAGGTTGCGGTTCACAACCCGGCTTGAGACCGTAACATACACTCAATGGGGCCGGAAATTTTGTTTCTCAATATCTCCGTTAATTATTGCCCACAACTCATTAAATTTCACACAGGTATTGACAATGAAAACCTCTATAAAATTTCAGATTTTTATCGCAATCTGTAAATCGCTATATGGGAGAACTGTTGTGCTTGGTGGAGGTCTGTGCTCTCCGAGTGCTTTTCTAGTTAAGAAATGCTTTCCTTGAAGCTCACTGGCTCTATTTTTTTCTGAGCAGTTTGTTGGAACTTCTTGGAGTACAAAAGAAATGATTAAATCATTTGCTCCACATTAGTTAGAGCTAGTTATGTATATATCAGTGCAGAGGAGGAGGAGGAAAGAAGAGGAGGAAGCTCTACAGCAGAGTCCCAGACGAGCTGCCCATGAGAGCTGCTCCGATCTGGGTGAAAAGACGCTCCATAGCAGTTTGCATGTACCGCAACCTGCTCTTAAAGGCAATGGCTACTGACGCACTGATTGGTTAAACAGGTGGAACGCCCTAACCACTGCATAATGTGTGCATAATATAGTGGTTGGCGCAGGTAATATCGTGGGTTTCGGGAGGTGGAAGATTATGTTCTCTGTGGGGGAATGCCCCTCCTGCTACCTGCTATCCCTTAATAGCAGGTTTAGGAGGTTTGGCGCAAGATAGGGCCCTTGGTCTGATTGAGTCTATGCTTTTTTATTCTAATCTAGACACATGGCCGATGAAAGTTTGCTAATCTTATAACTTTTTATGATGCGGGGAACTTGATGTAATTCCGATGTCTCTTGATGAATGGAAAAGTTGTTCTAACTTGCACCTGCATTGTCCAATCTGCCCCAAAATCCATATGTTTGATGATTCTTCCACTCCGAACAAGTGTATGTGACAATCTTGGGTGAACTCCATAGCGCCACCATCTGGTCATAGGAATATGGTTTTGGTCTTATTATGTCCATTATCTACCTCCCTCTTCATCATATCAGCCTGAGAAGTGGACAGACTGAACTCAGAAGTGTCCTCATGCATGATGTACAATTTCATGTGTGGACATCCAACGGTGCCAGCACTGTTCATTGTAAAACAGGAAGTTGATGGTTCTGTTGCACGCAAAAAAAAAAAATCATAGAAAATCACATGTTGGTCATAAGGTGGTTAGAAGGATCACATTCCTTTCATTCAACCAAACATTCCATACACTGCAACATATGGTCCATTCAGAAGTCCAACAATCTATATTTTTCAAAATGTAAAATGGTAAACGATTCTCATAATTCTGGCAGTTCAACTTATTTTTTATGACCCTTACTTTTTCAATTAGAGTCACCAAACTTAGCAGTAATGTATATATTTATTCTCTTTTTGTGTAAAGATTACACAGTTGAATTTCCCTTTATGGGATAAATAAAGTATTTTTAATTCATTCATTAAGGCTGTAATTAGTTTGTTCGACATAGAAAAGGAAAGATTATGTGCATTGCATATTCCTGGCACAAAGGTAACTTTAAAGTGTAGAAAAAGAAATTTTCTACACAGAAATTTTGCATAACAGAACAACAATAACAAATAAAATTGGCTAGAAAAGGGCTGCTGGATAGCTCCAAGGTTCCAGCCTATGTAATGAAGCTACAGTCCAATAAAAAGTGTTGGAAACACAGAATCTCTTTGTACAATGAACCTGTTTGAGGCTGTGTGTTCTTGAATTTAAGATGTTTATAATGTGCAGTTTATAATCAACTTGGCAGATAGAGAGTACAACTTGAAAAAAGTGTTGTTGAAAAATAATTATGATAATCATGATTTTTATTTTTAATTTTTTTTAAATTTAGCCTTTGTTTATACAGGTAAAAACACATTGAGATCAAGATCTCATTTTTAAGTGTGACCTGTCCAATAGTAAGTCACAATGAAATGCATATAAAACAATCAATATAGTTATAAAAAAAATAAAAAAACATAAAATAATAAATATGTTAACAAATACAGTTTAAAGTGGGAGAGATTCAGCATGAACACACCATAGAAGCTCTCTCTAAGGGCCTGATTTACTAAAGGTTTGCGTGCGTAAAAACGTGTGCAAACTTGACACCACCCGCAAACCAATGTGCAAGCTGATCTACCAACAGCGTGCAAAGAGGACTGCGCCTTTCAAATGAGCAAAATAGCACACGCTGTTCATTTAGTACTTTTGCCCTGATGAATAATCAATATGGGGCGTACCCGCCAGAAAGCGCTAAATACTGGGAGGGGAAAATGCAAATAGGTTCATTTACCACACGCAATGAGATTTACCAACCCTGAAAGTAATTGCGGGGATTGTGATTGCGTCTGTATTTAATACGTTCAAAAGGAAGGTGCTAATCTGCCCAGCATTACGCACCGATGGCTGCTGTTATTGTGGCAAGGAGGCGACATCGCCAAAATCAAAGAATACGCAGAGAGAGAGTCTTTCGGACTCGTGTAAATTTGTTTGGAATGAATGAAAACCAGATAGTTGAAACTTAAGGGGTGATTTGGAGCCGGTCACAAGCACATGCAAAAGGAGAAATATTTTATTTGAATGTTAAATCGAGTATTATTCAGCAAAAGGTTGCCACAGGAGGCACATTCATTTTTTTATTTGTGATAATAAATAAATCACGTGTTTTCATGGAGAAAAAAGTGTTTCTTATTGTGCGCCTACCTTGTTCTGCAGTTGGCTCTAGCGTGTCATACCCCGTATCCCAGTTATCTGCTCCTCGCAGAAGGTGAGCTGCACCTGCTGCTCAATGCTGGTTAGAGGCATCTCCTCCGCAGGCCCTCCACCTGTCTTGTTTGCCGAAGTTTTATTAAAGGCCACTTTTTCTTTAGTTCTTTGCCTTATATCTTGCCACCTTCTTTTAACCTCATCTGCCGTTCTTTTTGTTTTACCAACTGCATTTATTCTATCGCAGATTTTCTCCCATATTGCGTTTCTTTTGGTGATGTTTAAATTTCTTTGCTGTAGTTCATGAATGTGTTTATTTGCCTCTTCCACTAATATCTCTAACTCCAACTCGTCAAATTTCATTTTGCGCTTGCGTCTATCCTGCTTTCCATCCAGACTCTCCATGGCGCAAACCGTAAGACACGCAACACCTCATTTAAATACTGCGGTTTGCACCCGTTATTAATTGCGCGAGCATTCTTGGTTGATCACCCGCAAAACACACAACAACAGCACGCGCAAACTTTTTCAGTGCACACGCAATTTAGTACTCTTTATTTAGGATCTTAGTAAATCAGGCCCTAAGTCTCTTAACAGTGCTTTAAAGCTAGCAAGGGAAATCAAACTGGACAGTTTTAGGCGCTGCTCAAGCTTGTTCCAGATTTAGGAGGCTGAGTAAGAAAAAGCCTTTTTGCCACACTCAGTACGGACTGAAGGGATGGAAAAAGTGATGAAGTCCTTGGACCGTAGACTGTAAATGGACTGATTCTGAGATAGATAAGATGTTAAGTAAGAGGGCAGCAGACTTGGATGGATTTGTAAATAACTAAGTACCAATGTATGGTTCTACGCATTCACAGAGATGACCAGCTGACCAAGGTGTACAGAGTACAATGATGTGTCATTGGTTTACAACCAGTTATAAATCTCAGTGCACCATGATAAACAGCGTCGAGCAGAGGGAGATGATTTGCAGATGCATTCATATACAGGACATCACCATAGTCCAAGAGAGGCAAAAAGGTGGCAGAAACCAGCTGTTTCCTAACTTTTAAAGAATAACAATGTTTGTTCCTGTAAAAAAAACGCTAGTTTTAGTTTTAATTTCTTAACCAAATTGTTAATATGACATTTAAAAGACAGGCCATTATCTAATATAATACCTAAGTATTTGTAGGAAGATAAAAGCTCGATAGGTGCACCCTGAACAGAGGTAATACAGGGAAGAACGGCTGGAACCTTGTTATTTGAGAAGAGCATTGCTTTGGTTTTGTCTGCATTTTGCACCAGTCTGAGATGGAACAGATGGGACTGAAATATATCAAAAGCAGACTGCAGACGTTCAAAAGCAAGAGCAACAGTGCTCGCACAACAATATAAAATAGTATCGTCCGCAAAAGGTGAACAGAAGCATTAATATTTCAACCTACATCATTTATGTAAATGGTGAAAAGAGCTGGCCCTAGAACTGAACCTTGTGGCACACCTTTAGAGACATTAAGACAGTTAGAGGACAAGTTGTTGAACTGCACATATTGTTTTCGATTTGAGAGATAATTTTCAAACCAACAGCTTTGGCTGATAGACCTATATGTGCCAGCCGTTGGCATAGAATTCCATGATCAACAGTATCAAATGCTTTAGACAAATCAATAAAAAGAGCAGTACAATAGCTCTTCTTGTCTAAAGCTCCCACAGTGTCATTCATAACCTTAATGGGAGCAGTCACAGTGCTGTGCTCCTTCCTAAAATCAGACTGGGCAAAAGATAAAATATTATGTTTGCACAGGAGATCCTTGATCTGTTTGTTAACCAATGATTCAAGGACCTTGGCTAAACTAGAACATTTGGAAAATGGTCGATAGTTATTCAGGATTTTTGGGGTCACCACCTTTCAAAAGTGGGAAGACAAAAGCAGTTTTCCAAACCTCAGGAATTACATTATTTAAAATAGACAGGTTAAAAACGTATGATACTGGTTCGGATATAATATCTGCAGCCAGACGCAGAAAGTAGGGTGCAAGATTGTCTGGGCCTGCTGACTTCCTTGGGTCCAGCTCCCTTACGGCTTTACAAACATCTCTAGCAGAAGAACGAGAGATGGAGAAAGAGCGGCCACTAGAGTGACTACTAGATACCTCAAGCAGATACGTTGACAGGAGGGGAGGGAGGAGGAGGAGAATTGCCAACTGATAAGGTCTCAAACAAGAAGCTGGATGCTATGAAATGTTTGTTGAAACAGTTCAGCATCTCAAATTTAACATGCACTGGAGTGGAATCGACAGTAATACTAGGGGGCAACTCAGAGGGGCCAAAGTTGGTGGAAAAGGACTTAATGGTCTTCCAAAATCTTCTGGGGTCATTTAGACTCTCAGTGGTCTGGGATAGATGGTAATCGCTTTTCGCTTTTTTAACAGAGGCAGTAAAGTGATTTCTCAGTTGATGAAAAGAGAGCCAATCTGACTTGGATCCAGACTTCCTGGCAATAGCCCAGAGCCGGTTCCTCTGATAAAGAAGGTTCGACAACTCACTCGTAAACCAGGGGCTGTCACGACCTTTCACACTGAATTGACGAATAGGGGCATGTTTATTGATAAAGTGAATAAAATTATCATGAAAATATTTCCAAGCAAGATCAACATCACCAATTAAGGAAATACGATCCCACCTAAAGCGGTATACATCATGAAGGAAGGCCTGTTCGTTGAAATGCTTAATGCTTAAGCGGATGAGGAAGAGCTTCTTCCCTCAGGCCATCCGCCTGCTTAGCTGTGACCAATACTCACATTAAGCATAATATTGAACAGTGACTCTGCTCTGTTTTATTTGGACTTCATGGTTTTTCTTATCTCCTGCACTGTGTGTTTATTTATTATTTATTACTTATTTAATTCCCCTCCCTGAATCGCCACCTTAACGTGGTGGAGGGGTTTGTGTGCCCGAATGATCCCAGGAGCTATGTTGTCGGGGGCATTTGCCCCTGGTAGGGTCACCCAAGGCAAACTGGTCCTGGGGGACGGGCCAGACCAAGCGCGATTCATACGACTCTTATGAACAAGAAAAAATCAAGAGCTCGAGCTCGATGTCCCTCGCCGCCCGGATCAGGGTCACCGGGGCCCCACCCTGGAGCCAGGCCTGGGGGAGGGGCTCGTTCGGGAGCGCCTGGTGGCCGGGCCTTCACCCATGGGGCCCGGCCGGGCTCAGCCCGAAGGAGCTACATGGGTTCGCCTCCCCGTGGGCCCACCACCCGCAGGGAGGGTCATAGGAGTCGGGTGCAGTGTGGTATGGGTGGCAGCCGAAAGCGTGGGCCTTGGCGTGCCGACCCTCGGCTGACGAAACTGGTTACTGGGACATGGAACGTTACCTCTCTGGCGGGGAAGGAGCCTGAGCTTGTGCGTGGGGTTGAGAGGTACCGACTAGATATAGTCGGGCTCACCTCGACGCACAGCCTGGGCTCTGGAACCAATCTTCTCGAGAGAGGCTGGACCTTATTCTACTCTGGAGTTGCTCAGGGTGAGAGGCGACGGGCTGGTGTGGGCTTGCTTTTAGCCCCCCAGCTTGGAGCCTGTACGTTGGGGTTTTCCCCAGTGGATGAGAGGGTAGCTTCCCTGCGCCTTCGGGTCGGGGAACGGGCTCTGACTGTCATTTGCGCTTATGTGCCAAATGACAGTTCAGAGTACCCAGCCTTCTTGGGGTCCTTGGCGGGGGTGCTGGAAAGCGCCCCTAATGGGGACTCCTTTATTCTGCTGGGGGACTTCAACGCTCACGTTGGCAATGACAGTGGTACCTGGAGGGGCGTGATTGGGAGGAACGGCCTCTCTGATCTGAACCAGAGTGGTGTTCTGTTGTTGGACTTCTGTGCTCGTCACAGTTTGTCCATAACGAACACCATGTTCAAACATAAGAGTGTCCATAAATGCACATGGCATCAGGACACTCTTGGCCGGAGATCGATGATCGACTTTATAGTCGTATCATCTGATCTTCGGCCGTATGTTTTGGACACTCGGGTGAAGAGAGGAGCTGAGCTGTCAACTGATCACTACCTGGTGGTGGGTTGGATCAGATGGCGGGGGAGAATGCCGGTCAGACCTGGCAGGCTCAAACGTGTAGTGAGGGTTTGCTGGGAACGCCTGGCAGAGGAACCTGTCAGAAAGATCTTCAACTCACACCTCCGGCAGAGCTTCAACCACATCCCGGGGGAGGCGGGGGACATTGAGTCTGAATGGGCCATGTTCCGCGCCTCCATTGCTGAGGCGGCTGACCGGAGCTGTGGCCGTAAGGTCGTCGGTGCCTGTCGTGGCGGCAATCCTCGAACTCGGTGGTGGACACACCTCGGGTGAGAGAGGCCGTCAGACTGAAGAAGGAGTCCTACCGGGCTTGGTTAGCTTGTGGGACTCCGGAATCAGCAGACAGGTATCGGCAGGCCAAGCGGGCGGCGGCTTCGGTGGTCTCTGAGGCGAAAACTCGGGTGTGGGAGGAGTTCGGCGAGGCCATGGAAAAAGACTTTCGATCGGCTCCTCGGAGATTCTGGCAAACCGTCAGGCGGCTCAGGCGGGGGGAAGCAGTGCTTCACCAACACTGTGTATAGTGGGGGTGGGGTGCTGCTGACCTCGACCGGAGATGTCGTTCGGCGGTGGAAGGAATACTTCGAGGACCTTCTCAATCCCACCAACATGTCTTCCATTGAGGATGCTGAGCCTGTGGACTTGGGGGTGGACTCGTTCATTACCGGAGCTGAGGTCGCTGAGGTAGTTAAGAAGCTGCACAGTGGCCGGGCTCCGGGGGTGGACGAGATCCGCCCTGATTTCCTAAAGGCTCTGGATGTTGTAGGATTGTCTTGGTTGACACGTCTCTGCAACATCGCATGGAAATCGGGGGCAGTACCTCTGGATTGGCAGACCGGGGTGGTGGTTCCCCTTTTTAAGAAGGGGGACCGGAGGGTGTGTTCCAATTACAGGGGAATCACACTCCTCAGCCTCCCTGGTAAGGTCTATGCAGGGGTGCTGGAGAAGAGAGTTCGATCGATTGTCGAATCCCGGATTCAGGAGGAACAATGCGGGTTCCGTCCTGGTTGTGGAACACTGGACCAGCTCTATACCCTCACTAGGGTCCTGGAGGGAACATGGGAATTTGCCCAACCAGTCCACATGTGTTTTGTGGACTTGGAGAAGGCATTTGACCGTGTCCCTCGGGGGGTCCTGTGGGGGGTACTCCAGGAGTATGGGGTGCTGGGCCCGTTGTTACGGGCTGTCCGGTCCCTGTACAAATGGAGTGGGAGCTTGGTCCGCATTGCCGGTTGTAAGTCGGATTCGTTTTCGGTGGGAGTTGGACTCCGCCAGGGCTGCCCTTTGTCACCGGTTCTGTTCATAACGTTTATGGACAGAATTTCTAGGCGCAGCCATGGAGCGGAAGGGTTCCGGTTCGGTGGTGTCGGGATCTCGTCTCTGCTGTTTGCAGATGACGTGGTCCTGTTGGCGCCATCGAGTGGGGATCTGCAGCTCTCACTGGAGCGGTTCGCAGCCGAGTGTGTGAAGCGGCAGGGATGAGGATCAGCACCTCCAAATCTGAGACCATGGTCCTCAGTCGGAAAAGGGTAGAATGCCTCCTCCGGGTCGGGAGTGAGGTTCTGCCTCAAGTGGAGGAGTTTAAGTATCTCGGGGTCTTGCTCACGAGTGATGGGAGAAAGGAGCGGGAGATCGACAGACGGATTGGTGCGGCGTCTGCTGTGGTGCAGGCTCTGTACCGGTCCGTTGTGGTGAGGAGAGAGCTGAGCCAAAAGGCAAGGCTCTCTGTTTACCGGTCGATCTTTGTTCCAACCCTCACCTATGGTCATGAACTGTGGGTAGTGACCGAAAGAATGAGATCGCGGATACAAGCGGCGGAAATGAGCTTTCTCCGTAGGGTGGCTGGACTCTCCCTTAGAGATAGGGTGAGAAGTTCAGTCATTCGGGAAAGACTCAGAGTAGAGCCGCTGCTCCTTCACATCGAGAGGAGCCAGTTGAGGTGGTTCGGGCATCTGGTTAGGATGCCCCCCGGGCGCCTCCCTGGGGAGGTGTTTCGGGCATGTCCAACTGGGAGAAGACCACGGGGAAGACCCAGGACCCGCTGGAGAGATTATATCTCTCAGCTGGCCTGGGAACGCCTCGGGATTCTCCCAGAGGAGCTGGTGGAAGCAGCCGAGGGGAGGGAGGTCTGGGCCTCTCAGCTGAAGCTGCTGCCCCCGCGACCCGATTCCGGACCAAGCGGGAGTTAATGGATGGATGGATGGACTTATTTAAACTTAATTCTTTTTTTTTCTCCTGTTTCTTCTTAAAAGAAAGCGTTTGCCCTGTGGGTACAAAAACAAATTTTACTGCGCAATGTACAAAGTATAATTGTGTATGTAACAAATAAAGATCTTGAATCTTGAATCTTGAATCTTGGTTTCTTTTCTGAATAAGGTTTGGTACGTGGAATTTTGGCATCCCTATTAGCACCAATCACAGAGTGATCACTCAGATCGTTAGCAAATACCCCAGTTGTAGAGAATTTATGAGGCATATTTTTGATCAACAAATCAATGAAAGATGACTTATCTGAGCGTTTGGGGTTCAGACAGGTGGGGCCTTCAATGATTTGAGTAAGATCAAAAGACAAGCAATAGGCTTTAAAATCATCAGATACTGAGGAAAGCCAATCCCAGTTCAGATCACCAATCAGCACAATTTCATTAAAATGGAGTTATGAAAAAAGCTGCAATAAACAGGGAAGTGTATCAGGGGTGGCTGAGGGGGGGCTATAGCAACCAGCAACAGTTAAATATTGTCCTCTGGATAGCTCAATATTTACTGTTAAAATTTCAAACTGTTTTTTAGCTGATTTAGAGAGCAAGAGCTGAACAGCAAGATTTGATTTTACATAAATCACCACGCCCCCTCCTTTAGGGTGACAATCAGAGTGATAGATGATGTAACCATTGATAGCTACATCTTTATCCAAGATAGACTTGTAGAGCCAAGTTTCAGAAACAACAATTAAGTGAGCATCAGTTGACTTAGCCCAAATACGCATCATATCCATTTTAGGAAGCAGACAACATGCATTAACATGTATGATACGTAACCCGGTTCTATTCTTAAAGTCTTCAGGTGAGTTACATATGGTTGGGGGACCAGGGTTAGGCTGGATCCCAGACAACAAGAGCAATACAATTAAACATCTTTGCTTAACTTTTGACACAACATTTCTACTATGGGGGGGAGTATTCTGACAAGGACCAGCCCATGTAGAGTTCGACAGAGAGGGAGCACTGAAAAAACAACAATAACAGGTCTCTTGTGTTTTAAGACAAAGATGCCAGAAATGGAAATTTGACGGAATAAAAATTGCAGTTGACAACCGACCATTATGATGGTCCAGTGAAGATGTCACCCCACTGGGAGACACCAGCCACGGATCTAAAACGTCTGGGTTGCCAATAGCATATCCAGTATAAGCCCAGGACAAACACAGACAAAGAAACAATGAAAAAGTCAACATGATACTGGTAACAAAGGAAACCTCAGACAGCAGATGGATGGATGGAGTGGGCCTCAGTCTGCAGTGCATGAATTAACATAGGTGTAGAAAGTTTTGGACAAGAAGTATATCATAATGCCAAAAGTATCCTGTCATGATGCAAGAAAAGAAAGTGTGTGACAGCAGTCATGAGGCAAAAATGAATGTAGTTTTTTGAGAATAAATGTGTTAATATTGAATTTTGATTATTGTTTAACCACTGTGCAAGGTTTTGCTGTTCACAAACAGCTGAGATTTGCAATGACAATCATCAAATTATGATTTCCAGTGCAAATCATGGACCCATTGGCTATAATTCAGCCATACATTGTTTAATCTGGTCAGAAACGGACAGTTATGATTGTAGTCCCATCCTGAACACAGAACCTGTAATATTCAAAAACAGTTGTAGCACCACCTATTGGCAACAGGAAATGTCATGTATTGTATTAGGCATCCCTACTCCTACTGAGGTGACCTGACACATCTCAAACCTGTTCAATCAGTAGTAAAGACATTGATGATGACTGACAGTGAAAATGCCTAATATTACAGGAATATTACAGGTTCTATGTCATCAGGATGGGAATACAATCATACTCATTTGTTTTGGACCAGATTAAACTTTCTCTCTTTCATGGCGAGTCTTCGAAATTACATCAAACTTTGTCATGTCACTACGGTCATGCCCTTTGGTAAAAAGTTATATGAGTTATATAATTATATAAAAAGTTATATGCCATGTGTCTAGATTTGAACAAATCAAGTTTGGAGTCAATCCGACCAAATCTCTTGGAGGAGTTTGTAAAAGTCAGAGGCCTGGAAATGGCCAAAATTATAGAAAAACTGCATAGTCCATTCAAAATAGCAGACTTCCTGTGGGAGCATGGGTCCAAGAAATGTTTTTGCAGGTCTAAGGCTGATTAGTCACACAACGTTCATGTCTGTAGGTGAAAGCATATGGAGGGGCTCGTTGATAAACGGAAAGTAGGTAGTGCAATTGAGCCATTTTGTGCACCTGTGTACAGCACCCATAAAATATGTAGATTTTGCACACAACTAATGTGTATGGAAAATTTCGTGAGTTTTCAAGTATGTTCAGGCCCCTAAAAAGGCAATTCATTTCACGTTAAAATAACAAAAATACTAATAATATTAATAATAATTAAAGGTGCAACCAGCATTGATCGGGCCCTTGCACCAATCACTACTGCCACCACAGGTGTTCGTCATCTTCCCAAGACAGTCAGGAATAAAAACAAAACAGAGATAATTCTATTCGGTGATAAAAATGTAAAGGACAAAAGTTGCTGTCCAGCTTGAATCTAGATTTATGAAAACAAAAAAACTGGTGTGGAATCTACTCAGAGGTGTGTTCTAACCTGCCACATCAAGGTTGTAATCATCACTCTTTTTTATATTGTCTCAAAGCAACATAAAGAGTCAGAGATCACAGTGAGCAGTTTTATTATTACAGTTTTATTATTACAGTTTTATTACTACTGGTTTTGCACACTGTTTTTGTCTGTTTTGCACACTGTTTTTGTCTACTTACTTTTTATTTAGTGTCTTGTTTTGCGCACTGTTTTTAGTCTATTTATTGTTCTGTTTCTGCACACTGTTTTTAGTCTATTCATTGTTCTGTTTCTGCACACTGTTTTTTTGTCTATTTATTGCCTATTTAATGTCTATTTAATGTCCTGTCTATTTATGTATATTTTTGTATCTGCTGCAACGAGCCAATTTCCCCTCGGGGATTATTAAAGTATTTTTCATTCATTCATTCATTCATCTGCTAAAGCCAGAAAGAGTCAGGATGCATCATATAAAAACATGGCACTCCCCGTAGCCAACAGGTAGTGCTACAACTATTCCTGAATATTACCATATAGATGTCTTCAGGCTAAGACTACAAATATACACACCAGGTTAGGACCAGATTAAACTATATATGCCTGAGTTAAAGCAGAGGGATTCATGATTTTCCCAGGGCCTCATATGTGTTATGATTATCACTGCAAATCTCAGTTGGCTACCAATTACCTGCAGAATATACTTTAAAACAGTGGTTCTCAACTGGTGGGTCGTGACCCAAAAGTGGGTCACAGACCCGTTTCCAATGGGTCACGGGCCTTTGCCTGGGGAAGGAAATGCTTAAATATTTTTTTTTTTTTTAAATGCGTGTCATTCATACTCCTTAACAGTAGATGACAATAATGCCCTGTAATGCGAGTTGACACCCGCCAGTTCACACCATAGAAAAAGACCTGCAAAGTTTGTTTCCATATGTTGAGCATAGTGAAACGCAAATACAACGAAGAATAAATGAGATATGGATTTTCTAATGTTGAAGACAAATGTCAGTGAGTGGTTATTCAGCTAAAACTATATATTTTGCGTTCTTTTTTAAAACTACTGCTCAGTGGTTGCACTTTTTTATTTCATGTTTGTGCATAAAAGCACTGTTGAGTCTTAAAAATGGCTGTTACTGAAATGTTCTGATTGTTATGTCAGCCTTATGATTAATGCTTAAATAAGTGACTAGATAGTTTTAATAGGAAAATATATAATTAGGAAGTGGGTACTCAGCAAATGCTACATATTTGAGTTCTTTTTGAAACTAGTGCTCAGTGGTTGTACTTTTTTATTTCATGTTTGTACATTTTGAGTCTTTAAAAAAAAAGGCTGAAGTTACTGAAGTGAAATGGTTTTGGATTTAATTAAAATGCAGCTAATTGAGCAGCAAAGGGAATATTTCCCACTTGAAGTCATTTTGGTTATGCCATTTTGGTTTTTGCCATTTTGTTTCACCAATAAACTTATTTTTTTGTGTTGGCATTCTGTGATATTCTATTCTACTATCTCCGATTCAATCTTTTCATTCAATAAATTTGAAAAGTTGAATTTTTCCTTGATTTGGGTCGTGGCTTGTCATTAGGGGTGATGGTGGGTCCTGAAGCCAGACCAGTTGAGAACCACTGCTTTAAAAGATCATCCCCTCTCAGGCACTGATGTGTGATTTTGATGGAAGTTTTTTTTCTTTTGGCATAAACCACCCAATTCCTGTTTCGCAGTGAAGAACACAGGCACTGTTGGATGTCCATCCAAAGTACTTTATTTGGTGGATGGGAATATTTTGGAATATATTCTCTGCAAATCTTAGGCTGATATGATGAAGCACTGAACAAATACATACAAACATAATGGAACCAAAATCATCAAAATCCTTTAACCAGAAGGTGGCGGTATGGAGTTCAACCAAGATTGTTTTAGATACAGGTTCAGAGTGTAAACCTCTTCAAAAGGTAGTAATGCCTTTTCCAGGTTGTGAGTGAAGTTGTACCTCAAGTGGAGGAAAACTACAACTACTTGGGAAAACTACATGCACTGCTCAGGGGGAACTGACATGAAAATTCAGACTCTTTGGATTGATTCCCACAAGATGAAACCAGCAAAGACTTAAGGCAGACGACAATCTCATGTCAGCCTGGCCGAAAAGGCTCTGCAGATAAGATATGTTTCTCTTGGACGATGTACTGGAAATGAAATTTCGCTGTGTTGGGACGCTGGCTCGGTGACAATAAAACTCATTCATTCATTCATTCAAAATTCCAGAACTCCCTTCCTGTCTCCATTGTGGTTGCTTTAGGGTTCAAGAAACAACTTAACCTTAACAGCGCAATGTTATCGAAAATTTGAAAGTGATCCAGAATCCAGGATTTCTTCCAGATCACACCCAAAATAAAATCAGTTCTTCCTTTTCTCATTTCTGACAACTCTTGAACATTTAATCAAAATCCATCCATAACTTTTTGAGTTATCTTGAACATATCCCCTGCGCCAAGACGCACAGCTGAGCCAAGACGCATAGCCGCTCCCAGCGGCTCTCGTGGCAGTTCTCGCGGCTCTGCCTGAGCTTGTTTACCGGGAGTGCACCAACTACCTGGGACTTTCAGGTAGCCGATAAGAATTGTCTGTGTAAGAATATTTTTACCTCCACCAAGGAGGTTATGTTTTTGTGGTGTGTTTTTGCCGGCATTTATCTGTCTGTCTGTGTACAAGATAACTCAAAAAGTTATGGATGGATTTTGATGAAATAGCCCTTCAAGCAATCTGTAAATCGCTATATAGGGGAACTGTTGTGCTTGGCGGAGGTCTGTGCTCTCCGAGTGCTTTTCTAGTTAAGAAATGCTTTCCTGGAAGCTCACTGCGCCAAGACGCACAGCCGTGCCAAGACGCACAGCCACTGGGAGCCGTTCTTTTTAACATACTGCAGAATGGATCATTGGATGAGCATTGAGCCAGAGGAACAGGTATGATGACATCTACCTTCTACCACTGAGAACATCTCGGTTGTTCCGAGCACAAGGAGAGGGTCAGAGGGATACGACCACAGTACAAAAAACTCCACAACAGAGTTCTGTCTGTATGTGATACCCGCTATCACACCTGCACTACCTGCTACATCATGCATAGGAGTGGTTAGGGCGTTCCACCTGTTAAACCAATCATTGCATCAGTAGGTATTGCCTTTAAGAGCAGGTTGCGCTACCCGCAAACCGCTATTCACAAACCACTATTAGAGCCCTATGGAATCCGCGATCACGGAATTGCGGACGGAATCGCGGAATTGGAGATTAAAAACGGAATTCACTTTAAATGCGCAATATAACAGAACTGAACGGCAATTTGCGTAAAAGTTTTTTCTTTTTTTTTTCTCCCGGACTAAAAGGAACTTTTCTTTCGAGAAAATGTTCCAAGAGGGTTCACGAAAAGGTGGGGACACTCTAGCTTCTCTGCCCCGGCTTTCCTCATCATAGAAAAAAAAAAAACACGTCGAAGCGGCACCCGAGAAACCGGCGAAGAAGCAAAGGAACTAGCGGTTTACTCTCAGGTACAGAGCAGAGCAGTTTATCCGAGATTATTATGTGTCTGGCGATTCAAAACTCTGCAAATTTTGCCAGCACACGATTGAATGGACACAAAAAAAAATGCATGGATCAGTTCCATCCATCCATTAGCTCCCACTTGGTCCGTAGTCGGCTCGTGGGGGCAGCAGCTTCAGCAGAGGCCCTCCCCCCGGCCGCTTCCACCAGACCAGCTGAGAGATATAATCTCTCCAGCGTGTCCTGGTCTGCCCCGTGGTCTTTGAACGAGGATCAATGAATAAGAGAAAAGCACAAACATAAAAAGGCGAGAGTCACTCAACGAGCTAAACACAAAGAGGCTGATAATTATTTATTTAAACGGCTGTCTGTGATAGATGGAACACCTAAAGAAAAAAAAAAAAAAAACACCCGGGCACACACTCATACACACAACCAGTGTTCAGTGTTCACTGCTTTGGATTTCATAGCATCTACATCAGCTATAGTAAATATAGTTTTTTCTGTTATCGGACACTGTTTGTCATGACATACCTGAAAAATATCATGTACGTTATGACAAACTGTCTGATAACAGAATAAATCAAACAAACTAAAATGATTAGTTTACTGCTGTTGCAATTTTTCTTTTTTGCACTTTAAATGGATTTTACCTATTTGAATTATTTTTTTTCTTATTTATTACATAGAAAAAACTAGATAAAAAAAAACAAAACAATGTTTCGTTGGACACAATATGTTTAAAAGTATAAAAACATTAAAGTTTACAGTTATAATTGCATAAATTGTCTATATTTCATTACTTTATATACTGTTGTGGGGTTAAATTTGCATAAAATGCTTAAAACGGAATTCTCAAAAATTAAAAACCGAACGCCGAAAATGAAAAAAATTAAAACAGAATTTGAGAAAAAATTAAATGGATTTCATAGGGCCCTACACTATGGGCCTGATTTACTAAGATCCTGAATAAAGAGTACTAAATTGCGTGTGCACTGAAAAAGTTTGCGCGTGCTGTTGTTGTGTGTTTTGCGGGTGATCAACTAAGAATGCTCGCGCAATTGATAACGGGTGCAAACCGCAGTATTTAAATGAGGTGTTGCGTGTCTTATAGTTTGCGCCATGGAGAGTCTGGATGGAAAGCAGGATAGACGCAAGCGCAAAATGAAATTTGACGAGTTGGAGTTAGAGATATTAGTGCAAGAGGCAAATAAACACATTCATGAACTACAGCAAAGAAATTTAAACATTACCAAAAGAAACGCAATATGGGAGAAAATCTGCAATAGAATAAATGCAGTTGGTAAGACAAAAAGAACGGCAGATGAGGTTAAAAGAAGGTGGCAAGATATAAGGCAAAGAACTAAAGAAAAAGTGGCCTTTAATAAAACTTCGGCAAACAAGACAGGTGGAGGGCCTGCGGAGGAGATGCCTCTAACCAGGATTAAGCAGCAGGTGCAGCTCACCTTCTGCGAGGAGCAGATAACTGGGATACGGGGTATGACACGCTAGAGCCAACTGCAGAACAAGGTAGGCGCACAATAAGAAACACTTTTTTCTCCATGAAAACACGTGATTTATTTATTATCACAAATAAAAAAATGAATGTGCCTCCTGTGGCAACCTTTTGCTGAATAATACTCGATTTAACATTCAAATAAAATATTTCTCCTTTTGCATGTGCTTGTGACCGGCTCCAAATCACCCCTTAAGTTTCAACTATCTGGTTTTCATTCATTCCAAACAAATTTACACGAGTCTGAAAGACTCTCTCTCTGCGTATTCTTTGATTTTGGCGATGTCGCCTCCTTGCCACAATAACAGCAGCCATCGGTGCGTAATGCTGGGCAGATTAGCACCTTCCTTTCGAACGTATTAAATACAGACGCAATCACAATCCCTGCAATTATTTTCAGGGTTGGTAAATCTCATTGCGTGTGGTAAATGAACCTATTTGCATTTTCCCCTCCCAGTATTTAGCGCTTTCTGGCGGGTACGCCCCATATTGATTATTCATCAGAGCAAAAGTACTAAATGAACAGCGTGTGCTATTTTGCTCATTTGAGAGGCGCAGTCCTCTTTGCACGCGGTTAGTAGATCAGCTTGCGCATTGGTTTGCGGGTGGTGTCAAGTTTGCACACGTTTTAACGCACGCAAACCTTTAGTAAATCAGGCCCTATGTAGGGTCTTTTCATCCAGATTGGCGCAGCTCTCATGCGCAGCTTGTCTGTAGAGTTTCCTCCTCTTCACTGATATATACATATAAATATTTTTACACAGACAATTTCTATCAGCTACCTGAAAGTTCCAGATAGACAGTGTGCTCCCAGTAAACACGCTCTGGTCACATATGGTTTAACTGGTGAGCAAGCCGTTTAAGACAAGCTCAGCCTATTTCTCAGGGGTTCAACTGAGGCCAAATCATGCTTTTTATACAAGAGTTAATTTGAGAGGTAGAGCCGTTTGTGCATGTCCACATGTGGACACACATTGATGCCATTTGGACGCGCTCTTGTACGCGCTGACATGCTGGTTGCTGACCATGGATGAAGCAGAAGATAATGGATGGATGGATGGGCTGACATATAAAGTATATTTCTTCGAACTTTGGTGACTCTAATCTAAAAATCAAGTGTCATAAAACATTTGTGTTTGGTGTTCAACATTAGAAAATCTCACTGTACGTGTACCATTAGCAGGGGTGATAGTAAAAAAAAATCCTGAGCCTGAGCTTTTTTTCCCTGGGAGGTAAGCGAGCCCCTAAGCCAAGATATATGCCCCGATCAACACAATTGTCATTTTTTGTCCTCTTAAAGTGTAAGTCTGGTGTAAATTGACCCATGGTCCTGTTGTTCAAGCTCACCACATGCAGCCCATAGAAAACAGAATGAGACAATCGAACAACATAGGCCAGGGGTGTGATTCCCTGGGACAACATTTTAATAAAAAGTTCATTAAATTGAATATTCTGATGACTTTTGTAGATTTTCCAGACATGAGATGAACAAACCCAATACAAGCCTATATTACAGTAGCATCTTAATTGTGGAGAGCATCAGAGCTCTTGGGACCCTGGGCCTGGTAGGCCTGTTCAGTAATCCATCCCTGCTTTTAACTAGTCACTTACCTGCATGCATATTGCTTGTATAGCACACTGATACTACGGATACTACAGCCATACTAAAAAAGGTCAATGGGTGACAATTATAATACTCAAAAGTAAACTAGAAATTGAATGAATCAATGAATATTGGATTTGTTTACAGTATTGATTAGGAGCCAAACCATTGACAAAAGGGCATGAGCAAGGAGACATTAAATTTTCTGAAGAATATGCACCATTTATTCTAAATATTTTTTGAAACAGCTAAAGTCGCAAGCATTTAAAGTGCTTCAAGACAATTATATATTAAGAGAACTATAAGTAGCAATCATTTAAAGTGCTTCAAGGACTAAAAAACAATGAGAAATAAATAAAATAAAATGAAAAAATAAAAAATAAGCAAATACTGTTTACTACACAAAACCTTACACAACACTCAACATTTGTTCATTCAAAATAAGTTGCTATTAAACTGTAAGTTTAGTATAAATTGACCCATAGCCCTGTTGTATAAGCTCACCACATGCAGCCCACACACAAAAAATAATGAGACAATTTGGGAAAATATAGGCCAATTTATGTACAGGCTGCTTAAAGCAGACCCATAACTTGGCCTATGTTGTTCGATTGTCTCATTCTGTTTTCTATGGGCTGCATGTGGTGAGCTTATACAACAGAACCATAGGTCAATTTACACCAGACTTACACTTTAAGAGGACAATAAATAGCAATAATTTAAAGTGTTTCAAGAACTGAAAAACAATGTTTTTGTCCGTGGCCTCATCAATGTTGAGTGAAAACATGTTATTCTTAAGCTTGTTAGACAGGTTTCTTTTAAATTCTGGTGAGATGCCGTGTGTAATAAGATAGCCTGCATGCTGCCTCGAGACAGACAGAGGTGTAAGGGCAAGTTTATCCTCCGCTAATTTCTTGCACAGCGTGACGAGTGGACGAGTGATAGTAAACGACAGATCATTCTTGGCAATAAAGGAACAGAGCCGAATTTTTAAATCAGCCATGCGATCTGTCATTGAGGGTTGGATATCTGCTGTGGCTGATGCCCCCGGCAAACGTGAGGTGTGTTGAATTGCTCATGAAGCTTGGTGACTAGCGTCTAACTCGTGCCGTGGCAGCACTTTTTTCCCACTAGTTCCATATAATATTTTCCTTGCGCACAAAGTGCAGAAACATGCTTCTGGTTGGCGAAGTTTCTGGCACCAGCTCCCAAAGGGCTTTCCGTCTCTGCCTACCTCCTCAATCCAAGACCAACGCCATTTGTTTTTTATATCTTTGTCGACAACTTTGGTATCGTCCCTTGGCTTCATAAAATTGCACTCCATGCCTCCACGCTACCAAACACATTCCTAGTGTGTACACAAACACAATCGCACGTGAAGTGACTGCTGAATGGTCTGAGGCCGCTGACTCGCTGTTTTGGTAGGAAACAGATCCAGGGCGAGAGAGAGTCCGTCAAAATAAAAGCACCAACCTAATAAAATACAGTGAAACTCTTTCATTTAAGGAATATAATTTACAGGAAAGTCCAAGAGCCATTAAGTTGACCGTTTGCTTTTATTGTATTACAAGTTAATGTCTATTTTATGCGTTTTATGTTGGTGAACACATTTATTTTGGTGATTTCGGTTAACAGCCTGGAGCCTGGTGACGCGAGGCTAGAATCAATCTGATTGGCCAAAACCCAAGACCACCCCCTACACTATTACCGATTGGCTTAAGTATGGCTACTGGTGTAGTTTTGAGTGAAATCGCCTCTCGGATCTACGCCAACGGCAAACCTGATTTTATTTATTTTTTTCTCGCAAACACCTCGGTATGCCGGAAATCCAGCGTGACGCCGGAGCGCTATCACCCCTGCATTAGAGCGATCTCAGATCATTCAGAACTTTGCTATCAGAGTCCAAACAAGAATAAAGAAACCTGAGCAGCATCACTACTGGCCTAGCTATCACTGGGTACCAGTTGCCTGCAGAATGGGCTTTAAATGACCATCTCCCCCAGAGAGCCAAGTTTTATTTTTAATCAGTCTTAAAGGACAATGTTATATTAAAATTCAGAATCTATTCACCTGTGAGAGTGGTAATAAGGTGCAGTGGTGCAGCATTCAATTCAGCTGTTAATTAAGGCACAAACAACTGATGCAGGTGCACAGGGAGTTTATTCTTCATGAGAGCCAGGTCAGAAACAGAATGCCAAATGACACAGGGCAGACAGTGACTTAAGAAAACAGTTGCATTGATAATCTGAAGGCTAAGTGGTAAACAGCATAACCTTGATCTTATTCAGACACACGTCAAACTGCAGACAAGCTGACGCCTAACATCATAACAACACAGTGGCCTCGTCTGAGACGAGTTTAAGCGATGAAAAGTCACGGTTAATCAAATGTCATCCAGCCCTGTCAGCAATTTACTCCAGGCTAAGAGGTTAGGAAGGCCTCAGAAAGCCTGAAATAAATTTCTAATATCACAATCCCTGCTTTTGTTTTTAGCACCTCATTTTCTTTGGATATATATGAAAGCTTATCTGGGCACAGCAGTAGAGCACGCGGTTCCCAGCCCAAAGGGCGCAGCCCACAATTGCGAGCTAAACAGGGAATAATGGTGCGCAGTCTACTCTATAGGAAGTCCCCCCTCTAGCGGCCAAACACCCGTCCCCAGCTATGTAACGAGTTTGCAGCTCAGATTGGAATCTTGTTGATTGGTTAAAATGATTGGACTGATTAAATTTAGAAGTTGAATTTTGGATTTGGTATAATTTAGATTGTCAGATTCCCGGAAATAAGGAGAACGGCAAAAGACCCCTAGAGACTATCTACTCTAATCTAGGCCAAAAACCCAGTGGGATAAAAAGGCCACACTCTACCTAAAGCAAAGAACATTCAATTCTCAGAAGCACCCGCAGGTGCACCACCCCAGTTGATGTCGGGGAAGGGATCAGGTCTCTGATCCCGCAAAAAATGTCATCATTGCTTTTAGCATCATGTGGCGTACACATGGAATCACACATGTAAATAAAAGGAAAAACACAACCAAAATAATCAAGATTGGAGTAAACATCTTCAAAATTACCCAGTACCATGAGCCTGAGGTCAGCCACGTCTACGGATCAAACCCCCCGGACTCCGCTGAGTCCCTTTGGCGCTGCGTCTGCAGCAACCCATTCAGGTGTGAGATGACATGAGTCATGTTATCAGTAATATCAGGCACAAACGTGCAGCAACTTTCACTTATGACATGGCAGACGCCACCGTGGGCAGCCAGCATCAAATCTAGGACCATGCGGTCCTGTAACTCCACGTTACGCAAGGCTTGGACCTCCGTTGTGACCTCAGTAAACTCCTCGGCGGATTCAGCAGTGAGATTTTCCAGATCAATCGCCAGATCATCAATCTGATGGGCCAAGTTTACAGTTCCCCACCAAGGAAGTAAACCCCCCACCAATTTCGCCCCTACTGAAACACGATTACTATGAGCCGGAGCCTCACGCTTTGAAATAGAGAGGGTAGAGTAATAATGAGGGTAATTAGCATGATGATGAGTCAGCGAATCATAAATACCCACATGTGGAAGAAGTCTAGCAAGATAACACGTTCCACACCAATCGGGAGGCAGAAGTTGATAAACATGTTTGCCACAAACCCACACATGACGCCGCAAGCATCCAAATCCATCAGAACTAGGGAATAGAACTCGAGGATTATCAGTAACACCCAGATTATCAATCGAAGTGAGAAGCTCGGAGATGTTCAAATAGGACAGGTGGGGATGGGGACATCCGTCACCGTCCCGACGTCCGCATGTGGCATTCCTAGTGAGCTTACACTCACTATCCCCAAGAAACCGCCCACGAGGAGAACACGATCGAGAAAAACAAACAGGAGCTTCGTAAAGTGTCGGATTCGTGGTAAACACAGATTCATAAACCTTCTGATTCCAAGGAGGACCTGTAGCGTTTGGAAACCGTATTATAAACCCAGAATAATCAGGGACGTGCATGTTACATTGGCTCAACAGGCTTGAAACGTTTGCAACCCTCAGTCGACCCCCAGCGTCCCTAGTCGCCCTCTTAATCCCCACAGTAAACGCCACTAACACCCCTAATGTTTCCGCCCCAGTGAGCGGATACGGAGTGAGGGGAACAGCGCTGTCAGACGCATGAGGTAAGGCCGAACAAACGTAACAGCTATTTGTCACGCCCAATCCACGAGCCGTTGTTACCATCGCCCGATACCATCCGTTGCTACGGTAGTCCCCCCCTTTCGTGAGCATGTTACGACTCACGAAAGAACCCCCTACATCTACATCTCGGGTGGACCGTGACCTAGCAGGCTCCTGGTACATGAAACCAAAAACACAGAAAATTGATAACAGAAACTAAATCAACATCCTAAACATTTTCCCCATAAGTGATGCAACAGTCTCTGATTAGCACACAACAGTCCTGTATATATTGAATGTCTTCTTCTCTTCACCTTTGTTTCTTCTTTCTTCGAGCTCAGTGTGTGTGTATGTGTAAGTGTAAGGGTGTAAAGGGGAAACAGCCTAGGGGTCGGGAGCTGGGCCAGGAACCCTCTTGCAGTGGCTGGCGTGGATCCAAGTCGCCCGCTCCGCTATCTTAACAGCAGTGTGGGTCGTCAACACGATCTGGAACGGTCCGTTTCACCGCCTGGCCTTCCAATGCCTTCGACCCAGGTCCCGCACCAGAACCCAATTGCCTGGCCGTAGATTGTGAAGGGATCTTCCCGCTGGTACTGGCTGGGCAGCTTTCACCTGTGAGTTAATCTGTGTCAGTACAGAGTGCAGATTCTTGCAATACGACAACACAGAGTTCTCACACAATTCAGCTGATGGAAGGATGCACTTATCTGGTGCGTCTACTCCCATCGGCGGTGGTCTGCCAAAGAGGATCTCGAAAGGACTCAGGTTAGCCCTCGACCGCACACGCATCCGCATGTACAGCAACACAACAGGTAGAGCCTTGAGCCAGGACAAACCTGTTTCTGCACAACACTTCGCCAATTTAGACTTCAAAGTACCATTCTCCCTTTCAACAGCACCCCCACTGGCAGGATGGTAGGCACAATGTCTCTTGAGGCTAAACCCCAAATATTCTCCTACCTGCGCCAGGGCCTTGTTCACGAAGTGGGTGTTGTTGTCACTGGAGATCCTAGATGGAATTCCCCAACGTGGCAAAATCTCCATCAGCAAAGCCCTCGCCACTGTGGAACTGTCAGCCTTAGAGGAAGGAAAAACCTCAACCCACTTCGAAAACATATCAACAATCACCAAACAGTACTTCTTCCCCTCACAAGGAGAAAGTTCAACGAAATCAAGCATGATGTACTCAAACGGCCTGTCAGGCTGCGGATGAGCAGCCAGCGGCATCTTCACTCCCCCTCTCGCGTTGTGGGCAGCACAGATCACGCAGGAGCTGCAGAGCCTCTGCGCATAAGAGAGGAACCCTTTCGTGAACCAGTACTTAGTCAAGGTCGACAGCATGACCCCCGGGGCTGCATGGTCCAACCCGTGAGTCAGCCTAGCAAAATGGGAGAAAAAATGTTTAGGCAAACACGGTCGTTTGTCACCTGCACGCCACAGGCCACCAACCAGACCACAGCCGGCCCGCCGCCACAACCGTTTCTCATCTGGGGAAGCGAACGTCTGCATCGCACATAGAGACGTGACCACGTCATCTCTCCCTGGGGAAGCCACTGCAGAGACGAGAGAATAGTTAACAGGAGAACGAGCAGCCACCTTCGAAGCCGCATCCGCACGAGCGTTGCCTGCGGAAATAAGATCAGGCCCGTTAACATGAGCCGGACATTTACACACAGCTATGGAACTGGGCAGGAGAATGGCCTCCAAGAGAGCATTCACCTTATCCGCGTTCAGGACAGGCTTCCCGTCGGACTTCAGAAATCGCCTACATCTCCAAATCACTCCAAAGTCATGACAAACACCAAACCCATACCTGCTGTCCGTGTAAATCGTGACGCTCTTCCCCTTCGCCAATCTGCATGCCTCAGTCAAAGCCACCAGTTCAGCTGCTTGGGCCGAACACTGATGCGGCAGGGAGCCGGATGCCAGGACCTCATGGTCTGACACGACTGCGAACCCCACTCTGTTCCTTCCTGTGCGCTTATCCCTGAACGCTGAACCATCTACATACAGAATCAAATCAGGATTTACCAGAGCTGTTTCCTGAAGATCCGGCCTCGGGGTGGCTCGCCGTCCTCCGGACCTGGCATGAGAGTGGCTGGATTCAAAACACTGCAGCGCTTCACAGTTATGTTCGGTAAATCAAGGAGAACAGTCTGATACTGAAGCCACCTAGCAGCAGACAAATGTGATGTTTTCTGCTCCAACAGGATCATAGACACAGCATGCGGAACCAACAGTGTCGGATCAGCATAACCTACCAGATCGCGTGAAGCATAGACGGCTTTCTCAGCAGCAGCCACAGCCCGCAAACAACGAGGAAGCCAAGCCGCAACAGGATCCAGCTTACCAGAGAAATAAGCCACAGGCCTCAACGCCCCGCCATGTTCCTGTAACAGAACAGATGTCATGAACCCCTCCCTTTCACTCACTGTCTGCGTGAAGGGCCGCATGGGGTCCGGCAGGCCCAGGGCCGGAGTGGTTTGGAGGGCCCGTTTCAGCCGCTGGAAAGCCTCTTCTGCCTCAGGTGTCCAGCTGACCTTATCGTGTGCAGCCAGCCCCTGTCCATGGATGAGGGCGGTCAAGGGAGCCTCCAACTCCGCATAGCCCACGATAAACATCCGACAGTATGAACACATTCCTAGAAAAGACATCACCTGTTTCTTTGTGAGAGGTCTGGGAACACGCTGGATCGCCTCAACCCGCTTCGGTGACAACGATCTGCCATCAGCTGAAATAGAGTGTCCCAGAAATTTCACCTGCTGTTTCACAAACTGTAACTTAGACAGGCTGGCCTTGTGGCCCTCCTTCGCCAGGTGATGAAGAAGAGCGATCGTGTCGGTCTCACACTGCTGCTGTGTGGGACACGCTAACAACACGTCGTCCGTGTACTGCAGCATTACTGTCCCAGAGGACAGTTCCAAAGGTTCAAGGCTGCGTCGCAGAGCAGCGTTGTAAATTGTCGGTGATTCACAATAACCTTGACACAAACGAGTAAACGTCCAGGCCTCATTTTTGAAATTGAAGGCAAACCAGAACTGGCTGTCAGGATGGACAGGAACACTGAAAAAAAGCATTAGCCAGATCAACAACAGAAAACCATTTAGCTGAACTAGGAATCTGTGAAACTATAGTGTATGGATTTGGGACCGATGGCGTCCGGGCCTGCACGGCCTTGTTGACGGCCTGCAGGTCCTGCACGAAGCGCCACTCTGTCGGCTGGCCATTTTCACGACTCTTTTTTACCGGAAAAATCGGAGTTCTGACAGGAGAGTCAGGGCACGGGACAATCACACCTGCGGCGCGCAGAGATTCGAAAACAGGTGTAATTCCCATCACCGCCTCCGCTTTTAACGGATATTGTTGTTGACAACGGCCTAAAATCAGACTTTGGTGTAATCACAACTGGTTCAACGTTTCTGATTAACCCCTACATCGTGTAGACCTTTTGCCCATAACGTCGACGGGACGCTCTGGAGCGCTGGTATTTGGTCAAACTCAACATCAGTAAGCAGGCAGAAATCCATATCTTCTATCAGGTGAACACACCGCGTCACGTGTGTCCCCAAAACGAACGGCATACGATATGCTTTTCTGTCGGCACTGTAAAAAACAGCTGGGTCAGGAGTCGCCTCCCAGTCACCTGCCTCCACACAGTCAGTCAGAAAGGAGCCCACGTCAGTCCAGGTGTCATCAAAGCCCTTTGAGAGGGCCACATGTGGGCGCAGTCGCCTGAAACATTTGCATCGCCCTGCAGGCAGATCATAATCCACATCAGAGCAATCACAAGCGGTAAACAATTTTCCCTGACTCTGAGTCAAGGTCACTGACAACGCGCTTTTGTGCGTTGACCAGTACAGATGTTGTGTTATCAATCTCTCACAAATTGTCCCCTCCCGGTACCATTGCTGTTCGTAAACAGCATCAGGCCCCAGGGACAAATGTGACGTACAATTAATTGAACCGCTTGGGGCAAACTCAGTCCCCGTGGGGGAAACGATCCCGCTCACTGCCTGTAGCAGATGGCTGGTGATTTCACCCACGGGGAGCTTCCAATTATACACATACAACGGGGTGTTGACAGACAACTGCACAAACGAGTGAACATCATTTAAATCTAATTTAGTTACCTTGAGGCCTTCTGGCGTTGAAACAAGTGATAACCCCAGGTCACAGATCAGATCACGTCCTAATAATGACACAGGACAATGTGAAGAGAACAAAAATGAGTGTTTAAATTTCTTACCATCAGTATCGGTACAGCCCAGTGGAACTGTAAAATTCTCACGGACAACGTGTCCCGTGGCAGAGACAGAATGGACATATCTGCCACTCAACTTCGATGCAGATGGCAGATCTGCTTCCCGAATAACAGAAATCGTCGCACCTGTGTCAACTAAAAAAGTTACTGGGGAATCAGAAATAGACAATGTCATTTGGGGCAAATTTTTAAAACTGGCATGTCCAAGTTTCACATAACTGGATGTCAGAGGTGTAGTACCTTTTTCCAACCACTCGATGGTGCCAGAAAGCTCAGCAAGCAGATCTTCATTGCAGTTTGCAGATGGCAAAAGAATTGTGTGACATGTTATCAGCAGGTGTCAGTGTGTGTGTGTCACATTTAGCAAGCAGGTCTTCATTGCAGGTCGCAGTGAGAACATTGTGTGATGCGTTATCAGTAGGTGTGTCATCTGACTCTGCCCCCGCGCCCGTGGCAGAGTCCACATGACGTCAACCCTTAGTCCCCGCCCCCGCTAGGCATTGTGCCGCCCAATGTCCTGCCTCGCCACACTGAAAACAGGCGTCGCTCCGGCTGGCCCCTCCCCGGCCCCGCCTCGATCCTCTGCCGCGGGGTGGGAAGCGGCCACGCCGACCCCTTCCTCATTTGAATGGAGCCTGGTAAACAGCGTTGTAGAGACACAAAGCAGACTTGTGCATGTCATCGTCTTTCTTTTGCAATTTGAGACGTCTAGCGGCAGTCTGGTTTTTGTCCACATGAATAGCGTGTTTGCGTATGTCAACCAACCTTGCTTCATCATAGCCGACACACGTTTTCTGCAGTTCATCCACAATTTCACGCTTTAAACCCTTCAGAAATGAATTACGGAAATGCTGCTCCCACACCGTCGCTTCTGCCTTTCCAGCGTATCCCTCTGGAGCGTCTCCCATGCCGGATGACTCGACATAAACGTTCCAAAAGCGAACATAAAAGTCGGCAGCTGACTCGTCCTCTTGTTCCTTGCACTGATCAATTTTAAATAAATTCACCTTAGATGGAAACACAGTCTCAATGCCTTTTGCAATAGCTCCAATTGCCTGTACATACACGTGGTTGGCAGCCCACTGAACCTCCTCGCAGCGTGCATCATCTTTAGGCACGTACAGCTTCAGATTATTCCAATCTGTGGGCTTTAGCCTCATGGCTAACAGACGTTTTAGCTCAGTCAGAGTCGGTCGAAACTCTCTGCAAAAGGCACGGAATTCCTCCGCAAATCGCTCACCTGAGTCGTGCGGGTCTGGGAGTCTCGCTGCTGCCTCTTTTATCTCCGTTAATGTCCAGGCTCGGAACACGAGTTGAGCCCCTGACGGTCCGCCGACTTCAAACATCGGTAGCGAGGCCACCACTTCCTGCTGCTGCTGCTGCTTCTTCGTCTGGCCCCGCGTGGTCACGGCTCCGCTCGTCGCGCCCCCCGGCGCTGGCTCAGCCTTGGCGTCCTGCTCAGTCTTTGCAACCTGCGGAGGGGGAGGAGCGGAAAGGGGGGCAGGGTCCGCGTCTTCTCCCTCAAGCGGAGGCAGAGAATCCTCCTCGCTCGCCGGGCTAGCCACCCGAGCCAGACGGGTGGTTCGACCCACGTAGCCGTCTAGGTCATAATTCACCTGTGCGCACTGAAACGCTCGGGGCAGAGCAGACGGCGCGTGTGTGTGTGTATGTCGTACAGAAGGAAGCGCTACAGCTGGCACAGGGGCTGGAAGCGTAGGATATAGTTTTTTACTTTGACTCCGGGAATTAGAATGACGTGTGTCTGAATAAGACAACCTCTTCTTTTCCACAGAAATCTATCACAGAAAATGTGACTCATAACAATAGATTACGATTGGTTACTATTTGAATGGTATTCTTAAAGACAAAAGGCAAATTAAACATTTTATATATTATTATACATGAGAATTGGCTTCTACCGTCAGTAGATGGCGCCAAAGCCGTTCTATATACAGCTCCTACAGCAGTGAACAAGTTTGAAATATGAGAATCATCAAAATTAAAAGGTTCAGTGAAAGATTCTAAAAAATGCATGAAAGTTGACATATACAGCTATATTACTGCTAAGTTTGGTGACTGATTAAAAATATTGCGTGTCATAAAAAAATATATTTCATGTGCAAAGTTTTAAACCATCACTGTATATATATACAGAAAGTCCAATCTGAATGAAACAAACAAAAATTAATGGGGGGAAGGTGGGCAGTTTAAACTTGATGTGGCAAAGTATGTCAGAAATATGATCATCAGTTATGATTTCATATTTCAGACTGATGTGTTTAGAACTGATGAAGCCGCTTGGATAAGAGGCGAAACGTCTTCTAGACAAATCTAAGTCCAGTTGCCTATGATTCAATTGTTGCGAGAATATATACTACTCAAAAAAATTAAAGGAACACTTTGTTATCAGGGTACAGCATCAAGTCAATTAAACCTCTGGGATATTGATTTGGTCAGGTAAGTAGCAGAGGGGGTTGTTAATCAATTTCAGCTGCTTTGGTGTAAATGAAATTAACAACAGGTGCACTAGAGGGGCAATATCGAGACGACCATCAAAACAGGAATGGTTTTACAGGTGGAGGCCTGACATTTTTTTTCCCTCTTCATCTTTTCTGATTCTTTTTCACCAGTTTTGCATTTGGCTAGAGTTACTGTCACTACTGTTAGCATGAGGTGATACCTGGACCCTACAGAGGTTGCACAGGCAGGACAATTCCTCCAGGATGGCACATCAATACAAGCCACTGCCAGAAGGTTTGCTGTGTCACCCAGCACAATCTCAAGAGCATGGAGGAGATTCCAGGAGACAGGCAGTTACTCCAGGAGAGCTGGACAGGGCCGTAGAAGGTCTACAACCCATCAGCAGAACCGGTATCTGCTCTTTTGTGCAAGGAGGAGCAGGAGGAGCACTGCCAGAGCCCTACAAAATGACCTCCAGCAGGCCACTGGTGTGAATGTCTCTGACCAAACAATCAGAAACAGACTTCATGAGGGTGGCCTGAGGGCCCCACATCCTCTAGTGCAGTGGTTCTCAACTGGTCTGGCTTCAGGTCCTACCATCACCCTCAATGACAAGCCACGACCCAAATCAAGGAAAATTTCCAACTTTTCAAATTTATTGAATGAAAAGATTGTGCAGTTTGAATCGGAGATAGTAGAATAGAATATCACAGAATGCCAACACAAAAAAATAAGTTTATTGGCAAAAACCAAAATGGCATATCCAAAATGACTTCAAGTGGGAAATATTCCCTTTGATGCTCAATTAGCTGCATTTTAATTAAATCCAAAACATTTCACTTCAGTAACTTCAGCCTTTTTTTTTAAAGACTCAAAATGTACAAACATGAAATAAAAAAGTACAACCACTGAGCACTAGTTTCAAAAAGAACTCAAATATGTAGCATTTGCTGAGTACCCACTTCCTGAATATATAATTTCCTATTAAAACTATCTAGTCACTTATTTAAGCATTAATCATAAGGCTGACATAACAATCAGAACATTTCAGTAACAGCCATTTTTAAGACTCAACAGTGCTTTTATGCACAAACATGAAATAAAAAAGTGCAACCACTGAGAAGTAGTTTCAAAAAGAACGCAAAATATATAGTTTTAGCTGAATAACCACTCACTGACATTTGTCTTCAACATTAGAAAATCCATATCTCATTTATTTTTCGTTGTATTTGCGTTTCACCATGCTCAACATATGGAAACAAACTTTGCAGGTCTTTTTCTATGGTGTGAACTGGCGGGTGTCAACTCGCATTACAGGGCATTATCGCCATCTACTGTTAAGGAGTATAAATGTAACGCATTTCCTTCCCCAGGCAAAGGCCCGCGACCCATTGGAAACGGGTCTGCAACCAACCAGTTGAGAACCACTGCTATAGTGGGCCCTGTGCTCACTGCCCGGCACCGTGGAGCTCGATTGGCATTTGCCACAGAACACCGGAATTGGCAAGTCCGCCACTGGCGCCCTGTGGTTTTCAGGCCCGTGCAGGCCCGGACGCCATCGGTCCCAAATCCATACACTATAGTTTCACAGATTCCTAGTTCAGCTAAATGGTTTTCTGTTGTTGATCTGGCTAATGCTTTTTTTCAGTGTTCCTGTCCATCCTGACAGCCAGTTCTGGTTTGCCTTCACCCTGAGCACATGTGGCAGACGTGAAAGGGTCTGGAGAAGCCGTGGAGAACGTTATGCTGCCTGTAACATCGTTCAGCATGACCGGTTTGGTGGTGGATCAGTGATGGTTTTGGGAGGCATATCCATGGAGGGACCACAGACCTATACAGGCTAGACAACGGCACCCTGACTGCCTTTAGGTAACAGGATGAAATCCTTGCACCCACTGTCAGACCCTATGCTGGTGCAGTGGGTCCTGGGTTCCTCCTGGTGCACGACAATGCCCGGCCTCATGTGGTGAGAGTATGCAGGCAGTTCCTGGAGGATGAAGGGATTGATACCATTGATTGGCCCCCACGCTCGCCTGACCAAAATCCAATAGAACACCTCTGGGACATTATGTTTCCATCCATCCAATGCCGCCAGGTTGCACCTCAGACTGTCCCGGAGCTCAGTGATGCCCTGGTCCAGATCTGGGAGGAGATACCCCAGGACGCCATCCGTCGTCTCATTAGGAGCATGCCCCGACGTTGTCAGGCATGCAGACACGCACGTGGGGGCCATACAAATTACTGAATACCATTTTGAGTTGCTGCAATGGAATTTCAGCTAAATGGACTAGCCTGCTGCATCATTTTTTCACTGTAATTTTTGGGGTGTCTTTTAAGTCAGCCCTCTGTAGGTTGATACTTTTCATTTCCATCAAATGATGTGGCATCCGTTTGTTCATAACAAATCACCCAGTCCATATCAGTGGAAATAAACAGCAGGATTTTTTTTTCCCATTGAGATCTGGTGTGTTTTTAAAGTGTTCCTTAAATTTTTTAAACACTGACATTTATTTTATCGCGCATTAACACATGTTGCTCACATGCGTTTGTTTTGAAAAGTCTGTTACTGGCTTCTGCGGAACCGGAAGAGAATTGGCGGAATAAAAATCTCATATTAAAAAATGTAAAATAAAATAAATCATATTTCCACTGCCAGGGCATTAACGTCATCCTGTTTTTTTTTTTTTATTAAAAATAAAAAGTCTACCAACAAAATCCTGAGCCACAATCATAACATTAAAACGGGTTTCTCTTCCAGTTGCAGAGGAGCCAGCAACACTTTTCAAAACAAAAGCATGTGAGCAACATGCGTTAATGCGCGATAAAATAAATGTCGGCGTTAATAAAGTAATAAGTTAATGCGATAATAATAGGTTATTTTGCCCAGCCCTAATATATATATATATGTATATATATATATATATATATATATATATATATATATATATAAAATGAGTTATTTATAACAACTTGGCAGTTGTTACAAATAACCTTGTTTCTGTCAAATCCTCCTAAATCCAAAATCCAAACTTTAAAATGAAAATGTCCATGTTAAAGTTCAGTAACTTTCCCAATCCGAGTATCATTCATTCTTTCCCTTTTTTAATTGTCAATCACAAAAAAAAACCACAAAAAAAATAAAAATAAAATAAAAAGCCTGTTTTTTTTTTTTTTTAATATTTCAATTTAAGACTTGGATCAAAGTCATTAAAAAATGGGCCACAGAACTGAATTTGTTTTATAATCGAGGACATGACTTTCTGTTGTCATTACACATCTGTGCCACTAGATGGAGCCGCACTGCAGTAACCAGCTAGAGAACAGCAGGACAGTGAACACATGGAGCAGATCTGATGGAACATGGAGGAATGACGGGAAAGTTTTGTTGCAGTCCAGAAATTTTTTTTTTTTTTAGACAGAATTGTTAATATTGCTACCTGAGTTGCTCCCCGAACTGTAAAGCTCACAGATTTTTACCGTTCTTCATGTCTATTAGCTTTTCCTTAGGTTTACATGCAAATTGTCTTCCGGCTCCGCAGCAGCCAGTAAGTAACATACTTTTCAAAACAAAAGCATGTGAGCAACATGCGTTAACGCGCAATAAAATAAATGTTGGCGTTAATAAATTAATGAGTTAATACGATAATAACGCGTTAACTTGCCCAGCCCTTTTATATTTATATATATATATATATATATATATATATATATATATATATATATACACACACATAATCATTTTTCTTCACCTATGAGTAAAAGTTTGAAACAAAAACATTCACATTTGCTGAGAAGCTGGTTACAGCTGCTCTGATCCTGCCTCCACTAACTTCTGCTGACCAGAGGACATAAACCGTGAAGTTGATGAACCGAGGGGAAATTGAAAGTTTTTGAGTGATGAGAAAAATTTAAGAAAGACACCAATTCTACTGTGTTCCTCCTATTAGTTTCTCTGAGGGTCTCATCCACAAAGCTCTCCCAGCGACCTCTGCAGTCTTCTGGCAGCTCTGCAAGAGGAAACCCAGCAAGGGAATATTTATTTTCACTGGCTATTCAGTTAAAATCTAAACTAATCTGGAATTAGACTCAATACAAGATACCATTACCTTTGACGAGGTCAGTGATCTGGGCCTGTACTGGTCCTTTCTCCAGGCTCTGGACGACCATGTTAGCAATCCTGGTTAGATGTCCCATGTTGCCTCTTCTCATGCCTCCCTCAGCCCTGATAATCCGACGTAAACACTTAAGACTAGCTTTAACAAGGTGACATTACTACAACACCATTTATTCAACTTCTAACTTTACACACAAATATATTGTTGGTTAATGTTGCAGAGTATATGAGTAAAAGTCAGTATTCTTTTTTTGACAACAAAGAATAAAAATATACTATATATATATATATATACACAATATATATGAATAATTAATACATAAATAATTTAAGCACAAAGCAGTCAAAAAGATCCTCACTGTATTTTGTCATTTTCCTCCCAAGCATCAAGGATCCTTTGAACCAGATGACACTTCTGGAAGAGCTGAAGTTTCAGCATAATTGCAAAATCAATGTGCGCAAACACCACTTGCAAACAAAAACCAAATAAATATTTGAGTGTGACAAGTTCAAGTATTCACTCTGTGCAAAAACTAACATGAGCCACAAGGGCATTATGAAGACAGGTCTGCGAGTCACTGCCCATCTCAACTCTCTCCCCCTGCACCCCAGTGCTGGACAGGGCAGGCTTCTGAAATCCGGAGCTGGGCCACTCCTCTGAAGGAGGATGGTTCAGAACAGCTGCCACACACAGCTCCACTTGGAAGTGCAAAAAGTTGTTCCAGGAGTATTTGAAGAACAGATCCTATGCAAACAGGGATGGGATGAAAGCATAAGTCAGCAATACGCTGAAAAAGATTGTGTGTGTGTGTATACATCATATACAGTTGTGTTCACAATAATAGTGTGTTTTGTTTTAAAGTGTATAAAGCTCAAAATCCTAGGTTTTATAATAGCTTTTATTTTTATGCACAAAAATGGATTGGGAACATTGCAATCTATTCAAAGGCAAACTATGATTTTTTTTTTATTTATGACTTTACAGAAAGTCAAGAAACACAAAAAGTGGGCTGTTCAAAAAAAAAAAAAAACAGCGTCTCCATTTATCTTTACAAATTTAAACATTGCTTTATATTCGATATATACACTCTATACTCTACATTACATAAACTCAGAAATGCTTCAAGATGTTGGTTTCCTGTGAATCACTGAACTAATATTTAGTTGTATAACCACAGTTTGAGAACTGTTTCACATCTGTGTTGAATGTAGTCAACAAACTTCTGGCAAGCCCAAGACAATTGGACTACATTTCACAATTCTTCTGCATTTCCTGGTTGTTCTTCAAATGTTATTTTTGCTGTAAACCCAAAACTTCTCCATTGGATTAAGGGCTGGGAATTTACTGTTGCGGTTGAGGTTGTTTTCTTGTTGAAACACTCATTTCAAGGGCACTTCCTATTCAGCATAACACAACATGACCTTTTCCAAGTATTTTGATGTATTCAAATTGATCCATAATCCCTGGTATGCAATAAATAGGCCACACAATATTGGGTAACACTTTATAATAACTATACACTATTAAGCATTAGTTAAGCATTGGTTAAGCATAATTTAAGCATTAGTTAATCCTCAATTCCTAATGAACTCATCATGAACTCACCAATAGTAATGCATTACAAAGCATTAGTAAAGACAGTTATAAATGCTCAACTAATACATTACTAAGCATTAGTCAAGCATTAGTAAATCCTTAATTTTTCATGAATTAACCATTAATTCAACATTAGTAATGCATTACAGAGCATTAGTAAAGACAGTTATAAATGCTCAACTAATACATTACTAAGCATTAGTTAAACATTATTAAAGTGCCTAATTCATCATTAACTCATCATTTGTAAATAATTAGTTATACATTACTAAGCATTAGTAAACACAGTAATAAACGTTTTAAACTTAACCTATTTAGAAGTACTTAAGCAGCAGTTGAGCATTAGTAAATGCTTAATTAATCACGAATTCATGATCTGTATAGCATTTATTATGCATTACGAAGCACTTAATAAATCAGAATCAGAATCAGATTTATTATTGTCACTGAGCCAGCGTCCCAACACAGTGAAATTTGTCTTCCCAGTACACCGTCCAAGAGAAACATACAGAAACAACAACAACAACAACATATGGACAGGAGTCAACGGTGCTTTGGTCAGCGCTGTAAGAGCGCTTCTACCGTTTTAGAGAGTAGTACACTTAAGCACATGCCCAAGTACACCACCCTCCGGCCAGGGCACTTTTAGCAGAAGAAAATATGATCACATAGGGGATGGAGGGGGGAGAGGATAAAAAAGAGGTGTCTCACACCACATGTCCTTGATCAGAGGCACATGTTGTGGGATTCACAAAAAAAAAACCTCAGCACAAGCATAACAAACTTATTACGAAGACATCATATGGGTCAGGAAAGAGGTGGGGGGAGGGGGAGTGTCCAGCTAAACAGTCTGTGCGCTCGCTGCGCGAAGTGCCCAGTCCGTCAAGCGTGGGGGGGTAAAAAAACATCCAGGAGCCAGCGGAGGCAGTTGGGCAGGGGGAGGGAAGTGTGTGTGTGTGTGTGCATGTGTGTATGTGTGTGCATAAGCCAGTGACCCCTGGTCTGGAGCCACAGGTGTTGTTTGGAAAGGGGAGGGGGTTGGGAAGGAGCGTCGAAAAGTCATAATATTCAGGAGAGATTAGGTCGAAGGCCGGCCTTGAAGGCGAGCTTCGTTTCAGGGGAGCCAGATTCAGATAAGAGAAGAATGTTTTCGGTCAGGCTGACATAAATTCTGTCTGCCTTCAAAGTTTTTGCTGGTCCATCTCGGCGGGAATAACTCCAATTGTCCGAGTTCAAAACCATCACTAGAATCCCTTCCAGTTTGCGGTTCAGCTCACCAAGAGCAGCAGTCTGAGTGTTCACCTCGCGACTCATTCCAACACACACAGCAGGCAGGTTGGCGTCCAGGATAGCAGCTGCCGTGTAAATTTTCCGATACAGCAGGTATCCGCCAACTCCAAACAGCAGAAATCCTGTGATCATAAATCCCAATAGGTACACTTTGGTGTCCACAATGAACAAGGGGGGCAGACATCCAAGATTCCATCCAAAATTCTTGATGTATCCAGCCAGTATTCCATCGGGACAGGAGGACTCTCCTGTGTCCTGTTTTCTCTTCGAGAAAAATTGATTAATTGCATTGAGAAACCAGCTGATCAGATCCATATTTAGAGATTTGAATATTATGCCGAGTGAGGCTCCAAAAAAAAAGCTCAGACAAGACAAAAGAGAAGCAGCAGGGACAGATAGATGGGAGCTCACAGAAATGCGACTGCCTCCACCGAGAGCAGGAAGTGAAACCCGGTTAAAAATGTGTTGTTGCTCAATGATAACCTCAGTTGTTAACCCCTTAACATTCCTGTATAATTTGCATAAAACGCCTATCCAAGACATACCCAAAGTAAATTGAAAGCTGTTCTTGAACCGTATGTAGCACATGGATGGTTTTGGTCTCTTTTGAAAGGTAACACTCTGAAGTTTTTCCTCCAACTGTCAGAATCACTGTAAGTGCTACTAGCATTGAGTAATCTAAGTTGGAACACACTGAAATATAAGTTTTTTATTTCCGCCTGAATTTTTTTTGTAAACAGATGTCTGCAGATGAGTGCAGCTGTGACTTATTAGCTGGAAAACACAATAGGACCACAGCATGAAGCCTTACCTAGTGCAAGTTCAAATTTGATAACAATACCACTAAAAATGAGTATTTTACACACGTTTTTGTAAGAGTATGTCTAGGCGTTTCCAAAAATGGCACATTTGGAGACTCCAAAATGGCACTTGGATAAACATGGCCACATACCTCGGATAAAAGGACATAACTCTTGATCGCTTCATCGTACAGTCATAATCTTGGCCTCTAATGAAAGGTGACACTTAGAGGTATCTTATCCCACATTCAGATTCACTATCAGTATTGCTGAAAAAAAGTTACTGAACCATAAAGCTAAACTTTGCATATAAAAAGAGTCAAAAACAAGTGTTGTTGTGGAAAAATGTAATTTATATAAAAACACAGCAACAACACAGCAAACTATTCACATATTTACAATTATAACCATTTATAACTGTAGCAATTTCTTGTAGTTATGAAGCACAAAGGCACATCACACGAGGAGCATTTCAACTGTGTTTTAGCATGACAGTGCCTGCACTTCAGCCTACCAGTAGTCCTCTGCCCACTGATATAAACCAGTATGTGCTGTGCTCCACGCAGAGCAGGAGGTGGGACAGGTCTGGCTGTGGAGGAAGACCCTGTTTCTGCCAGCTGCACGGCGAGGGTCTCCCGGAATGCCTTCTGGTGCAGAGGGATCTCTCCTCTACCCTTTGCAATGTCTGTGTGGAGGAGGAAAGCATTCACGATTGCGATGTCCATGAAATGGTAGAAAAATGTCTTGTACCACTTCCTTGTCTTGTGAAGTACTTTGTAATATCCGATCAGAGCGTCAGACAGGTCCACTCCACCCATACACCTGGAACAACAATGAAAAAAATATATACAAAACATAAATATGTGCAACACCTTTCGATGTTCTGGTGCTGGCAGAACCTCTCTGGACAGTTGGAGGATGGAGCTCCTCACCTGATGAGCTGCTATCCTCTCTCTGTGACTGCTTGCTGACTGGCTCCCAGTCCACATCTGAATCCTCAGATGGCTGCCTATTATGTGAAAATAAAGAAATAAGTCATCACAAAACTTTCTATCTTTTCTGTATTCTACTGCTTTGCACAATGAAACACAGAGGGGTCTGGGAGGTAGAGAGGCACACATTCACACCCCACCCCAACAAACACACACGCAAGCACACCCCCCCAACCCCCCCACACACATATTCACACCCTACCCCCAACAAACACACACACGCAAGCACACCCCCCCCAACCCCCCCACACACATATACATATACCCTACCCCAACAAAACACACACGCAAGCACACCCCCCCCAACCCCCCCACACCACATATACATACCCTACCCCCAACAAACACGCACACATCACACACCCCAACCCCCTATCCCCCACACACGCACAAACAAAGGCATTTGTATCTATTTTTCAAAGTGATGCTTTTTTTATGTCGAAATATACAGTAACACGTAATAATATGAAGAATACTACCAATTATGATATAATATATACGTAATAATATAATATAAGCTGATCAAATACTTACTTATCCAGAGCAATGACCTCTCCGACGGCAAAACATATCCTCTGCGCAGGAATCAACAAATGACATGTCGCTCTCTTCCTCTGATAACTCCTTTCCTGATTCGTCACTGTCCCGACGAGCACATTCTTCCATTGCTTCTTGGACTGTAAATCTAGTCTTCTGCGTCCTTTTCGCCATTTTCTACGCTCCTAGAGTCAAACACGCTGAGAAAACAGTCCACACTGTGATGCGCCTTGCTGTTACGCACCTTTTACGCACGCAGCCTGAATGAAGACAATTTGCATTACGCATCGGTCCCCTTTGTTTCCCCGTTATCTCCACCCCTTCAACCGGCACATCGTTGTTTTCAGAATTTCATTGGCTATTCAATGCGTCAATCATCAGCATGATTGATTCTAACTGGCTGGTTTTTTCATCACTCAAAGTAGGAGATGGCTTCGTTTCAACGTTGGCCCTTATTGGCTATTTTAGGCTGTGGAAAGGGCAGCGAGGCTGCTATATGGCTGTATGAGGTGTCAATCAAAAGATCAGAACCCCCCCTCCATTTTGAGACCAGCCACACGTACGTCAGCACAGGAAGAAGCGTTTTATAAGGAAAAAAACACGGAAGTTACTGAACACTGACCAGCTACCAGTGGCGTTTTTGTGGATACTTTCTGGTATAATAATGCATTTTGGACTAAATACTTTACTGAATTGGATCGACTGGACCTTTGTGAGTTCAACCAGACCATTTTTGTGGGAATATTTTTGATCGGACGACTTTTATAACGTTCATAAGGTGAGTTGCGTCGATTTCGTAACTCCCTGTTTGTTTGTTTGTGGTGTGACAAAGGCGTTGATTGTACCTGCTGTTATGATTATATCCTGAAATGGTTTACATTGATTGAATCACAAGAATCTTAGCTTTCCAAAGATATGTCGCATGAGTGCCTCACGTAACATTTGAGCTGTGTAAATTACAGTTTAGTTTCGGAAACTACAGAAATTCGGACTGACGGCCCGCGGAATGTTAACGGGTTAATACTTAATAAAAGGTTAGCAACTGTGTTAGTATATGTTTTACAAACACGTATTCATACTCAATGAATAACTTATTAATGCCTATTAATGCAGTTACTACTCATTAGTTACCCATTAGTTAAGTATATTCTGTGAGCCCATCTAAAATGAGGACTATCTATGCTTTATAAAGCATTTATAAAGCATTTATAAATGACACAGAAGCAAAGATATACAAAGTGTCAGTTTTATTGGTCCCAAACAATATCAGCTCTTTTAAATACATGCTTTAAACAAATACAATCTATAAAATTTCAAGTAAACTTGACTCATTTTCTGTCAACCCACAAAGCTTTCACTGTCCTAAGATTATAATTTGATGGGAAGTGGTGGCATCCCTATGGAGACTAGGGATGTTCCTGGCGACTAATTTCCCTGTCGACTAAACGAAAATTTTAATTAAGACTAGTCGACTAGTCTAAAAAAAAGGAAAACACTCAGAAAACAGTGTAAATTTAGCACAATTTATTGAAACATCGAAACAGAATTTGAAACATTGTCCCAAAAATATTGTGTGTAACACGAGTTCTTTAAGCCTTTAATCACAATGTTCAACAACCATGTCGGATTTTAAATGCCGCTGAAGTACGAGACACTTTGCACCGTGCAGTATGAATGAATGTGAACATGAAGGCAACTCAGTCAAACGTTAACCACCAAAATAAATAAATTGCATCTGACACATTGAGTCTTGCAGATTATCCGACAAAAATTATAGCTTTAATTCACTTTCAAGTTAATAAAACATCTAAATTATAATTAAATTTCAACTGAAACGAGCAGCATTTTGCACCGTGCAGTATGAATATAAACCCTGCACATCCGACAAAAACTCACTTAAAGTTAACAAATAATGTAACATCTAAAAAAGATAAATTGCTGCTGAATTATTAAGCTCTATGCGCAGATCAATATGAGTGTAAAATCAAACATACATCTAAAATCTCAGACCGGACGGGAGAACACGTCTTCGGGTAAACAATGTCAAATCGGCCTGAGTGTGGCTAGCACTGCTAGCATTAGCACCGCTAGCATCAGCAGCCGTCGTCTCGTGCAGATTAACATCCAAATGCTTGAGTGGAATGTGGTTGCGAGTGATTGTATGCCAGTCGAGTGATTGTATGCCAGTTGTTTCTGACACAGTCTACATACTACCTTGTTTTCATTTTCTAGATTAAAGTACTGCCAAACCGCGCTGGTTTTGCGAGACTATCTTCCCACCGTGCCGTTTTAAGACTCCAGTCTACTCGAGCATTGCTGTGGAGAGGGGGGCTGCTGTCTGTGGGCTCTGTAGCTCCGACTAGTGGCGGGCGTCTGTATGACAGTTAAGCGGCCTTGTACATGAATAAAACACAAATTGGTTTAAACGACTAATATTTCTGGTGCCGACTAGAAAGTGGGCGGACGTTTAATCGGTTAGACGACTAATCGCGCGCATCCCTAATGGAGACCCAAGGCCCTTGAGTCTCCGTAAGTCTCCATAGTTAAACATTGGAGGAAAATATGGCTATCTTCAAATTGTTGGCCAAGGAAGTGTGACCAAAATGAAAGAATGAAAAAGGCTGTGTGGTTTGAGTAAGCCATAGGAAAAAGATGTTATTTTTGGCACGAACTAGCCCTTTAAATAGGGCTGGGCCGATACACTTTTGTGCCGATTCGATTCTCCTAAGATTTTTGGGTCCCGATTCGATTTATATTGCCATTCTGATTAAACAAATATTGCATTTCGATTTTACCAAGTATTGCGATTTTTATATATCAGTTATTGAAATATAAAAATCATAATAATAAATAATAATAATAACATTAAATATTAAATTTATTATAATTTGCTTCTGGTTTGGGCGCACACGGGATGGCAGCATAAAGACACCTCTCCTGAGCTGCGAGATATTCTATATGGCCCTGAAATTCTGAATTTTCGCTTGAGACTTATATTAACGGCGTAAAAGGGGCACTAATGACGTCCAAGGCAAAAAGAGACGCGAAAGAAAAAAACCCTCGGCTTACTGGAGCACAAACTGAGATGGCTAGCGCTAGCTCGAAAGAAGATACGGCTAATCTGGGACTGATTCTCACGGAGTTGAGAGATTTTCGGCAAGATAACAAGACTCAGATGGAAGATACTAAAGAGGAAATAACCAAAACTAACAAGAGACTTGAGGAGGCCGAAGAACGAATAATGAAAGCCGAAGAGAGAATACAAAACACAGAGGATATTCTGTCAGAAATGCTCAAACTCCAGGCTCAAATGGAAGCTAAGATAACTGATCAAGAGAGACGCTCAAGACAAGAAAATATCTGCTTGTACGGGATACCTGAAGGAGCCGAAAAAGACGCGCCGACCGTGGTTGAGTTTGTGGAGAAGTTGCTTGGGGAAAACCTCGACTTAACAGACACCGCCACTCTGCAAATAGAGAGAGCTCACCGCTCGCTCGGACCTCAGCCTCCACCGCACGCACAACCAAGGTCCATCCTCGTGAAGTTTTCTAGCTTTAGAACCAAAGAAATGATACTTCGCAAAGCTTGACAGAAGAAAGGGCTGATGTGGCAAGAAAACCGAATCAATGTCGATAACGATTACCCACCACGCATACTCCAGCAGCGGAAAGAATATGCCGAAGTCAGGAAAACCCTGAAAAATCGAGGTATCCAGTTTCAAACTATGTTTCCAGCCAGACTTAAAGTTAAATATCAAGAAGGAATTAAGATATATGAGACCGCAGAAGAGGCGACGCAGGATATGGCCAAGAGGGGCTTCAATGTCACGATCATCAGACCTCCAGAGACGATGATGGAGCAACTACAACAACTAGGCTGGCGGAGAACCAGACGTGCCCGGCGAAGGGATGAGAGAACACCGTCCTCAATAGAAAAGCTGCAAGCCTTCAGAAGACATCCCTCGCCTGAGAACATGGACAGTAATTAGATGTCATTTCTTCTAAGAGACTCTTTTTGGCGAGTTTGTACTTTGTTTGTTTTGCCGAGTTAGAAGAAAGATGACTTTTTGTGCCTTGTGCGACTAGGTGACAGTAATTAAACGGGAATCAGGATAACCACGGACAATAGAGCCTCTCTGTGACGTCATGTGTGAGGGCCCTCCCACTCCAAATGGAGCAGGAGGTTTTCCTTCAAAACTGCCCATTACCATCAGGCACAAGGTCACGAGTAAGACCTGCAACGTGGAAGATCTTGTTACATTTTTGTTTCTCTTTTTCATTTACACTTTTGTTGAAAGTTCAGTTTATATCTATGCTGTTCGGGCGATGTTCCGCACTCAAATGAAGGACAGAATTTTTGTTGTTAATTAAATGCAAAGCATAAGAATAGCTTCCCATAATGTAAATGGGATACATAACTAAGTCAAGAGAGGGAAAACTTTGTCTAATCTTAAGAAAGAAAGAATCCAAATAGTCTACCTTCAAGAAACTCACCTTAACAATACTGAACATGCTAAATTAAACAGAATGGGCATTAAACATGTATATTCTTCATCTTACAAATCTGGACAAAAAAGAGGGGTTGCTATATTGATATCAAGAGGGGTGAACTATGAACACATGTCAGAACTCACAGACCCAGATGGAAGGTTTGTAATGATAACAGGTAAACTGGAAGGTGTTATTGTCACTTTTCTAAATGTGTATGCTCCCCCAGGTAGTGACTGGTTGTTTTATAGGAAAATGTTTGATTTGATGGCAACAAAGGCACATGGGGTTGTTATCTGTGGTGGAGACTTTAATATGCATTTAAATCCAAAACTAGATGTCTCAAGTGGTAAGTCAGGAATAAAACTTATGAATAAGAAAACCCTGGCCTTGATGAGGGAGTTGGGAATTGTAGATATATGGAGAGAACTTTACCCCACTAGTCAGGATTATACTTATTATTCGCCACCACATGCAGTTTATACTAGAATTGATTACTTTTTTTACCTTCAGTAAAGACCTACATGTAATAGAACGATGTGATATAGGCTGTATGTCCATTTCAGACCATAGTCCTGTGTTTCTATCCGTGAGCTTGAACAGGGCTCAAAGAGCTACATCATGGAGACTAAATTCAAACATTCTGAACAATCCACAGATCAAAGATTACCTGACTAGAGAAATAAACACATTTTTAGACTTAAATGATAACGGGGAAGTGACACCAGTCATCCTCTGGGACACACTTAAAGCAGTTATGCGGGGCAAAATTATTTCCACTACCTCATATATGAAGAAGCTAAGAAGACAAAAACTTCAAGATTTGGAGAGTAAGTTAAAGCTTTTGCAAAGGGTCTATATTAATACTTTGGATGACAGAGTGCAACAAGAAATGAAAGAAATAAGGAGTGAGATAGATGAGATAAAAACACAAGAAATACAAAAAAAAATTATATTTTTGAAACAGAGGTATTATGAGGCTGAGGGAAAGGCAATGAAACTTTTGTCATATAAACTAAAAAAACAGCAAGCAGACAATGCCATACCTAAAATACGAAACCAGGAGTCTGGATAAATCAAGCATAGACTGGAAGAAATTCAGCAGAATTTTGAAAAGTACTACAAAAGACTCTACTCTCAACCACATATCGATAATGACTGCCATATAGACTCATTCCTGGCCTCTCTTGATTTACCCTCCATCTCCGAAGAACAAAATAAGGGATTAACATCAGAAATAACAAGTGAAGAATTAATCTCCGCCATTTCCAGATTGAAGGCAAATAAGTCTCCAGGTCCGGATGGTTTCACCTCTGATTGGTACAGAACTATGCGAGAGAAGCTGATCCCAACATTATTAGCGTCTTTTAACTGGGTTCTAAAAGAAAAAAAAATTCCACCCTCATGGAGAGAAGCGATAATTTCATTAATTCCTAAGGAAGGAAAAGATAAAATTGAATGCAGTAGTTATCGCCCTATTAGTATCCTAAATGTAGACTATAAACTCTTCACATCAATATTGGCACGAAGAATAAGCAAGTTACTTCCCAATTTAATTAACCCGGAGCAGACAGGTTTTATTAGCAACAGACAAACACAAGATAACGTGAGAAGGACCCTTCATATTATCAATCATATCAGGCAACAAGACACAGAGGCCATGCTTTTAAGTTTAGATGCAGAAAAAGGCTTTTGACTCTGTTAAGTGGTCTTTCTTATATAAAGTACTGGAAAAATTTGGCTTTCACAAAGCTATTATTGAGACTTTTCAAGCCTTATACGATAGCCCCTCTGCTAGAATTAAAGTCAACGGTGCCTTATCAAAACCCTTTATATTAGAACGCGGAACAAGAGAGGGGTGTCCAGCCTCTCCCCTGCTTTTCGCATTGTTCATTGAACCCCTGAGTCAGCGGATAAGGCAAAATCACAACATTAAAGGAATAAATATTGACTCTGATGAACATAAACTTGCCCTGTTCGCTGACGATGTCTGTACTGTACCTCTCTCAGCCCACCTTATCATTCCCTAAATTGATGGATCTCTTAGAAGAATATGGTGTAATTTCAGGATACAAATTGAATGTTCAAAAGACTCAAGTGCTCACATTTAATTATGACCCTCCTGTTTCCTTGGCGAAGAAATATCACTTGAAGTGGGATGAGGACTACATACGATATCTGGGTATTAATTTACCCAGGGATACCTCAAAACTGTTTACTTTGAACTATGGTCCTCTAAACACGAACATTAAATCCGATACAAAACGATGGAGCCTCATCCCATTTCTGAGCCTGAATTCCAGAGTAGAATCTATAAGAATGAATGTACTTCCGAGACTGTTATACCTCTTTCAGACTCTTCCAATTGAAGTACCTACAAAACAGTTTATGGAGTGGGATAAACAGATATCGAGATTTATATGGCAAGGTAAAAAAATATATCAAATCAAATATAAAACATTACAGCTGCACAAGGAACGTGGAGGTTTGGGTCTCCCCTGTCTGTGAGACTACTATCACGCAGCACAATTAAGACCTTTAGTGTGTTGGTGCACTTTATCATATTCCGCAAGATGGATGGACATTGAGCGAAGGATGAGTCGAGGGACTCCGTTAGCAGCTATAATAGCAGACAATAAATTAATAAATAACATGTTAGATAATAATAACCCCTGGATCAATATAACCCTGAAGACGTGGCAGAAGACAGTGAAACTCTGCAATATGGAACAGGCCCTAAGAATGTTGAGATGGTGTGCATTTGACACTGATTTCTCTCCAAATAGGTTAGATTCCAGATTTAAGACATGGAGTAAGATGGGCCTCTCAAGCTATTCCACTTTTGTGCATAAAGGGACTTTTAAGACTTTTACAACAATACAGCAAGAGCATGGTCTACAGCGGGGGTCATGCAACAGCGGACTCCGGTCCGGATCCGGACCGGGAGATGGTTCTGTCCGGACCCGTGACTAATGCAAAAAATAAGTACTGTAGTGTCATTTTCACAGAGCAGTTTTGAACGACCGTGGATATTTACAGCGGGCGCTGCTACTTCAGTTAATACGGTAATCTAGCTGTTAGTCAGAGACGTAGCTTGGAAACGTGTGTTTGTTGTTGGCAACAGAGCCACACATGGCCGAAGTCCGTCTCTGACATCGCATCAACTAGATTACATGCAAATTCTCCATGCAAATCATAATTAGATCCCCAGAATTCATTGCACCCCCAAAACCAAACCACACCTGCATTATTCCCAGCAAAACCAAAATCAGTCACACAAGCACAAACTTAAGCACTGACGTTAGCAACAGCGCAGGAATCAAGCAAAGTAGATACCACGGAGAAATGACTTGCTTGAAAAAGAGAAAGGTAGACACTGAAAAACCGTGTTGTTTTTGAAGACGAATGGACAGCAAAATCTATGTTTATACTCCCGGTTGGCAGTTCCAAGCCTGTCTGCCTCATAAACTCTGAGACCGTGGCATTGATTCAAAGTGTGAAGCGCCACTATGAGACAAAACACAGCACTTTTTTTTTTTTTTTTGCATTTTTTAGTTAATGTTTCCTGAGTGTACATGAGTTTAACTTTTTTACTTAAAGCAGCCTTTAATTCAAGAAGAAAGGACAGTTCAAAGCAAGGTTATTATAGTTTTGAAATTTTCTTTAGTTTTTATTTTTATTTAGTTTTCCAGTTTTCTTTTTTATTTCAGTTTAGTTTTAGTTTAGTAGTTCAACAAGTGATTTTTAGTAGTTTAGTTTAGTTTTTATTTTTGAGGAGTTGGCTAGTTTCAGTTTAGTTTTTATTTAGTTTTAGTCTTAGTTTTAGTTTTTCAGGTATTAAGAGAAAGCCTTGACTTGTAGAAGCTGGAAATGATGAAAGAATGTATGACAACAAATATGATTTATCATCAAGTCCTTTTAATTTCTTTCTATAACCAACACCTGCAGGTAAATCAAAAATAAAACTTAAAAGGGTCTGTATTCCAGAATGAAGTTGTGGAAAAAACCTTAATACACAAAAACAGTTATGAACCTCCAAAAACAAGGCAAAATGTTACATAAAAGAAAAAAAAAAAAAAAAAGTTGACATGTGACACTCCTATAACTGAAAAGGGCTGAAAAATGCTTCATATCTGCCAGAGTAAAAGATTGTAAATATGAAAATAAAATAGATGTTTTTTGCACTACTCGTCAAAGATTTCTGAATGTAAATCTATTAAACTTTTGTTTGAACTTTTATTTAACAATGGAACAACATGGAATTGTTTTAACTGAAATGAAATTCACCATTAGGATATCTCTACGAAAATGGTCTCCATTGTGGAGAGGACTCTCTCACACAGACACACACACAGACACACACACACCTTTAGTGCAGTAACTTTTTGTTAATCTTTAGAAAAACACGCTGCTCAAGTGAAGTCGTAGTCCGATTTCTCAGACGCAACGATAGAAGTCCACACATAGAGAAAATGCGACCTGCAGCTTTAGCCATTTCTAGCAAATCATAAAATGCCCCCGAAGTACCTTCTTCTGCAGTATGCAGCAGATTATATCCGCTATGCTGCCCCCCCTCTGGGGGAGGGTAGCATAGAGGCTGCTGCAGCAGGACAGGCAGTAATAGTAATCTCTATGGCAGTAATCGAGGGGAGAAAACGAAACGACAACGAAAACAAAGCTGAATTTATCTACAATTCAGTTTAGTTTTAGTTAGTTTTTTACATCCTTCATTGTAGTTTTTATTTAGTTTTCGTTTTTTTTTTTTTATTTTAGTTTTTATTTTTATTTTAGTTAAATGAAATATTTTTTCATTGCTAGTTTTAGTTTTATTCTTAGTTTTCGTTAACTATAATAACCCTGGTTCAAAGGACAGTTATGAAAAAGTCAACACCCTTTTTTGCACTTTTTAGTTTTTTTCAGGATTTAATTTTTTACTTGAAGAGGCCTTCAATTCTTCAGGCGTGGACTTGCACTAATATTGATTTATTCTGAGTTTTCACTTTTGGTTGACTTGGGAATAAATGCCTTAAACTTATTTAAATGGATGGGACTGCTTTTATTTATAATAAAAGATATGGAATATGTTGGAATATTTCTTGCATTTGAAGTTAAAATAAAAATGTGTTACTTTTTCAAAATACGTACTTTGGTTCGGACCTTCTACTTAGGCAAAATTTAGTAACCAGACCTCGGTGACTTTTAATTGAATTCCCCTGGTCTACAGCATCAGGACTTCTTTAGGTACCTCCAGGTCAGACACCCATTTTAATGAAAACATAGCTGGGACACATGAGTTAGAAAAGATGGGAGTACTAGAAGTGTTTAAGAAAGCAAGTAATTCATCAGTATGTACCAAGGTTGTGTCCAAACTGTACTGTGGGCTTCGCGAAGCCAGTTCAAACAGAAATGGGAAAAGGAATGTGGTCTCTCTCTCACTGCAGATGAGTGGCTAAGATTATGTACATTACAGTGGCAGACATCATGCTCAAATACATGGCGAGAATATTGTTGGAAAAAATTTGTTACGATTTTTCATTACACCCCTGCAGCAACGGGCATTAATACCAAACACAAGTTGTTGGAGAGCTTGTAGAGAAAGTGAAGCTAACCACTTTCATATCTTTTGGGAATGCCCAGTCCTATCTGACTATTGGAAAGAGATACATTGTCACCTGGAAGCTGTTTTTGGGATAAATATTCCTCATAGATTTGATACCATGTATCTAGGGAATATCACTTTTGATGGATGGGATCATAGAGATAAAAAAAAGTCTTGCTTATACTCTTGGCTGCATGTAAAAAGACTATTTCAAGAAGGTGGTTAAAACCAGATCCACCTACAATAGAAGAATGGTAAGATGTGACTCGAGATATATATGCCATGGAAAAATTGTCCTTCTCTCTCAAAATACAAACTGAGAATTTTTACAGGATGTGGTCTAAATGGACTGGTTATGTTAAACATATAAGATCAGATTTTTGCTGATTAACCTTATTGTGTTACTAAATAATTTTGTACATTTAATTTTATTTTTGAGAAATGTGATGTGTGGAGACCCCCCATGTTCAATTGGTTCTTGTTATGATAATACTGAATTGTATAAATCTACGGCCATAACTTTTTCTTTTCTTCTTCTTCTTTTTTTTTTGTTTTCTTATCCATTTTGTCTTTTTGTATTGAAAATATACTACCTATGTTAGGAGAAAATAGAAAAAGAGAAGAACGATGATGTAAGAATATTGTTGGAAATTTTGTGGCCACAATAAAAAAAATAAATGTCAAAAAATGTATTTATATTTATTTTATATGTAAGTATTGATTATTATATATAATATTCTAATATTAATATATTCTTCTTATTATTATATATTTTAAGTATGAAATAATAAAAATATAAAGATTAAATAGTTTCAATATTTAAATAAAAGCGCAATTTCTGTAGTTTAGAGCAGAGGTGTTCAACCCCTGGTCCTCCAGGCACCTACCCTATCCAGCAGGTTTTAGATGTTTCCCCTTCTTCTTCACACCGTGATACAAGTGGCTGTGTCATCAACANCCTTTAGTGTGTTGGTGCACTTTATCATATTCCGCAAGATGGATGGACATTGAGCGAAGGATGAGTCGAGGGACTCCGTTAGCAGCTATAATAGCAGACAATAAATTAATAAATAACATGTTAGATAATAATAACCCCTGGATCAATATAACCCTGAAGACGTGGCAGAAGACAGTGAAACTCTGCAATATGGAACAGGCCCTAAGAATGTTGAGATGGTGTGCATTTGACACTGATTTCTCTCCAAATAGGTTAGATTCCAGATTTAAGACATGGAGTAAGATGGGCCTCTCAAGCTATTCCACTTTTGTGCATAAAGGGACTTTTAAGACTTTTAACAACAATACAGCAAGAGCATGGGTCTACAGCGGGGGTCATGCAACAGCGGACTCCGGTCCGGATCCGGACCGGGAGATGGTTCTGTCCGGACCCGTGACTAATGCAAAAAATAAGTACTGTAGTGTCATTTTCACAGAGCAGTTTTGAACGACCGTGGATATTTACAGCGGGCGCTGCTACTTCAGTTAATACGGTAATCTAGCTGTTAGTCAGAGACGTAGCTTGGAAACGTGTGTTTGTTGTTGGCAACAGAGCCACACATGGCCGAAGTCCGTCTCTGACATCGCATCAACTAGATTACATGCAAATTCTCCATGCAAATCATAATTAGATCCCCAGAATTCATTGCACCCCCAAAACCAAACCACACCTGCATTATTCCCAGCAAAACCAAAATCAGTCACACAAGCACAAACTTAAGCACTGACGTTAGCAACAGCGCAGGAATCAAGCAAAGTAGATACCACGGAGAAATGACTTGCTTGAAAAAGAGAAAGGTAGACACTGAAAACCGTTGTTTTTGAAGACGAATGGACAGCAAAATCTATGTTTATACTCCCGGTTGGCAGTTCCAAGCCTGTCTGCCTCATAAACTCTGAGACCGTGGCATTGATTCAAAGTGTGAAGCGCCACTATGAGACAAAACACAGCACTTTTTTTTTTTTTTTTTTGCATTTTTTAGTTAATGTTTCCTGAGTGTACATGAGTTTAACTTTTTTACTTAAAGCAGCCTTTAATTCAAGAAGAAAGGACAGTTCAAAGCAAGGTTATTATAGTTTTGAAATTTTCTTTAGTTTTTATTTTTATTTAGTTTTCCAGTTTTCTTTTTTATTTCAGTTTAGTTTTAGTTAGTTCAACAAGTGATTTAGTAGTTTTAGTTTAGTTTTTATTTTTGAGGAGTTGGCTAGTTTCAGTTTAGTTTTTATTTAGTTTTAGTCTTAGTTTTAGTTTTTCAGGTATTAAGAGAAAGCCTTGACTTGTAGAAGCCTGGAAATGATGAAAGAATGTATGACAACAAATATGATTTATCATCAAGTCCTTTTAATTTCTTTCTATAACCAACACCTGCAGGTAAATCAAAAATAAAACTTAAAAGGGTCTGTATTCCAGAATGAAGTTGTGGAAAAACCTTAATACACAAAAACAGTTATGAACCTCCAAAAACAAGGCAAAATGTTACATAAAAAGAAAAAAAAAAAAAAGTTGACATGTGACACTCCTATAACTGAAAAGGGCTGAAAAATGCTTCATATCTGCCAGAGTAAAAGATTGTAAATATGAAAATAAAATAGATGTTTTTTGCACTACTCGTCAAAGATTTCTGAATGTAAATCTATTAAACTTTTGTTTGAACTTTTATTTAACAATGGAACAACATGGAATTGTTTTAACTGAAATGAAATTCACCATTAGGATATCTCTACGAAAATGGTCTCCATTGTGGAGAGGACTCTCTCACACAGACACACACACAGACACACACACCTTTAGTGCAGTAACTTTTTGTTAATCTTTAGAAAAACACGCTGCTCAAGTGAAGTCGTAGTCCGATTTCTCAGACGCAACGATAGAAGTCCACACATAGAGAAAATGCGACCTGCAGCTTTAGCCATTTCTAGCAAATCATAAAATGCCCCCGAAGTACCTTCTTCTTGCAGTATGCAGCAGATTATATCCGCTATGCTGCCCCCCCTCTGGAGGGAGGGTAGCATAGAGGCTGCTGCAGGACAGGCAGTAATCTCTATGGCAGTAATCGAGGGAGAAAACGAAACGACAACGAAAACAAAGCTGAATTTATCTACAATTCAGTTTAGTTTTAGTTAGTTTTACATCCTTCATTGTAGTTTTTATTTAGTTTTCGTTTTTTTTTTTTTATTTTAGTTTTTATTTTTATTTTAGTTAAATGAAATATTTTTTCATTGCTAGTTTTAGTTTTATTCTTAGTTTTCGTTAACTATAATAACCCTGGTTCAAAGGACAGTTATGAAAAAGTCAACACCCTTTTTTGCACTTTTTAGTTTTTTTCAGGATTTAATTTTTTACTTGAAGAGGCCTTCAATTCTTCAGGCGTGGACTTGCACTAATATTGATTTTATTCTGAGTTTTCACTTTTGGTTGACTTGAAATAAATGCCTTAAACTTATTTAAATGGATGGGACTGCTTTTATTTATAATAAAAGATATGGAATATGTTGGAATATTTCTTGCATTTGAAGTTAAAATAAAAATGTGTTACTTTTTCAAAATACGTACTTTGGTTCGGACCTTCTACTTAGGCAAAATTTAGTAACCAGACCTCGGTGACTTTTAATTGAATTCCCCTGGTCTACAGCATCAGGACTTCTTTAGGTACCTCCAGGTCAGACACCATTTTAATGAAAGCATAGCTGGGACACATGAGTTAGAAAAGATGGGAGTACTAGAAGTGTTTAAGAAAGCAAGTAATTCATCAGTATGTACCAAGGTTGTGTCCAAACTGTACTGTGGGCTTCGCGAAGCCAGTTCAAACAGAAATGGGAAAAGGAATGTGGTCTCTCTCTCACTGCAGATGAGTGGCTAAGATTATGTACATTACAGTGGCAGACATCATGCTCAAATACATGGCGAGAATATTGTTGAAAAAATTTGTTACGATTTTTCATTACACCCCTGCAGCAACGGGCATTAATACCAAACACAAGTTGTTGGAGAGCTTGTAGAGAAAGTGAAGCTAACCACTTTCATATCTTTTGGGAATGCCCAGTCCTATCTGACTATTGGAAAGAGATACATTGTCACCTGGAAGCTGTTTTTGGGATAAATATTCCTCATAGATTTGATACCATGTATCTAGGGAATATCACTTTTGATGGATGGGATCATAGAGATAAAAAAAAGTCTTGCTTATACTCTTGGCTGCATGTAAAAAGACTATTTCAAGAAGGTGGTTAAAACCAGATCCACCTACAATAGAAGAATGGTAAGATGTGACTCGAGATATATATGCCATGGAAAAATTGTCCTTCTCTCTCAAAATACAAACTGAGAATTTTTACAGGATGTGGTCTAAATGGACTGGTTATGTTAAACATATAAGATCAGATTTTTGCTGATTAACCTTATTGTGTTACTAAATAATTTTGTACATTTAATTTTATTTTTGAGAAATGTGATGTGTGGAGACCCCCCATGTTCAATTGGTTCTTGTTATGATAATACTGAATTGTATAAATCTACGGCCATAACTTTTTCTTTTCTTCTTCTTCTTTTTTTTTTTTTGTTTTCTTATCCATTTTGTCTTTTTTGTATTGAAAATATACTACCTATGTTAGGAGAAAATAGAAAAAGAGAAGAACGATGATGTAAGAATATTGTTGGAAATTTTGTGGCCACAATAAAAAAAATAAATGTCAAAAAATGTATTATAATTTATTATATGTAAGTATTGATTATTATATATAATATTCTAATATTAATATATTCTTCTTATTATTATATTATTTTAAGTATGAAATAATAATAAAATATAAAGATTAAATAAGTTTCAATATTTAAATAAAATGCGCAATTTCTGTAGTTTAGAGCAGAGGTGTTCAACCCTGGTCCTCCAGGCACCCTATCCAGCAGGTTTTAGATGTTTCCCCTTCTTCTTCACACCGTGATACAAGTGGCTGTGTCATCAACAGACATGTGCAGACTTTGAGGACAACCTGATAATGACCATTAATTAAAATCAGGTGTGTTGAAGCTGGGAAACCTCTAAAACCTGCTGGATAGGGTGCCTCGAGGACCAGGGTTGAAGACCTCTGGTTTACAGGTCTTCACGGGTCCACTTTCATGGACCCGACCCCGAATGGAGCCGTGAAAATTCGACCCGAAACCGACCCGACCCGACCCGAGCTATTATCATAAGTTCGGGAGTCCAAACCTGAATGGACCCGCAATATTTGGACCCGTAACCGACCCGACCCTTTAGTTTCCGACCACGAACTGAACCGAGTTACCCGAATAGAACCGAGACAATCCAGCCCATAGTTGCTAATTTTAAAAGTTGTCTAGTGTTGAATAAAACTTGATTTTCTTACCTAAAGTTGTCTTCTTCTACCTGGCTCAGTTGCTCCATAGGCTACGTGATGGAAACGACAATAAATCCACGTTGTTATTTTCTTTGCGGATACAGATGCTGTATAGCAACTGCTAACTCTAATAGCCTACACCGGTCAGGACATGTAGTGAATATGTTCTCTCATCCAGCGTTGTCATGTTGGCGATCCGTTGTGCTTTACAGCTGCCGGTAAACAAACCGGTAACAACACGCTACGGCAACACGATTGTTTCATGACAAACACGCCACGTTAATGAATAATTAATTAAACTGCCCGAGTCCTGGCATTAGCTGCCACCGCCAGTATATTTAACTCTCGAGTAAACGCGGACCCAGCCTGTCAGAGAGCACAGTGGCGAAGGATGTGCGCCGTCATGTTCGTGGTGTTACCACAGTAAGAGATTTGACTGCGACAAAGCTTACATATGGCTTTCCTCATATCGAGCTCTCCTGCCCCGTGCTTTTTATAAAAACCAAATAAAGTCCATACATTTGATTTGAAGTGGGGCGGTGTGGAAAAGAGTTCTGGCTCTGTGAAAGTACTCCACTCGCTGCAGTCCGCCATTTTGTCACGTGAATTCGCCGGCATTCTGGTTACTATGGTGACACACGTGCTTCTATTTCCGGAAGTGTAGATGACAAAAGAGACAGTATTTCCACGGAGCCACCCGAATTCTTTACCCCAACAAAAAATCGATTCTTGTATGAGAATCGATTTTTAAAAATCCCCAGAAAAAAAATTGCGATTAATATAAAATAGATTTTTTTGGCCCAGCCCTACCTTTAAAGTGCATCAAGTGTTTTACAGTAAAACAAAGACACAATATCCAAATGTTCCAAAGATAAGTGTGTATAAAAAAAAAAAAAACAACTGACACAGCCTACATGGTGTACAACCCCAAGATGTAAACTAACTTTTGGATGACGTACTGAACACTGAACACCTTCAAAGATTCTTTGACAAACATCTTCGAATAACAACAGTCTGTGATCGCATAAAATAGAAAAATAAAATACAAGCTCTTTTAAATACACACTTTGGAAACCATAACATTTCGAGTAAACTGGTGAACTATCCCTATCCCTAGGACACACACACACCAGAAGTAGGTGGCTGCCTGATTTGGGATTCCGCCAGTGTGTTTCAATGGGAAACGAGCGTATTCCTCCTCCTGCGAACGGTAAAAGTTGCAGGAGGAGGAATACGCTCGTTTACCATTGAAACACACTGGCGGAATCCCAGAATCAGGCAGCCACCTACTTCTGGTGTGTGTGTGCCCTTAAAGTGCACAAAGTGCTTTACAGTAAAACAAATTCAATTTCAAATATTGCTAGATAACACGAGATAACAGTGTGTAAAAAAAATCAACTGACACACCCTAGCTCACAGGCTACATGGTGTACAGCTCCAAGGCTATATGGTGGAAAAATAAAACATTCTTATCTGACAAATAAAACTGCTCTATTAAATAAACAATTGTAAACAAAGAGCAATCACACTCCAAAGAAAAACAACTTGTGGATCAAAGTACACAAGTGGATCACAGTGCTGTTCAAGTAGGTAACCGGTCAAGTTAGGACAACTGAGCAATCCAAGGTAACATTTTTCAAATAGTACATTTTTTAAAAATATTCGATAAAATATCAAACTTTATGTTGGTGTGCCCACTTGACCGGTATTCTCACAGTGAACCTTAGCCCAAGCTCACTTCTTGGTGAGGGGCAGCAGCTTGTTATTGTTTTTAAGTGTTTTTACATTCTCCTTTGTAGCAGAATCCTGTGCAATTACCAGAGAGCACTCTGACGCAAACACTGCTAGTGTTACACGACCAGTTTTGTGACCATCTAAGATGTCCTTGTACCTGTTCGATAAAAAGCTCATCAATAGGTGCAGTGGCCACCACTGTGTTACGATCTACACCGATGGTTGAGAACGCAGCACCCATGGTCCCACCTTTACGGAATGCCTTTAGTATTTTTTGATACCTGAGCACTGCCTGCTTCAGATTCAGGGCTGCAATACAGAGAACATAAAATTAGTTTTATCCACATTAAAAGGTATACACACACACACACACATTCACATACACCATCTATATTATGCACACAGTGTCCTTTGTGTCCCCACAGTTAACCACAATAACCAAATACAACTATCATCAAGATATTAGCTGACAATAAATAAATACATATTTCCATGGGGTAACCATAGGGGAAAATGTAATTGTGTTTGAACTATCCCTTTAATATCTTTGTTTTGCATTGTCGACTTTGAATTTAGCCCCTCCTCCCATCGTGAACGATCTGGCAATGTTTGCATAGTTTTTCATACAATGTAAATGGGAGGAGATGGTTAGCTTGTAATGGGCAGGGACACTCACAGTTAAACAATGTCTGCATTTATTCATTTGTGTGTTTTTATTTATTTATATTTTTTACCTCTCTGACGTGCCTTTGGGCCCATCTCCTTTTCCTTCGACTTTTTCACCTTCTTTTTCCCTTTCCCCGTCTTCTTCTTGTCTTTCTTGTTCTTCTTTTTGTCCGGAGACGAGTCAGGCGAGACAGAGTCAGACTCCGACTCCAACTCACTCTCACTGTCGGAGGACGTTTCCATTGAGTCGTCAGAAGAGGAACATAAAGTCTTGCGTTTCTGGGAGGAGTTGGGTGCTGTGTTCAGGGTGGAGGTGGATGCTGCACCATCTTTTTTAAGAGCTATTTAAAACAGAAAGAAATCAAACATGCAGCATCATCTCACATGAAAGAGTTTAAAGCTTGTTTTGTATGCATTCATATAGTTCGACAGTTATTGAGTTTATCCGAGTTGTTGTGGACCAGTGATGCGCAACTCAAATCAACCACCTCAATGATTCCCAAACGAATAATGATACAAAAACTGGTTGGCTGTGTTCCTTTAACCAGAAAAGCACGCCCCCGGACCCTTCCCCTTACTAGTTAAATGAACACTTTTGAGGGCTTCACAACTATGTACAAACAAGACAGGTCAGTATGCAGTGCACAGAACAGTTGCGGAGACCAAGAACAGTGGCCTGGCAGCAAGCAGACAAATAAAGGATGGATTGAGGTAGAGATCGACCGATTATCGGTCGGGCCGATATTTGGAAATTTGACTTATATCGGCATCGGCCTTTTTTTAATCCGACCGGCCGATATGAAGAAATCCATTTAAAACTGGGTTATTCTGGCTAAGATGCCGCCGCGCCTCTCTGTCCTGCCTGCTGTCTCCTGCATTATTCACCTCGTCCTCTGATTGGTTGAGCGGCAGAGGCGGAGCCTCCGAACAAGAAGCTGTCATCACAAACACGGGAGAGTGAGAGGGAAAGTTTTCTTGTGTGAGAAGCTCCGGACAGAAAACATGTGTCAAAGGTAAATGCAGAAAGCTCTTCCGAAATTGTAATAAACATCCCAGTACTCTGCATCTCACAACTACTACTAACGTTACAGTGAGCAGCTGAATAACGTAAGAGCAGAGTAAACCTTCGCGGCAGCTCTGCTAACTCGTATTACGTCCCAACATGTCTGTGAATTATTTAAAAGAAGACTGCTGATAATATCGACATGGAAACAGTCCATGATAAAAAAGCATGAGTGTGTGATTAAGAGAGTGCATAAAAAACTCAGTTCACTTGTTTTAGGGAGCGCTAAGGTGGAGGCTGCTTAGCTTTTACCATAAAATTAGTTCATCGATCTGGCTCTAAATGCTCTGCAGACTATGTATTAGCAATGGGGGAAATACACCGTACTTTCCGGACAGTAAGCCGTTACTTTTTCTCACAATTCGAACCCTACAGCTTATACAACGATATGGCTAATGTATAGATTTCTACGCTTCATGCCGTCAGTACGTTTATCCTCGTCAGAATGAAATTACCGAACCGGTCACAGTGGACCGATGAAACTGTTCAATTAAATCAAACACACTCACACTAAATTCTTCAGATCAGTCATTTTGTGCTTCGTGCACACACCCTCATCATGGAAAACACATGAAGGAGTGCATATGATTTAGCTTTTAAGTTAAAGGCAATCGATCTGTCGGTCAGAGAAGTAACCAGAGCTACTGCACGTATTTATTTTGAGATCCGAATATTCAGGTGCGCTCAATAGGAAATCACGGTATGTCATGTGGAGATTAGTATGAAAAACTCTACAACTCACAACTACTAATGTTGCTATGAGCTTTCTGGTCCTATGATCTGAAAATGAACGGGAAGATGAGAGAGTAAAATTCAGAAATGAGTCATCTGAACAAAGTGGTGGAACATTTTAAATACTGTGTGAGCTCATTAAAATCCGAAAGGCTGTTTGTGTCCTGTCAGGAGTTTAACTGCCCTCATAACAACTATTATACTTTTTTATGTAGCCTTTGTCATATTAATCATTAATAATGTAGCAACACAGTTTTGAATGACAGGGTCCTTGCTATCGCATGGTAAAATATAACATTTGATAATGAAATCAACTTAAGGCATCCTAAATGCTGCTGTTTTATATACTACTACTTTATAAAATCTCTGGAAACAAGTTTTTATTTGCATTTACTAGAGATAATGCAGAGCCTGAGAACTCCTGCACTTTTTGTTTTTGTTTCAAGTTAAAACAAAGTTAAATTATTTCAGTTATACTAAAATTTTATTTTATTTATTGTGAAAAAATTTAGGGAGCTATTATCTAAGTTTTTATTTAATGTTACAAGAGGTGCTGCTGAGCCTGAGAACTCCCTGTATTTTTGTTGTGTTTGAACTTAAAACAAAGACAAGTCATTGTAGTTATATTTAAATGTTACTGTATTTTCTGTAATTTCAGAGAGCTATTTATTTAACCTTTTATTCAACTTTATGAGAGATGTTTCTGAGTGTAGGAAATTCAGGCACTTCTGGAGCTATTATTTTCTATTTGTGTGATTCAATGAGCATGCTTTAGGCATTTCTGTGAAGTTCAGTGCCAATTTTTACACTTTTACTGCAAATGAATATCGGCTCAAAATATCGGTTATCGGCCTCCTCTAACTACTAATAATCGGTATCGGCCCTGAAAAACCATATCGGTCGATCACTAGATTGAGGGTCCATACTATCCAATAGTGTGCTGGTTTGTTGTTTCTGTCAGCAGCATTAAGAATTCCGAAATTTGTTTCCAGTTACCTTCCAAATAAACATACTGCCTATGAAAACATTATGGGTATGATATGACAGTGTGGACAGTGCTTTAAGAGTTCAGCCACTGGAAATCTTATTGTTGTTAAGGGAACACATTTTGCTGCCATACTAGCAGAGCTGGCTTCTCCCCTCCTCGTAGTGGCCTACCTCCATGGCTGGGAGATGTCCTTGTCGGCGCAATGCTATCCACAGCGCTACATCGCAGGGGTCAAAATTATGAAGGGTCTGTTGACTGCTAAGGGTCAACGTTGTTTCATCTTCTTCTAAGTCTGAAAATTCTACCTAGAAACAACTAATATTATTAGATACGATGAGCCCTCAATCCTTCCCTTATCTGTACGCCCCCCTTATTTTCCAGCCCACTCCATTCTGCGCTCTGCAACCAGACTCATTTTGTATAAATCAAAACAACAAACAACTTAACTGAAATGAAGAAAAACACAAATTGAAATTAATTGAAAACAAAAATTAATAAAAAATAATACAACAATATCTAATACAATTGTAGTGGCCTTAAGTTGTGTCCAGAGTAATTATAGTAAAGTGTCTTTTGACACTTACCTGCTGCCAGCTGTTCTTTCAGAAAATCTTCTCTCCTTGGTCAGCTCATCAATCCTCTCCTGTTGCCAGCCTGCCTTCAGCTATTACAGCTCTAGCACACAGTACAGTAAACATCAAAGGGATACTAGTCAGTCAAAGGGTACAGTACACACCACTATCATCTGCGATGAGCCTCTCTTCCAAAGAATCCATCTCCACATTCTCCACTGCTGCGTTCTTCTTTTTGGCATGTCCTCCCCGCATACCTAATACAGAGTAAATTGTTTATTGTATTAATGAATTATCTAGATTACTGGTTCTCAAACTTTTTCATTTCAAGGAACCAAACTGGCACATATTAAACAGCTGTAGGTCTGTAGCAGTAATTATCATTAAGTTTAATTTCAAGAAATTCCCATTTTGGCATGCATTAGTCTACGGTCCCCCATTTAATGGCATTTGTGTTCCTGGGACCTCACATAAAGTCAATGTTTAACTGGCCCCGGAAATGTACAAATGGTTTGTACACTCTAACAGTTCCATAAGGGTCCATTATTTGCTTCCTAACTATTAACCCGGGGACTCCATGCTCTCTTCTAGCATCTAGAGTCTAGATCACACAAACACACGCACAAGCAAACATGTAATACACGTTCCGGGGTTGTATTCCATGTGGGAAGGGAAACATGGAAATGAAATGTACTCACCACTATCGACGGTATCTCCGTCTTCCACCGGTAATATGTCACTCTCTTCCGTAGTAGTTTTTTTGTTCCATCTCCGCTTACCAACGACGCGCCCACTTGACACTGAGGACAACCCCGTTTCTGCAACCTGTTTGCCTCTACTATCAGCTGTTATCTCTCCAACGTGATATGGCTCTCTCTCCCACTTTCACATTTGGAGCATGCGCACTAGCATTTATGACGTTAGGAGCATGCGCAGTAGCGTCCTACACGTCCCAGCGTCCTACAAGTCCCAGCCTCCGTGGTTCTGGAGAGCGAGACCGCGGGTTTTTTAATTTTCTCATATTGATGACACAGCTCTAGAAAAACACCCCGAGTGTAGCGACTTAGTCCCAGTGGCGCTACTGGTGGTTAATTGGTCTGGCTTATTTCCTATGTGAGCTCAAGCGTGGTAAACAGTGAATACTCTTCTGTGACGTTTTAAAATGAGATATATTTATTTTCCATATCACCCTCCGTCTCCACTGAACAATATTCACACAAATATCTTTTCTTTCCTAATCACAAGCGAGCACAGTAGAAAAACTGTTTGCCTCCTGCAATTAACCACACCTGAGTGACAAGACAGATGCCCTCAAATAACCTCCCAACCTCATCAACACAACAGAACTTAGAAAGGTAAACCCCCCCTAGTGGTTGGGAGGAAACAAAAAAGAAACATGGCTCCTACACCCCAGCCCCTAATTGCATGTGACAGAAGACAAGCAATTACTATTCTAAAAAATAAAGGGACCCATAAAAATCACAGTAGTTAATCAGACCATGGCTTCACACAGCAGACATAGTTTTGTTACAGGTCTTTCTATGACACCTGTTTTGGTTTGGAGACAAACCACGCCTCTTTTTTTTTTTCTTTTTTTTCCTTGTTCTTACACATTCCCTTCTGAAGGGTAGCTGGAAGCTGTAAAGTCCTTTGTCAAGCTGAGCAGAACGTTCCATTATTTCCAAAAACCGTTTTTCCTCCCTTGACATTTCCTCTTGTTCTGTAGCAGACCTTTCATTGAAGTCATAATTGTATTGACTGATTAACAGCTCCTCAATCCTGTCAACTGCAGTTCTGTTGGCATGAACTAAACAGCCACTCTCACCATCACTGCAACTTTGTATTGAGCCATTTATGACCCATCCCAGTAAAGTCCTGACTGCGTAGGGCCCATCACCCTGGCTGTTAATGACCTCCCAAGGCTCCATCAGTTTGGATGCAGTGGGGCCGACTAGTAGTTCAACATCAGCATTTATGCGAGGGAGTGCAGCCTCTATTAGATAAGGCCATTTAGACAGCTCAGTTTCACTGATGATGTTGTCTGAGGACACAGGCATTTCTCTTTGTGTAAACACTTTTGGAAGCTGGTAAAAATGTTCGCCAGACAACCCTGAAATCTCCAGACCATTAATAATGGAAGTTGTCACAGTCTTATTATGGCCCATAGTGCAAAGATGAATTTGTGCATTACGTCCTTGAACCTTTAATTTATGAAGTAGTCTTTCAGAGAAGAAAGTATCTGTGCTCCCTGGATCCAAAAAAGCATATGTTTCAATGATCTTTGTTCCCTTTGAACTTTTTACTTGAACAGGCAAGATAGGAAGAATACCATTATGGTGGCCAGCCCCTGTATGACCACAGGTGGAAGAGGTTTTACTGCTCTCCGATGGTTTCGTTGAATCCATATCTTTCTGATTGACCCTTTCGTTTTGCCCAATATGTAGAATGCTGGGATGCAATTGACTGCAGTGTTTGCAGGTGATTCGCTGATCACAACTCCTGCTTAAATGTCCTGTGGTCAGGCAGCCGAAGCATAGACCTTTCTCCTTTAGAAAATCCAACTTTTCCCGGTGTGACCTTTTTCTCAGTTGATGACATTGTTCCAATATATGACCATCACGACCACAATATAAACATGAGGATGGATTATATTTGGCTGTAGCCTCTTCTTTTTTGTAGGCAGTTGTTTGGTATCCCTCTTTGACAGAAACATGGGTGGCAAAGCTGTTTTGCTTTAATTGTGATTTAACTTGAATTTTGTTTGGTTTTGTTATTCCTTTAATAGGTGGCGTGTCCTGGATAACACCAAAAACTGGATCTGAAGTAATCCGGATTTGCTGCTCAATGAACTTAACGATGTCTGTGAAACAGGCCCTTTGACCAGTTCTCTCAAGGATTTCACTTGCCTTTGTTCTCCATTTTTCTCTGAGTTTGTAGGGAAGTTTCTGACTCAGAATTTTGATGTTGGCTGGCATGCTTAACTCCTCCAAATATTGCAAGTCCTCCATTGCATTGCAGCATTCACGTAGGAAGAGTCCATATGCTTTCAGTGCTGCAACATCTTCACTTTTGACACTTGGCCAGCCAGTAGCCTTTTCCATGTAGGCTGCAGTTATATTAAATTCATTGCCAAAATGTTCCTTAAGCAGCCGCTTGGCCACGGTATATCCCCTTTCTGCTGTCATATGAAGACAGCTGCGTACTATGTCCCTTGGTTGTCCTCTGGTGTATTCCTCCAGATAATATAGACAATCTCCTTTACAGCTGGTTTTTGCCTCCACACAATGTTCAAAAGCTTTCATGAATGAATTAAATTGAAGTGGATCTCCATCATAGGTAGGGATTTCCCTATGAGGCAGTAACTGGGCTGTTTGCATTTGAACAAAAAGAGCTGTGATGTCATTTTGTTGCTTTAACACACTGTAGAGGTCTCCTGCTGGTTGATTTTGGTATGTTTGCCTTGAAACAATGTCACCTGTTCGAGCTGGGCCTTGATGATTATCCATTACCTTTGGGTCAGTTCCAACTCTTTTAGGCAACAACGGCTCAACTGTGTTTTGCTGTGAAGGCTGATAAACCAGTGGTGGAGCATGTGGAGTAAGAAGAGTCTGTAAAATCTTTGGCTTTGCCCCTTTTTTGATGTATGATTCCATCCCATCAGAACACTTAGATGCCATGCTGCCTTTACTACTCCCCTGTAACACAGTTAGCTTTGCATTGGCAACAGCAATCTTAGTTTCCAACTCAAGTTGTTCCTTTTTCCTTTTCAAGAGGTATTCTTGTTCTTCCAGAGCGTGCTTTTCCTTTAAAGCAGCAGCACTAGCTAAGAGTGCAGCCTTTTCAACTTCTGCTTTTATACATTCAGAGGCTGTGGATGATTTTCTCCTATAAGAATAGTTAGTAATTGAGGAACCCCTTTGATGCCCTCTCCTGGCAGATGTTGAGGCAACATTTGAGATACTGTCATGAGGTTAAATTTGAGGCTCCTCTTGGCGGACCATAAGTAAACCACCTTGACTTTGCACATTTTGTTCAGTGTCACATACAGCAGCTGAGCATCCTTGAGTTGCAACCAACCATTTCTGAGTATCAGCAACAAAATCATGGACATTCAACATTTTAGCTTGATACCATATATCATGTTTTTCTGCCTCTTCAGCAGGCAATAAACCCAATAAAACTTTATGTATTTCATGAGTTTCTTTAGACAAACCTATAAACCTTTTAAATGCATCATCAACCTCATTTACACATCCTTCAATCCCTTTTAGTTCATTAATACTGTGTCTTAGTTTATACAGCTTATTCACTTTAGCCTTTCTTTCACCCTCTAAACATCTTATTTTCTCCAACAAAGCCTTAGTTGTCAATTTAACCTCTCGTTTTTTCTCTGTCCCATCTCGCGCGTTCCCGTGCGCGCTCACATCCTTGTGCTCATTAAAGTCAGATTCAGTCTCCAAGTTTGGGTCAGTCATTTTCTCTTCTGCCACGCTGGCCAAAAGCGGTTTGTCCAGATACGCGCAAGTCGGACGCTTTAAACGATGACGTCACGCATCGACGTGACACGGTACCTTAACGCAGTTGCGAATGTGCTACCAATGCATTGGTTTTACGCATATCACAGACCTTTATGTGTGCACACACTAGGTAAATGGCCATTCAGAAACATCAGTACTGAACCACATACCCCACTGGTGCGTTGGCCGGCATGATGTTGTGACGTCAGAGGTCCGCTGCAGGGAATCCCGGTGGCTCCAGTAGCTCGTTCCGATGCAGGCGGAATTCCGAGGCCTGTCCTCCAGATGGTTCCAGTGCAACACGAATCCTGGCGCGTGTTGGCCGATGCCTTGTAATCCCAATTACTCCAATAGTTTGGTCGTGCACAGCCTCGATCCTGACGCCAGCCCCTGTGTTTGCTGCAGGTGGCTCCAATAGCCCTCTCCGATGCAGCGCTCACCTAGACTGCCGTGCGAACAGGTCCTGGCTTCATCCAAACGAGGCAGTTTTTCTACCTAAATGTAGCGACTTAGTCCCAGTGGCTGGTGGTTAATTGGTCTGGCTTATTTCCTATGTGAGCTCAAGCGTGGTAAACAGTGAAGACTCTTCTGTGACGTTTTAAAATGAGATATATTTATTTTCCATATCACCCTCCGTCTCCACTGAACAATATTCACACAAATATCTTTTCTTTCCTAATCACAAGCGAGCACAGTAGAAAAACTTTTTGCCTCCTGCAATTAACCACACCTGAGTGACAAGACAGGTGCCCTCAAATAACCTCCCAACCTCATCAACACAACAGAACTTAGAAAGGTAAACCCCCCCTAGTGGTTGGGAGGAAACAAAAAGAAACATGGCTCCTACACCGAGTCTGCAAACAATGAACAGGTTTAGAAAGTTTAAGAATCTTATTAGTGGGGACATGACAAAAAGAAACGCCCTGAAGCTAATAAAGTGGCTTCAAAAGAAGAAACTTCTTAAAAGGAAAATTAAATGCACAACATGCCATCACCAGATGAAATTGAAGAGGAGGACAAACAGTCAAGATCAGTATTCCTGGTAAGAAGCCCAATTATATCATCATATAGCTTCAATGTGTGTCTGTGTCTGTCTGTCTAATTGTGTCATGCATTTGCATGGGATTGCATGCTTAAATTTGAATTTATTGGGGGAAGCTTAATATTGCAAACCTTGTCCAATGGTTTTCAGGTTAGGAGTTATAAAGACTTTGAGAACATGTGATTTAGAGCAATTAAATAAATGAATGAATGAATGAATAAATAAATTCCTTGTTATCATTCTTTTTTTCCCATGTTGCTATTCTTCTAGGGTCTGTCGACGACCAGAACGTGGAGCAAAACAAATTTCAGTCAGGCACAAATCCATCTTCAGCCACTCAAAAATACCCATCCGTAACTGGATGGAATTCATCTACAGGTAAGCAAGTAATAGCAGTATCATTAAACATGTGTCATAGGCTCACAGCTCACTACATTGCCAGTGTCTTTGTAGTATCCATAAAATATACAATATGAAAAATCATGCATGGAATGTTTTATCAATTATTTGGATTAGGTTGAGTTAATGAAATCTGTGCACATAGCATGTCAGGTTCACAATAAACATTATTTATTTTTTGTCTTTATAGATTTGCTCAGGGGCTGCGGCAGATCGACATGCTAGATGACACCATTGAGGGTAGCTCAGCAACTCTGAGCAAAATGGCCAAACGATTAAGGGGAGTGTGTGTAACTGCATTAAAAAAAAAGAGAAGACGTACGGGTCAGAGGATGGGCGGCAGACGGGAGTTTGTCACCATCGATGAGAGCCATTTTCGGCACAAACGAAAGGTGTGTATTACTAATATTTACTTCCTATGATTATGAAATACCGTCAACCGATGTTTTGTATTTGTTTATACTGTACCTAATCTGTTTACATATTTGTTTTGTTTCTGCATCAGTATGGGAGAGGAAGAATGGCTGGTGCCTGGAACCGGAAAAAATGGGTCTTTGGGATGCTTGGTGTAAAGGAGAACTCTCGAAGGCCAATTCTACGCCTGGTAGAGCGGAGAAACCGAGCACATCTCGTGCCTCTGATCACCCAACATGTGCGGGTTGGGTCCAACATCATCAGTGATCAGTGGCGCGCTTACCGTGTGCTCCCTGCATTAGGGTATGTGCACCACACGGTAAACCATAGCAGGTCCTATGTTGATCCCCTTACTGGAGCCCATACCCAACATATCGAAAGGGCCTGGAGAACTTACAAAGAGAAGATTTGGAGGCTCAGGGGAAACCGAACAGAATCCTTGCTTCAAGACCACCTTGCAGTTATTGAGTGGACTGAATGGCTTGCCAAAAAGCACCGCCATGGTGCATTTGGTAGGTTAATTCATGACGTTCCAAGAAAATACAGGTAGTGTGTTGTTTTTTGGCAAGCCATTCAGTCCACATAATCATTGTGTGTGTGTGAGAGAAGGAGGGAGAGGGAGGAAGAAGGAGGAAGAACAGCGGGTGTGTGTGAATGATGAAGTACTCCTTGGAGGAGTTTACTAGAAATGTTATGGTTTCTAAAGTGTGTATTTAAAAGAGCTTGTATTTTATTTTTCTATTTTATGCGATCACAAACTGTTGTTATGAGATATATGAGATGACAAAGATGTTTGTCAAAGAATCTTTGAAGGTGTTCAGTGTTCAGTACGTCATCCAAAAGTTAGTTAACATCTTGGGGTTGTACACCATGTAGGCTGTGTCAGTTGTTTTTTTTTTTTTTTATACACACTTATCTTTGGAACATTTGGAAATTGTGTCTTTGTTTTACTGTAAAAAACACTTGATGCACTTTAAAGGGCTAGTTCGTGCCAAAAATAACATCTTTTTCCTATGGCTTACTCAAACCACACAGCCTTTTTCATTCTTTCATTTTGGTCACATTCCTTGGCCAACAATTTGAAGATAGCCATATTTTCCTCCAATGTTTAACTATGGAGACTTACGGAGACTCAAAGGCCTTGGGTCTCCATCAGAGCATGTGAGCGGAGTGGAGCGGCGATAATTTCCGCTCCTCGCTCACAAAGGTTGTCACCGCTCCGCTCTTCCCTCAAAGTCGCAAAACGCCGCTCCACCCATAACCGCTCAGCGCTCCAGTAACACTGCACCACGCTCCGCTCCAAAAATGTTTGCATGACACACAGAGTGGACTACAATTTAAAACAACATATTTGGCTCCTATACAACTTTTTCTTTATTTGCCCATTTATACATATCTAGGGTTCAGCTTAAAGTCCAAGGTTTTCTTCATTTGAGCTTGCACTATAATTTTTGGTCCTGATAATTGTTTGCATATTTTGACCTACTATGGTTGTTAAAGTGTTTATTTAAATTTGCACCAGACAAATAAGCTTTGTTCCTGTTATTTATTTTGTTCATTTAAAATAAAACCTCTCTCTGTGCCAGTTGTATACCCTTTTAATATGAACGTTTCATTTTGATAAAATGTCGGCTTCTGTTGTTTTAGTATGACAAGAAACTCACAAGATTTTGTGAAATTATTTAAATGTATGTGTTTTTTGGACATTTGTACAGCGATGAAGAATACTCAGGGGTGTCAACGGGAAATTGGAAAAAAACTGAAGCGGGGGGGGGGGGGGGGGGCTGCTTGAGAAAATTTTGAGCACTCTCGAGGTGGAAGCATATAGAGGTTAGATATCAAAAATAAAAGTAGTTGTTATGAAACAAATAAGTTGCCTATTAAAGGCAAAAATTCAGAATGACTAGTGATTCAGTCACTCATGAACTTCAACAGTAAAACATATCACTGACAAGATACATGGATCCAATACTTTAGTAGGCAGTTATAGAAAATAGCATGTTAAATTCAACATGTCTTTTTGATGCCTGTAACTCTAGCTTTTATTAGTAACTATTAGCTTTTCTTAATTTTTCTTTTAATCACAAAAAGCTCTAAACACTGAATAACTAATACTTCATTACTTCATTAATACTACTTCCCCTGAAAATATTAAACCGGATTTGCACGTATCTCAAAAATGACCCCCAGGATGGAAAAAAACTCGGAAATCCGCAAATCTTTGGGAAATTGACACCCCTGATACTGCAATAATATTGTAAACCGTGATAATTTGGTAACTATAATCGAGATATCAAATTTTCTATATTGTTACATCCCTACAACAGATGCAATATTTACTTTGAGCATGGTGATAGAGAAGTAAAGAGAAAGTCAGAGGGAGCTTCATTGTGTTTTTATCGACCTTGAGGAAGCAAATGTCAGAATCCCAGGGGAGGAATTATGGTTTGAGTGGTGAATGAGTGTGTTGTGCAATAAGGTGTATAACGTTCTTGTTTAGTCATAAAAGGGTTATTACCAACTGTCTTGAGGGAGAGCTGCTAATAACCAGAAGGGCATTAACAAAGTTAATAAAATGAAAACGGGGCACCACCTAAAAAATCAGGAAAAAGGACTAAACGGCAAAATCAGTCTCAAAATGGCTGTTGTTCTATGCGTTCCAGCCTGTGACCAGGTGTGGCGTCATAGAGCAACAGAGAAGGTATGAGTCCAAGCACAGACCTCTGCAACCAGCAAATGTTACAAAACTGTGTAAAATATCCACAAACAACTTTTCTCATTAGAATATATCAGGATTTATTAACACAAGTATTAAAATCAACAAACACTTGAATCAAGACCCTGATATCTCCTACTAAAGGATAACTAAACTCACATAAACATTAAAAGGGGGAAAGAGTGTCCATATGTCTGCATGTAAACATGTAACTATAGGTGTGTGTATGTGTGTGTGTGGTAATATTAGAAGGATGTCCAAGATGGCCGTCGGCTCGCGCGATAGGGCGCCACAAGATGGCGGACGGGGCCACCCGGTACTCCCGCCGGGCCAAGATGGCAGATGGAGTCACATGGTGCTCCAGCCCTTACCAAGATGGCTGCCGACTCGCGCAACAGGCATCATAACATGGCCCAAGTCACGTGGTGACGTCCTCACAGAAGCGGTTAGTAGGAAAGAAAATCAGAGTACAGAAAAGACGGTAAAATCAACAACGCGAGGGTGATTCCTAACCACCGATGCCATGATCGCTCCGAGGATTTTCACACAGGTTGGACAGTGTGGAGCAGACTCCCGCACTCTCCTCCTGACTGTTTATCTGAAATCACGGCACGATCAGCCAGTGGTGAGGAAACACTGCAATCACGTGGGTAAATCACCGGCGGATTACCGGTGGGCTCAATCGTAAACAGTGTCACAGTAAGCACAAAATTATTAACTAAACTAAGTCTGCCCAGACACAAAAGCCTCTAACTTGGATCGCTCCGGAAGCGATCGGTGGCGTTGTAGAGTCCGAGGAGGGTGATTAGGCTTGGAGTACGGCTGAGCCGCTGTTGGGTTACGCTCCACGGATGGTCGCAAGAGCAGCTCTGCTTGTCCTGGCTCTCTCGGCTTCCGTGGAAGTACAGGTTGCGGCGTCTCAACAGAACCGGGTCATAGAAGGCACGCGTGGAGCCGTTGCATCTTCCCGTGGTGGCATCATGCCTCATTTGCGCCGATGTGCGCGGGTCACTCGTGGTGCTGGCTGGACGGGGCGCGTGAACCGGTCTTCCTTACCGGTGGCTGACTAGCGCGCCATTGGATGGCCTCACGGTTGCTAGCTGGAAGCGGTGACAGGCCGGGGTAGGCCCTAGAGAGGATGCTTTGAGTCATGCAGAGTAGATCCGAGCAGGCAAGCCAATGCGCAGGAGAAGAGAGGGAGCAAGAGAGCGAGCTTTTTGCGCTCACGGTATTTAAACGGCGGGTCTGCGATCTGCCTTCATTTGGGAACCCCTCTGTGAGAAAAGAGGTCCCCAGCCAGTGAGAGGCCGTGACATCACGTTCACACCTAGTTGTGAAACTGAAACCGCCAGGCATGCTGGGGATTTGAGTCTTATGATTCCCTTATGTCCTTCTTTGTCTCAGGAAAACCATGCGGTCTTCTGTAGCTCATGGTGTGGCCCAACAAGTGTTCCAGGACATGTATGAGAGCTGTAAAACAATGGTGATATGTCCTGTAGGTGTGACAAAGGAGTTCAAGGTGGAGGTGGGATTGCATCAAGGACTGGCTCTGAGCCCTTTATTGTTTGCTATAGTGATGCAGACATGAAAATGGGTCAGGGGTTAAAAAGGTGAGAAGTGCATGCGTGCGTGCCCGGGGGGTGGGGTGGGGGGGGATATTTCAGGTACACTTAGCAAAAGGTGTCAGGGTATTAAGTGACTAGAGTTTACAACTTCACCTTCAGCCTTCTCAGCCCTCGCATGAATATTATCCTGACACGTCCCTGACATGGATTCACCAATTACAGAGATAGTAGAAAGAAGCCTGTGTTTCTTCTTTTATGTTACCGTTAACTACACAAGCTTGACGTGAACTTCTAGCAAACTGGAGCTGTTTTTCACCGGAGCTTTGGCAGCTCTGACAGTGTTCAACGCAAGCTGTAGCAAATGTCAGTAACTTTGTTATATTGCAAAGTATGAAAACGATTGAAACCATAACTCATCAAATTGAATCCACTGATAAATGTAGGTACAATATGTGAACATGCACTCGTCTGCCTTGTCCCCAGCGTGGATATCACTAGGTCCTGCTTATCATCTCGCTTAGCAATGTAACCTCCAAGCACTCCAAGTACACATGAATAAAGATTGTTCATATGACTGGAATAATGGAACAATTTGGCGTATGATTGGTTCTGGGCAGGATTTACTCACCGTCCAAGTGTCCTTTAAAGGAATGATTTCTGAAGTGCTCACTTTGCTTATTAGGTCAATCATATGATAATTAAAAAAAAATCTCCTGACTCCGACAGACTGAGATGGTTTGGAAATGTATAAGGGAAGGAGAGTGAATATATTGGTAAAAGGATGATGAGGTTAGAACCACCAGGCAGGAAAAGAATAGGATATTTGCAGATATATGCAGTGATGAAGTTAGTTGGTGTGAGAGAAGAGGATGCAGAGAATAAGGTTAGATGGAGGCAGTTGATTCACTGTTGCGATCCCTGAAACCAAAAGCCAAAAGGAAACGAGGCTCTTTGTTTGATATAAAAATTTGTTTGATATGCTACAACATGTAAGGATGACAAATGAGAAAAATCAAAAGAAATTTGTAAGGGAGCAAGTTTCCAGTACGATGAAAACATATTTGCCACATGCACACACACATTAATTACAATCCAAATACATTTCAGTCACTATCTGTCCCATGCACACCCAAATAGCCAGCCTACATACTGTCTATAGAGTACAGAGTAGGGATGCATGTTTTAAACTGTCTTTTAAAACTGAAACCAATAACTTTCAGCTCCTAAAGGCCGATACCAATAACTGATAACACACACATATACCTAAGATCATTACATTAATACTATAAATAAAACCAAAAACAGTTTTGACTCAATGAACAGATATTTTTTCCAATGAAAAACTATTGGCAAATCTCTCAAACATTTTTGTAAACCTATCAAACAAGCCTATTTGATATCTCATATCAACTTAAATAAGGTGCATTACTTACTAATATAAAAAACAAAGGCTCCTTGAACTGATGGAAATACTGCATCAGAAGTACAAACTGAAAAAGTGCATTCCAGACATTTACAAAAAAAATAAATATACATAGAAAATTAATGCATTGACACAATTTAGATTCAAACATTTCCACCTTCTACCCATTTCACCTTTGCCCGTGGCAAATCTTTGGCAAATTCCTTGGATTTTTCAAAAGCCTCACCGATGTTTTCAAGTCCCGGTGGTTTCTTTGCTGCTGGCTTGCTCAAGTTAGCGTTAGCTCATGTTAGCATGATTTCAAAATTCTGTCAAAGCGATGGTTATGTTTTAGGTGGCTGATCAGGTTTGACGTATTAAAGCTTATGCTATTTTTCCCTCCTCTGGAATTCGCTTGTCATGTTGTTTGTTTGGTGGACGGGCCTTCTGCTAACAGGCAACTTTTTTATGGAACCAGCTACCATTTTGGGTTAATAAGGCTGACACCATCTCCATCTTTAAAACTAAATTGAAAACATTTCTGTTTAAGATCATTCATACAGTTAGTCTAAACTATAGTGTGTAAGGGATAATAGTCATAGCCATAGTTGTAGGAGCTAAGACTAGAGTAGGCTCGTCTTAATCACAGCTTCGTCATAGTTATGCTGCTATAGGCCTACGCTGCAGGGGGACGCCAACATGATCTGCTGAGTGGTGTCTCTACTGCTCTGTTACGACTCTGGCTCTGCTAGTAAAGAGAGACGCAACATAAAACAGAACCCAGGATGGTAAGTGGAGTCAGGGAGCTTTAATGTGTATTCCCAACCATAACATATGCCAAAACAAAGATATCAAGTCCACAAATGACACATGTCCCAAACAAAAGGGAGGAGCTGCCCAGTCACAGGCTCCTCTGCCGAATGCTGGAATCAGTCCATTTTTAAAGCCATCAGCTCCAGGTGTCAGGAATCATCACTGATGAAAAGAGGGCGGAGTCTGGTCCACTCGGTGACAGCGGGAGGTGGTACATCCAGTTGCTGGAGCCAATCGTCAATGGACTCCGGACCAGAGAGAGCAGCAAGTTCCACCCTCCGGGGCTGGCACAGGGCGATCATCACACACGCACGCGTTAGGCAACAGATACTATACACAGAAGTCCCCGACCGGAAGACCTCAGCCGTAACACCCCTCCCCTTAAGTCACAAAATATGCATTTTGTTACATCACACAGCAAAATAATTACAAAATACTCACAACCTGGACAGGGCATCGGCCACCACATTTTCTGATCCTTTCTTGTGGCGAATGTCTAACCTGTAATCTTGGACTCGTAGAGCCCACCGCATGAGACGCTGGTTGTGATTACGCATGCGGGACAAAAACACAAGAGGGTTATGATCTGTGTACACCACAATCGGTTGCAGACTGGACCCAAGATAAACATTAAAGTGCTCAAGTGCAAACAGCAGGGCAAGAGTTTCCTTTTCAACGGTGGAATAGTTTAACTGATGGTCGTTAAACTTTCGTGAAAAATAGCAAACAGGATGGTCGATTTTATTTACATCTTCCTGCAGCAGCACAGCCCCAGCACCAACAGCACTAGCATCGATCTCAAGTTTGAACGGACGAGACAGATCAGGCGCAGCAAGCACAGGTGCATGACAGAGTAGTGACTTAGCGCTGTCAAATGCATGCTGACATTCATCGGTCCAGTTAAAAGTAACTTTTGGACTCAAAAGATTAGTTAAGGGGTGGACAACAGAAGAGAAGTTCCGACAGAAGCCTCTATAATATCCAGCCATTCCTAAAAATCTACGCAACTCCCGTCTGGTAGTAGGAGCGGAGTATGCAAGGATAGCTTTAACTTTAGCCTCCACTGGACATACATGTCCTTGTCCAACCTGTCGGCCCAAGTACGTTACCGTAGCCTTGGCAAACTCACACTTTGCTAAATTAAGAGTGAGTGAAGCTTGTCTTAAACACTCAAACACCTGTCTCAACGCCTGCAGGTGTTCGGTCCATGAGACAGAGTAAACAACCAGATCATCCAAATATGCGCAGCAGTTTGATTGACCAGCTAACACTTTGTTCATTAATCTCTGAAAAGTTGCGGGAGCGTTGCACATACCAAAGGCCATCACTGTGTACTGCAAAACTGTCAGGGGTAACAAAGGCTGAAATCTCAGAAGCCCGATTAGTTAGTGGTACTTGCCAATAACCTTTGAGAAGATCTAGTTTACTCACATATTTGGCGGATCTGATGTTATCTATGCAGTCTTCGATTCTGGGAAGAAGAAATGAATCAAGAACAGTTACAGCGTTCACTTTACGAAAGTCTGTGATAAAACGTGGCGAGCCGTCGGGTTTAGTCTCCAACAGACAAGGCGAGCTCCAAGAACTGCAGCTATGTTTTGCGAGACCATGTTTTAACAAATATTCAGTTTCTTGTTTCATAAGCGCCCGTTTCAACGGGTTGGCACAGTAAGTATGTTGTCTAATAGGCTTCGCATCGTTCACGTCTATATCATGTGTCAAGACTGTAGTGCGAGTTGGCACATCTGAGAAAAGACACATGAATTCCTTAATCAAGGAGATTACCTCATTTTCTTGATCTGATGATAAATGCTGGAGCTGACTGTGCATTGATTGTAGCATTTCTGAATTTGGAAGCCGGGTGGTCGAACCTCTAGGGTGGCATGCCCCAACGCCGTCGTCCTCATCTGCACAGTTCACATCCTCCGGTTCTGTAACCATAGCAGCGGAGACGCGCACCTCTGTCTCAGGTGTTGAGCGTGAATGGTATAACTTAAGCATGTTCACATGACAAACACGCGTTTTACGCCGTCTAGTCGGGGTGTGTATGACATAGTTGTTTTCTCCGATTCGTTTTTGAATTGTGAATGGACCAACATACTTGGCTGACAACGCAGAACCCTGGACTGGTAACAAAGCCACGACAGTGTCACCCACCTGAAATTCCCGTTTAACCGAAGATCGATCAAAAAGACGTTTCAATTTTTTCTGTGAAGCAGACAGAAACTCTTTAGCCAGAGCATTGGCACGGTTCAGACGTTTACGAAAGTCATTAACATAGAGTTTCACACTTTTCTTCGAAGACTGATCGGAACATAAAAATCTCTCCTTTAATGCTCTAAGCAGGCCGCGCGGTGTATGGCCAAACACCAACTCTGCTGGACTAAACCCGAGGGACTCTTGTACAGCCTCACGGGACGCAAATACCACAAATGGGAGTCCTTCATCCCAATTTTCATCAGTTTCTAAGCAGTATTTTTGCAACATTGACTAAAGAGTCTGATGCCACCGCTCTAAAGCACCTTGAGATTCTGGATGATATGCACTAGACACTATATGGTTGACATTTAAGGTCCGAACCACTTGTTTAAAAAGAGTAGACTGGAAATTTGAACCCTGATCTGTCTGTATGACCTTTGGCAGTCCAAACAAGGAAAAAAAACTGGGTTAGTGCTCTGAGAACTGATTTAGTAGTAATCCTTCGCAATGGAATTGCTTCAGGAAATCTAGTAGCAGCGCACATGATGGTGAGAATGAACTGATTGCCACTTTTTGTTCTTCGTAAAGGTCCAACACAGTCAACTATGATGTGATCAAAAGGCTGTTCAACTGCAGGGATCGGACACAAGGGGGCAGGAGGTATCACCTGATTCGGGTTTCCTGTGATTTGGCACACATGACAGCTACGGCAAAACCCAGACACATCACGTTTCATTCCAGGCCAGAAGAAGTGTTTTAACAATAACTGATATGTCTTGGTGATGCCCAAGTGTCCTGACCACTGGCTTTCATGAGCCAAAGATAAAACTTTTTGCCTGTAAACAGACGGTACCACAATCTGTTTTATCTCAGCCCATTCAGAACCATCCGAATAGGTTGGAGCCCACTTGCGCATAAGAATAGTTCGTTCAACTACATAAGATTGTTTTGCTGGTTTACGTTGCTCATCACTGGCCATAGCGAAGCATTTCTTTAACGTCGGGTGAGCGTTTTGTGCTGCAGACAGGTGTTCAGTTGTTACCGGGAGTGAAAGATCTTCAACATGAGGTGGATTAACATTTGGAGGTTTAACATTTTTCCTCTCTTCTGATTCCTGAGTAGCTACGTTATTCTCAATAACAGTGCCACTACCATCAGAAAAAGACGACATGAGAAAAGAATCAGCGAGTGCAACATCTCTGCCTTTGCGTGACTGCGCACGAGTGATTGCGCAACCAGGATAAGGCCCGGAAAACGGGGCTGACGGGTGCGATGATTTACTGGTACAGGGATCATCTAACACTTCTAAATTTGGGATCACTAGACCACCTGCAATATCATTTCCCATTAGCATCGTGACTCCTTTTATGGGCAGCTCTGGACAAACAGCAACGGGAAAACAGCCCGTGACAAGTTTGGATGTAACAAAAACGCGATGTACAGCTCTAGGAACATATCCCATTTCTATGCCACGCAGGACTGAATTAAAACCACAGGCTGATCGTTCAGAGAAGGGCAACGCACTGGCAAGGATGACAGACTGGGATCCCCCAGTATCTCTAAGAACGCGCACTGACCGTTGGTCAGCAGGATCATCGGTCAGTGAGACAAAAGCATCAAATATGAACGGCTCAAAACTCGCGTCAGGCTTCTCCACTACAGAAGCCAAGCCAACTCTGCGGGTCTCTGCTTGCACCAAGCCCACACCTTGGGGTGATTGTGATACAGATTGTTTCCATTTTAATATTAGACAATCGGCGATGACATGTCCAGGTTTGTGACAATAAAAACATTCTCGGGTTTCTTTAGCAGAAAAAGTCTTAACAGGTTTTGACTGGGCGTTAGACTTTTCTGCACCAACTGAAAATGATGATTTGTGTGTTAACACATACTCATCAGCTAGAACAGCGGCTGAGGAAAGTGAAGTCACCTTTTGTTCATTTAAATATAACACAACGCGGTCGGGTATACATCTTTTAAATTCCTCTAACACCACTAGTTCGCGTAATGAACCAAAGTCATTAACTTTGCAAGCTGCACTCCATTTGTCAAAAAGAATTCCCTTTTCTCTTGCGAATTCCACATAAGTCTGTCCGGCAGTTTTTTTCTGCTGTCGAAACCTCTGCCTGTAGGCTTCAGGGACCAATTCATATGCCTGCAAAACAGCAGTTTTAACTTTATCATAATCAAGGCTGTCCTGTATAGATAAGGCAGCTACCACCTCTTGAGCCTTACCAGACAATCGGCATTGTAACAAAAGTGGCCAAATATCGTGAGGCCAGTGTAAAGCCCCTGCAATACGCTCAAATGCTGCAAAATACGAATCCACTTCAGTTTCCCTGAAAGCGGGTACTAGAGTAATACATTTACTTATATCAAAAACTGGGTTAGATGCAGCGGTGGAAGCTGCGGCTCCAGTAGGGGCGGGCGTCGCTTGAGCCTGAATCTCCAATTCAAGCCGACGCAAATTCTTCAGAAACTTTAAAGAAGTTCCATACAATCGACGTCATGTTGTTTGTTTGGTGGACGGGCCTTCTGCTAACAGGCAACTTTTTTATGGAACCAGCTACCATTTTGGGTTAACAAGGCTGACACCATCTCCATCTTTAAAACTAAATTGAAAACATTTCTGTTTAAGATCATTCATACAGTTAGTCTAAACTATAGTGTGTAAGGGCTAATAGTCATAGCCATAGTTGTAGGAGCTAAGACTAGAGTAGGCTCGTCTTAATCACAGCTTCGTCATAGTTATGCTGCTATAGGCCTACGCTGCAGGGGGACGCCAACATGATCTGCTGAGTGGTGTCTCTACTGCTCTTACCCCTTTCCTTCCCTTTCCTCCTCCTCCAGCTCATTCATTATTAATTGGGAGCACCTTGTTACTGAAACTGTCTCCATATTCTTTACTTTCCCGTGGTTTGTTGTGCTGCCCCCCCTCCCCTCTTTTTTTCTCTGTGTATTTGCAGGCCAGAATTTCCTGGGTTGCATGCTGACTTGCAGTTCCATCCTTTGGCCATCCCGGGGTTTGCCTCCACTTGTGTGTGTGGATGTGGTTGGGGTGCCGACTGGTAAAGCACTAGAGACAATTGACATTGTAACAGACGCTATACAAATAAAATTGAATTGAACTGAATTGAATCTTTTTTCATCAGAATGCTGTGCTGCAGGCTGCATTCAAGGTGTATTGTAAATTCCCCCATTTCCTCGTTGGCTAGTCATTCTTTCGGCCTTTTCGATTTTTTCAAATTTTTTATGTGTAACATGTGGGAAAATACTGCAAATATTAATTCAAGTCAGCAACTACCAAAATTATGACCGAGTTAACAAGTTGTTTTCTGGCATGAGGGGGTATTCTTGAGTTTCCTTTTTGAGAAATTATTTTTCTGATTATGCAGACGTCACTTGAACCTAACATTCACAGCAGGTCATTCGGGTCTCAGAGGGAGCGAGGCACTGCTGTGTTGACAAAAATATATATGTTATCGGGAGTATTTGTCATGATATCAGACTTATCGGAATGACATCATAATTTCCTGTTATCGGCAAGATAGTTATCGGGCCAATAATTATCGTGCACCCCTAGTACAGAGTTATGCCAAGTTTAGCTCACCAGTAGTAGGTCTACAGTGTTTTCAAAAACAGCCGTCGGCCGTCGCATCCGACAGCAACTTTACCATTTGCGACGCCTACTTTCCCTTGGGTAAATAAATTATGAAATAAATAAAGTTTTCGTAAAAGAGCCAAGTGTCCACAAAGGTTTTTGAGTAAATAAACTCAGGGGTTAAAGTATCTCCGGCTTTTGGCTATGATTTAGGGGAAGAAAAAAAAAAACACGCACAGAAACACGTTATTTCTGAGTGGTCTTAAAACGCAGGCGAAGTGAGTCGGTAGTTTTTTCTCCCGCATTCAGAAGAACGGAGGCAAAATGCAAGTGTCTCTGGGCGGGGACAGAGGAACAGGGGACAGAGGGACAGGGGACAGAGGAACAGGGGACAGAACCGGTTTGGGAGCTGCTGCCAAAAGCTACCTGGTACCTGACTGTGTGTTGTGCTCCAGAAGTTAGTCTATAGCAGCAAAAGAAAAAAAGCTCTTCGCCGTCACGAAGGAGACGTCGGGTATAAAGCAGCTGCTTTCCCGGAGCAACAGCCACAGCGCTGCAGACGTAGCGGCCCCGATGACCGGTTTTATTTCCGACTTGAAAATACGCGCGTGCTCGTTCACTGTGGAATGTGCCTGATCATTCACGGTCGCTCAACCGCTGTAGATCCGTGTTAAAAAAAAAAAAAAGCAGCGTTAATAAAAACACTTTACAAATCTGTCCGTTTCCACTCAGCAGGCCAGTTATATGAACACACATGACAGCTCCAGAGTTCTAGAAACGTCTGTCTGATCAGCTCCAAGGGTGGACGTTTTCTCTGAATGTTGATTAAACAACCACCCAAAACATGGAAAAAAAAAAAAAACCTAAATGTAATGGTTCACTTTTCTAATGATGATGCATCCAGAGTAATAACATCTAATAACATCTTCCGACTTCCTCCGTATAAATGCACCTGCTCTGTGATAGTCTCAGGGTTCTGGTTAAAGCTCAGAGAGCATCAGGAAGACCAAGGAACACACCAGGCAGGCCCCAGATACTGTTGTGGAGAAGTTTAAAGCTGGATGTGTATAACAAAAGATTTTTCAAGCTTTAAACATCTCAAGGAGCTCTGAGCAAGCAATCATATTGAAATGGAAGATGTGTTAGAACAGCCACCTGAATCCAGTCCAGAATCTGTGGAAAGAGCTGAAGACTGCTGTTCACAAACTCTCTCCATCCAACCTCACTGAGCTCCAGCTGTTTTACAGGAAGAACGGACCAGAATTTAGTCTCTGGATGAGTTAAACTGATAGAGACAAACCCCAAGAGACTGGAGCTGGAACTGCAGCAGAAGGTGGCGCTACAGAGTATTAACGCAAGGAGAATGAATAATATTACACGCCCCACTTTACAGTTTATTTATTTGTTAAAAAAGTTTAAAATATCAAATAAATTTTGTTCCACTTCACAATTGTGTCCCACTTGTTGATTCTTGACAAAAAATCTTTGCTTGAAATGTGGCAAAAAGTTTAAGGGGGCCAAACACTTTTGCAAGGCACTGTATTTCCTATAAATTAATTTGCTATTGTTTTGAACAAAAATGATGGAGAAGTTGCAATTTGTTTTTTCTTCTTCTTGTACAAATTGCCCTTTACTGAATTAAGTAGTTGCTAAATTGATCAGATTAATGGGCTTGACGGAGTTTACATGTTATAACTTAACCTTTACTTTCGAAAATTCACATTTAAATTGTTGGTAATCTTGCATATTACTAAGCACAATGCCAAAATGTTGCCAATAGTGAGTATGCGTTGGATCCACTACTGTCCACTAATATCAAGGACGTTAATGTTATCATAAACCAAGCAAACATGGAGTTATAAAATAACTAGTTTATTTTCATTTGATTTGTTATTAAATACATGTATCACACTTTGCTCTTTCAAACTTTCTTTACTCTTGTTTAACAAAAGACATGCAACGTTATGGCTAGGGTTATTTTAATTTTTAAAAAAAAGGTATCTGAACATCCCATTTTGCGTCTCAAAATGCTGGAAAATGCGTCTCCGAGAGTCTAGAATTTCAAAATTTGCTGGGGGAGCATGCCCCCAGACCCCCCTAGGGGGCCCCCAGACCCCCCTAGGGGGGTCTTTCGGGCCTTGCAACTCCTACTTCACTCAACGCACTTCTACTTTCAAAAGTTGTAAAAACACTGGTCTATGGTGTCAGGACTGCAGAGCTCCTGGCAGATAGTAGGCGCACTGGTCTGTAGCAGCGCAGCCACCAGCCGGGCAACATGAAAACGAGCATTCCCAAGTGGCTTCTCCAGAATGCCAACGGTTGTCAATATTGCACTTTTCTGTGGAGAAAATATAACTAGCGTCAAAGAATACATTGCTGCCTGTACACAGAGAATCAGGTGTAACACAATGAGTGACTTTGGTATTTTCAAAAGCTGTCTGTCAAACTTCATTAAAGCATGTCTATAAACTTAAAAATAATAATAATAATCATCACTATTATTATTATACTGACTATCATTATAATCATTATTATTCAACATCTACCTCAAGATGTTGGAGATTTTCTACCAGCCTGTGGTAGCAAGTGCTATTTACTTTGCTGCCGCCTGCTGGGGGAGCAGCATCAGTACAAGGGACCCCAGCAGGATCAACAGACTGATCCGTAAGGTTGGAAACATCATTGGTCAGGGACTAGATATATTGGATTCAGTGAGGGACATATGGACACTGTATAAACTGCTGATCATCTAGGACAATCAGTCCCACCCCTTTCATGGCACACCCCAGAGGCAGCAGAGCTTTCTCCAAAAGACTTATTCAGCTCTGCTGCCATAAAAAAACAGCTGAGAAAGTCTTTTGTAATAATGTCCAGAACACGTTACAACAGTTCTACAATACCTGCACACAGGGCTGGACTGGGACCAAAAAATGGCCCGGGCATTTTTGATCCCTGGCGGCCCACCATACGCCGGTGATCAAAAATGCTGCATGTTGTATACTATGTGCACATAGTGAAGTTTCAAAAATTAAAATAAATTATTTATCATGCATTTCAGCAAAGCAATGTTTCACTAATATTTTAACACACTTAACACTGTAAATTGGACACCAAATCTACTCAAAGCATTATTTGACAACAAAGACTAAACCACACACGCACACACACACACACAGGTGATCACCTCCAAATAGCTATTCTGACCTCAATCTCGCCCTGCTGCTGGGTCTCATCTCTCTCCTCCTCCTCATCCTCCTTCTCCTCCTCCTCCTTCTCCCTCTCCTCGTCCGCTTCTTCTCCGACAACCACCTGTTCACTCGACGGCCCCGCGGCCGACGGCCCCGCGGCCCCCGAGCTTGTGGTTCAAAACATTTCCGTGATTTTGGCACATTTTGCTGCATCCACTTTTAATTTTTTTTGTCTCCGTTCTCTGAGCTTTTCTGCTCCTCCCTTTCGCTTTTGTGCTTTTTTCTCCATTTCCATACTCATCCACGAGCCACCACACTCTCCGGTCAGGCCAAACGGCAAAATTTGGTCAGGAGGGATGGGAGCGGTGGGCCAATGAGAGCTGAGAAATTTCATTGGACTAGCCCAATGTCTGTCAAGAATATCAACCAATGGGCCACTTCGTGTCTTCGCAAGGCCCCGGCCCGCCTCCACCCCCTCCCTTCAGCAGAAAATAACGTTCATACTGCGTTCACATCAGCGCAGCACTGGAGCGCTTGTCTGATTAGCTGTCAGTGTCTCTTTCTTGAGTTTGTTGAGTGTGTGTCGTCGTCGCCCCCCCCCCTCGGAGATTTTTATGAGCCGACTACCAGTCCGTTACCGTCGCGCGGTCAATAAAAAACTATATACTTTTTTTTTTTTTTTTTTTTTTTTTATGACAGACCTGGGCCGGCCCACAGATGTGCGTCGGCCCACCGGGCATTGCCCGGTACGCCCGATGGCCAGTCCATGCCTGCCTGCACATGTATCAGCGTATCATTCGTTCATTTTATATCTGATTGAGAATCCCAAATCGGAAAATGGATAACAACCTGTTATTTCAGTATTCGTTGACAAATCAAAAATCGAAAAACAAATATTGGGCTATTTTTCACTGTTTTGATATTGTTCTGAAGGTAAAATAGAATATGAGAAAATGGGATTATAATGGGATTTTTGTTAGGACTGAATTTGATTTTAATATTTAATTGGTCCGGTTTACGTGACCCGGAAATGGCTTTGTGCGTGGCAGTTCGGGTAGCATGACAGCGCTGGAATTAAATACTAGTCTGATCAAGGACTTAGGGTGAATTCCAATTCCTCCCTTAACCCTCAATCTCAACCCTCAATCTCAAAAATTAGAATTTAATTAAAATTAAACTTAGCTCGTGCTAAGTGCAAGTGCTAAGAAAGTCAAATTGAGGGACAAGTTTGAGGGCCGTATCACCCTCAAAATTGAGATTTTCCGACACCACCCTTGGTAGTAAGGGCTACCCAGAAGGCACTGGGTAATTTAGCCAAGACATCTTCGAAAAGGATGGCGACAAAAAAAGATAGCTACAAACTATCTTCGTAGTTCTTAAAGATATAAATGTTAGGAAACCATCTTATTGTCTTTGTTTGAGACTTTTTTCATGGATTAACATTGTTGTTGCGTAACATTTATTTTTTTACTTTACGATGTTTGCTGCCGGACCGCCGGCAGTCTCGGTCGGCTGCCAGCGCATTGAATATCATTCCGTCATGGCCCTTGGGAATGACTATGAATTACAAAGAATGTCAATGGCTGTGTTAATATTGCTACCTGAGTTGGTACCTGAACTGTGGTACCAGGAAGTGGCACAAAGCCTCTTTTGATTCAAGTCTAAAATTGAAATACGAAAAACCATGCATTTTTTCGTTTTTTGTGTTACATTAAAAAATGAAAATGAAATAAAATGTCCCTTTTTAATTTTTGATTGACAATTGAAAATAGCAAGAACAAATGATACATGGATTTTATCCCATTGTCTCATTCTATTTTTACCTTCAGAAGAAAATCAAAACAGTGAAAAATAGCTCATTATTTGTTTTTTGATTTTTGATTTGTACACAAGTAATGAAACTAGCAAAGCATCCAGAGAGCACAGACCTCTGCCAAGCACAGCAATTAGCGAAAATTTGAAAGTGATCCAACAATTAGCGAAAATTTGATCCAGAATCCAGGATTTCTTCCGGATCACACCCAAAATGAAATCAGTTCTTCCTTTTCACATTTCTGACAACTCCTGAAAATTTAATCAAAATCCATCCATAACTTTTTGAGTTATCTTGTAAACAGACAAACAAACAAACAGACAGACAGATAAACGCCAGCAAAAACATAACCTCCTTGGCGGAGGTAATAACAGGTCGTTATCCGATTCCAATTTTGGATTTTAAATCGGATATAAAATGAACGAATGATACGCTGATGGCACATGCTATTATATTCTTACTTGCACATCCAGAGCTTATATTCTTCTGTTTAATTCAAATATATTACCCATATTTTTTTTTCAAATCAGTTGTTTGTATATATGTTTATCATTATTACTGTAACTTTTTTCTATTATTATTAGGGTGCACGATAACTATCGGGCCGATAAAAGGAAATTATGACGTCATCCCGATAGGTCCGATATCACGACGAATAGCCCCGATAACCTATATATTTCTGTCAACATGGCAGTGTCTCGCTCCCTCTGAGCCTTGAATAACCGGCAGTGAATGTTATGTTCAAGTGACGTCGGCATAATCAGAAAACGATTACTCAATAAGAAAAATCAAGAATACTCCTTCATGCCAGCTCATTCATGTAGTTAACTCGGTCATAATTTTGGTAATTGCTGACGAATTGATATTCCCAGTATTCTCCCACACGTTACACATAAAAAAAGAAAAAAAATAGAAAAGGCTGAAAGAACGACTAGCAAAGGAGGAAACGTCGGAATTTACGTTACACCTTGAATGCAGCCTGCAGCACAGCGCTGATCACAACATGGCAGCGCGGAACTTCATTAAAGTTTCAGAAGAAGATAGTTTGGTGGTTATTTGTGATGAATCCTCCGAGCGAATTCTACAAGGAGGGAAGCACAAGTATAAGCTTTAATACGTAAAACCCGATCAGCCACCTACAACATAACAATCGCTTCCATGGAGTTTTGAAATCGCGCTAACGTGAGCTAACGGAAGCTAACGTGCACAATACAGCAGGAGTCTCTCCTCTCCTCTCCTCTTCTCTTGCTCATTCCTCTCATCTAAAGCTTCCATGAGAGCTTCCATACCATAACCGATAACCAAATCAATAACTTACCGATATAAATATCGGTAAGTTATTGGTTATCAGTATCAGTTTTAAAAAACAGTTATCGTGCATCCCTAATTATTATTCTAATAATAGAATAATAATAATAGTTGTTTGTTTATTGCACTGCGTCTGTATTACTTTTCATTTTTTCATTCTTGTCATGCCTTCAATTGTTTATTATATCTATATTTTTCTTTCATTTCTGTAAACTGATATGCTGCTGTAACACTATATTTTCCCTTGTAAGATAAATAAAGTCCCTGCCTACCTATCTAATACATTTTGTTGATATTGTACTTTGCAGGCAAATTTGAAAGTGCTACAGCAATAGTAAATACAAATAAGCAGCTTTACTTGGCACTGCACTAATGGTGTTACCTTAGGGGGATCCAGAAGAAGCTGCTTGAAGTCCTTTAAATGGGGCTCAATGGCATTTAAAATACTGCAGTTGACAGTGTAAGACCTTTCATAACCCTGAGAATACAGATCCATCAACCCCTCCAACCTGGCATACACAGTAGACAGATATTCAGTCACTACATTTGCAATAATGAAAACTTAAGCTACCATGACAGTATTCATTTTAAGTAGGGCTGGGCAACGATTAAAATTTTTAATCGCAATTAATCGCATCATTTCTCTGATTAATCACTATTAATCGCATTGTATACACGAAATCAAATAATGAATTCAAAAGTAGTGTAAAATGCACTTTAATTGAAATATTCTGCTGCCATATAAACTAAAGTGTCATAACGTTTTTTCAAACACTTTTAACATCAGCACCTGTCAGTAACACACTGTGTAAATCTCATCTTAAAATTTTTAAATAAAATGGGGGGTCGATAGGGGCGCTGTAATGGATTAGACGTGTGTTTCCTGCGCTCCGTTGTTTCTCCCCTAAAACGTAACTTAAACTACTGCACCAGCGCCTATTTTTGTCTGAGTATCTTGTTAATATTCATCGGTGTGTGCTTGTCGTATTTGCCGACCATGAAACCCAAAAAAGACGAAGGGAAGCCTCAGAAAGTAGCGGCTGATGCTAACGCGACGGCAGCTAGCAATGACATGATAATGGCTGCTATCAACGCGCAAGCTACGGAGTTAACTAAAGTCTCCAAACTCCTAGATGACATGAAAAAATCTATGGAGGGAAGATTTGATGCCATTGAATCCCGTTTAACCACCCTACAGAAAGAGCACCGTGAGGCTGAGCATCGTATGGACACGTTAGACGAGAGTGTCACCGCCGTTGATGCGCGGATAACTGCTCTAGAGGCTACGTGCAGGGATCTACAGGTGGCTAACAAGTCGCTAAAAACAAAGTTGAATGACTTGGAGGGACGCTCTCGCAGATTTAACATAAGAATTGTTGGTGTCAGAGAAGGGGAAGAGGGCGGCCACCCGACGGAATATGTATCGAGATTGATCCCGGAGCTGCTTGGTGAGGACAATTTTGATAAGCCGTTTAAAGTCGACAGAGCCCATCGTAGTCTCAGACCCAAGCCTGCAGCGGGCGAGCGGCCGCGCATCATCATTGCAAAGCTACATAATGACCGGGACCTGGCTACGGTCCTCCGCCTCAGCCGGCAGAAAGCACCACTCCAACACCAAGGGAGCAGAGTGTCAATATTTCCAGATTACACGGCCGAGGTGACAGCGCAGCGACAGGCTTTCAACAAGGTGCGGAAGATGTTGACAGAGACTGGAGCTAAGTGTACACTACGCTTTCCTGCCAAGCTACACGTCGAGCACAACTCCGAAGTCAAGAGTTTTGAGAGCCCAGAAGACGCGGAACGGTTCGCTAAATCCTTGGCCAACTAACTTGGACACAACAAGTTTCTAACTGTGGATAAGGTCTTGATTTTCAACTTTGACAACATTAGTTATAGCTACATTGCCTCTGTTACACATTGTTTTAAGTGGCATATCACATTTTTGTTATTTACAATTTCACGGAAAAAAATAAATACATGACGTTTATAATAATGCAGTAGGACAGTTCAGGTGTATATATGTGCACATAATTTTTTTTTTCTCTCTCTCTCTGTGCTGACACTTATCTGTATGGGAATATGTAGATGCAGGCATCAGTTAAGGCACAGGTGTGTATGTGTGCCTGTGCATATGTATACACATTTAAACCTATTTTTGGGGGGATTCCAACGGGGCTGCTAGGTGGTATTTGGGTAGTATCTTTTTTCTAGTTAGCTTTCTTCCGCGGCAGCCTTTGTTATAATGCGGGGTAGGGGTTTGCTGCTCAGTTTGAAGCAGCTACGTGGGTTCAGTTCACCAATAGTTTTTTGTATAGGCCAGTTTCTTGTGTACTGCATACCATACTAATGTTAATCTTATACTCTCTGCTTAATGCTGACTAATCACACATCTCGGCTTGGGGGTAGCCATGTTACTTTTACCTCCTGGAATTGTAGAGGTGTTGGCCAAATTTTGAAACGGGGAAAAGTCTTTGCACACTTAAAATCTCTAGCTGCTGATATAATTTTCCTCCAGGAAACGCATATCAGACCTACTGAGCAGCAGCGCCTGAGGGCTACATGGGTCTCACAAGTTTATCAATCCACTTTTTCCTCCAAAGCTAGAGGAGTCGCTGTGCTCATCCGTAAGACATACCATTTGATTTTAAATCCCTCACTACTGACCCAGATGGCAGATTTATACTAGTCACAGGTAGTATTAACTCGGTCCCATTAACACTGTTAAATGTATATGCCCCAAACTATGATTGCCCCGACTTCTTTTGTAAGGTTTTTAATCTTATAACAGACCATATTTCTAATAACATAATTGTTGGTGGAGATTTTAACTGTTACCTGGACCCCATTATTGCTCGATCTTCCACTAAACCTCCCTCTGTCTCAAAATCTGTCGCTGTATTAAATAATCTGATAAATTCTTTGAATCTTTCAAGATTCAAGATTCAAGATTCAAGATCTTTATTTGTTACATACACAATTATACTTTGTACATTGCGCAGTAAAATTTGTTATTGTACCCACAGGGCAAACGCTTTCTTTTAAGAAGAACCAGGAGAAAAAAAAGAATTAAGTTTAAATAAGTAATAAATAATAAATAAACACACAGTGCAGGAGATGAGAAAAACTATGAAGTCCAAATAAAACAGAGCAGAGTAACTGTGCAATATTATGCTTAATGTGAGTAGTGGTCACAGTTAAGCAGGCGGATGGCCTGAGGGAAGAAGCTCTTCCTCATCCGCTCAGTCCTGGTTCTCAGGCAGCGGAGACGCCGGCCTGATGGCAGAGGGGAAAAAAGATAGTGTCCGGGGTGGCTGGGCTGGTTGAGGATCTTCAGGGCCCTGGTCCTGCAGCGTTTAGTATAAATGTCCTGCAGGTTTGGGAGGGTGGTTCTGATGGTCCGCTCTGCTGAACGGACCACCCTCTTCAGGGCCAAGAAGTCCTGTTTAGTGCAGCTCCCCATCCATGTGGTGATGCTCCCACACAGGATGCTCTCGATAGTGCAGCTGTAAAAGTTCTTGAGCACCCTGAGGGGGAGCCTGAAGTCCCTCAGTCTTCTGAGGAGGAACAGACGCTGTCTGGCCTTCTTCACCGTTGTGGTGATGTGTTGAGTCCAGCACAGGTCCTGCGAGATGGTCACCCCGAGGTATTTGAAGGTGTCCACTCTTTCCACCTCAGAACCAAAGATGACAAGGGGGAGGGGGTCCCTCTGCTGCTTCCTGCTGTAGTCCACAATCAGCTCCTTCGTCTTGTTGACGTTCAGCAGGAGGTGGTTCTCCCTGCACCAGTCCTCCAGGTGTGAGACCTCGCTCCTGTAGGCTGACTCGTTGTCGTGGGAGATCAGACCCACAACAGCAGTGTCATCAGCAAACTTTATGAGGACGGTGGAGTCTGAAGTGGCTACGCAGTCATGAGTGTACAAGGAGTACAGCAGAGGGCTGAGCACACAGCCCTGAGGGGATCCAGTGTTGAGGGTGAGGGGGGATGAGGTGTGGTGTCCCAGCCGAACCACTTGTGTTCTGCTGGTCAGGAAGCTGTAGACCCACCTGCACAAGGAGGAGTACAGGCCCAGGTCGTACAGCTTGGATACCAGTCTGGAGGGAACTATGGTGTTGAATGCTGAGCTGTAATCAACAAACAGTATTCTCACATAGTTCCCCCTACCAGTATCCACATGGGAAAGGGTCTTATGGAGGAGGAGGGCTACGGCATCGTCCGCAGATCTGTTTGCCCGGTATGCGAACTGTAGAGGGTCCAGGGTGGGGGGCAGGGTGGAGGTGATGAATGCTTTGATCAGTTTCTCAAAGCATTTCATCACCACTGAAGTGAGGGCTATGGGTCTGTAGTCCTGTGGGCTGCTGGGGTGAGGTGTTTTGGGGACAGGGACTATAATGGACTTTTTGAAACAGGTGGGGATCACACACTGTTTCAGGGAGAGGTTGAATATTTCGGTGAACAGAGGGGCCAGCTGATCAGCACAGGCTTTAAGGACACGTCCACTAATGCCGTCTGGTCCTGCTGCTCTCCTGGTGTTCACACGTTTGAACTCCCTCCTCACATCCCGCTCACTCACAGAGAGTGTCTCCTCCCCTCCCGCTGGGAGCGCAGCGGGTAGTCGGTCTCCTGACCAAACCTGGCGAAGAAGGTGTTAAGTTCGTCAGCCAGGAGGGGGTCGGCACTCTGCGGGTGTGAGCGGGATGCTTTGTAGTCCGTGATGGCTCGTAGTCCCTGCCACAGACCCCTGGAGTCGGACTGTCCCATCCGCTGCTCCAGTCTCTGTCCGTAGCAGCGCTTGGCGTCTCTCACCGCTCTGCGGACAGAGTAGGAGGCGGCCTTAAACCCGTCCATGTTCCCACAGGCCAGTCCGGAGTTGAAGGCAGCAGTCCGGGATCGCAGAGCCTCGCGGATGGATGAGTCCATCCACGGCTTCTGGTTGGGAAAAGTCCGGATGATCCTCCTGGGAACAGTGTCATCCACGACTTTTCCGATGAATCCCACGACTGCTTCCGTGAACTCCTCGATGTCTCCGCCGGCGCTGTCGCGGAACATGTCCCAGTCTGCAGAATCGAGCGCACCCTGCAGAGCGGCCTCTGATTGGTCCGTCCACCGCGTCACCTCTCTCACCGCGGGGGGCTCCTGCCTGAGCCTCTGCCTGTACTTGGGCATGAGCAGGATGGCGCTGTGGTCGGACCTCCCAAAGGGGGGAAGGAGCTTGGCCTTGTATCCCTCCTTGAACGGAGAGTAACAATGGTCCAGTGTCCGTGTTCCTCTGGTGGGACAGTCAATATGTTGGGTAAACTCCGGTATCACTGTCCGCAGGTTTGCACTGTTAAAGTCCCCGGCTACGATGAGAGCCGCTTCCCGCTGGTCAGCCTGAATAGCGGAGATGGCCTCATGTAGCTCGGTTAGTGCAGCGTGCGTGTCCGCCTGAGGTGGGATATAAACGGCGCTGATGATGACCGAAGTAAACTCACGGGGCAGGTAGTGAGGGCGACATTTCAGGGTCAGGAGCTCCAGGTGAGGCGAGCAGGATCGCTTCAGAGAGACCACATTTCTGCTGTCGCACCAGTTGTTATTAATCATCAGAGACACTCCGCCGCCCCTGGTCTTTCCGGACCCGCTCGTCCTGTCCGTGCGGTGAACCGTGAAGTGCTCCGCTGGTTGAACGGCGTGGTCCGGTACTGCGGGGGTCAGCCATGTCTCTGTGAGGCAGATGATGTTACAGTCCCGTAGGTCTCTCTGGTACCTGATCCTGGCCCGGAGTTCGTCCAGTTTGTTGTCCAGGGACTGGACATTAGTCAGCAGGATACTCGGCAGGGGAGCGCGGTGTGCTCTGCGCCTCAGCCTTTCTCTAACGCCGGCTCTTTTCCCTCAGGCTCTTGTGCGCGGCCTGAGGCCCCGTCCTCCTTTGTTTGTGTCGGGCCCCTGGCGAAGGATCTCCAGGGGCCAAGATGGATCGGTGTTAAAATCCTTTGTAAAAAGGTCCAGGAGCTGTATGCCAATATTAACAAGCGTGCGTCTGTCGTAGGTAATGAGGGACAGAGCAGGCGAGCATAATAGATTGAGAATTAGACAAAAAAAAAGCTATATACAGTAAAAGCGTTGCCGGATAAGGTACGACGGCAGCTGAACTCGGCAGCGCCATCTTGCAGAAACGAATCTGGTGGATGTATGGAGACTTCAACACCCTCAGGACAGAGAATACTCATTTTTCTCCTCTGTACATCGTAGCTACTCCCGGATAGATTATTTCCTTTTGGACTCTAGACTCATACCAAATGTGATACAATCAACATATCATAACATATTGGTCTCAGACCATGCCCCCATCTCAGTTGTATTAGATTTTTCTCTTCCCAGACATTCCTATAGTTGGAGACTTAACCCATTGATGCTCTCTGATCAGACCTTTTGTACAGCTATGAGAACTAGAATTTTTGAATTTATTCAAACCAATGATAATGGAGAAGTGTCTGATTTAACTCTATGGGAAACTTTTAAAGTTGTAATGAGGGGACACATTATAACTTTTCAATCTGCACGTAAAAGGGATCAACAAAAGTGCTTGACGGAGATCCAATCTCAACTTTCCATACTTGATGGGGCCTTTACAGGGTCTAGATCACAAAAGGTTCTTGATGAAATGTTGAAATTAAGATATGAATACAACCAAATTCTGGGCAAGCAGGTGAGCACTATCTTGTGTAAACTAAAACAGAAACACTTTGAACTGAGTGATAAGGCAGATAGATTGCTCTCACGACAGCTTAAGGGTTTGCAGTCTGAAAGAGCAATCCGTAAGATCTACCTCGGGGAATATTGTCACTGATCCTAAAAAAATAAATGATCGGTTTATGGAATATTATTCACAGCTGTATTCATCTAAGTCCACAGCAACAGACTCCGAAATTGCAGACTTTCTCAATTCTATTAAAATGCCATCTCTCAGCACCGAAGCTAGGGAAGAGCTAGATGCAGCATTAACCCTCGAAGAATCAAATCTGCAATAAATTCTTTCCCTAATGGAAAAGCTCCTGGACCTGATGGATTCGGGATAGAATTCTATAAAACATACTCTGATGTAGTTGCCCCATTGCTCCTGCGGATGATTAGATGCTCAGTGGACAATGGAATTTTTCCTGGTTCATTGTATGAGGCAAATATATGTCTTATATTGAAAAAAGATAGAGACGAATCTGATCCAGCCTCCTATAGGCCTTTAAGTTTGTTAAACAATGACCAGAAGATAGTTGCCAAGGTCCTAGCTAATCGGCTGAAGAAATATATTGGTTCGCTCATACACCCTGACCAGACAGGGTTTGTTCCTGATAGATATTTATTTTCTAATGTTCGATGCTTGCTAAACACAATGTATTCAGTCAAATCTGCAAATTCTGCAGTTATTTCCTTGGATGCTCAACAAGCTTTTGATCAAGTTGAATGGAACTATTTGTTTGCTGTTCTTAAACGCTTTGGAATTGGTGAGAAATTTATGACTTTGTTGAAAATGCTTTATGCATGTCCAAGATCAGCTGTTTTAACCAACTGTGATAAATCTATTCAGTTTCAATTACATCGGGGGACCCGTCAGGGGTGCTGTCTCTCACCTATGCTTTTTAATTTAGCACTTGAACCTTTGGCTATCTCTATCAGGATGAATCCTCTAATTACAGGAATTAGGCTTGGCGCTATAGAGTCTCTCAATTCAATTCAATTCAATTCAATTTTATTTATATAGCGTCTGTTACAATGACAATTGTCTCTAGGCGCTTTACAGAGACCCAGAGCATTGGGTCTCATTGGTCTGTACGCAGATGACGTGGTTTTAACTCTCTCCAGTGTCCAGACTTCTCTTCCTCCTCTCTTAGATTTGATAGAATATTTTGGAAAACTTTCAGGTTTTGTTATTAACTGGTCCAAAAGTCTATTGATGCCCCTTACAGATGATGTAAGCTCAATTTTTCTTGACACTCTGCCCTTTAAGATTTGCACGGATCACTTTGTTTATCTGGGGCTAAAAATTCCCAAGAATCCAAAACATCTTTTTAAACTCAACTACCTTAAAATGTTAGGAAAGCTCAAAACATACATTGAGAAATGGAGGCTCCTGCCACTTTCACTGATAGGACGTGTAAATGCTATAAAGATGGTTGTTCTCCCTAAATTTATGTACCTATTTCAAAGCATACCCATCTTTCTTACAGGTAATTTTTTTAAGAATTTAGACTCCATAATTATGCCATTTATATGGGCATTTAAGGCCCATCGCATTTCTAAATTGCAGCTACAAAAACCCAGAGAGGAGGGTGGTTTGGGGCTCCCTGTATTTCAACAGTACTATTGGGCCTGCAACGCAAGAGCAATGATTTTTTGGCATTTGAGCTCCTCCTGTGAACTAGAAGTCAGCGCATTGTTCCCAAGGTGGCTGGTGATTGAGGCCCAGAAGTGCGTGGATTTGACAAAATCCTCCTTGTCTGCTATTATATTCTCTAAAACTGATTTGGCGCCAAGATGTGTGGTTAAAGATTTTGTCCTGGGTAATTCATTTAGGATTTTCAAACAAATCAAGAGAGTACTTGAGGTCACAGATGCATCAATACACTTGCCATTTTGCAATAATCATAATTTCATTCCAGGACAAACTGATGTTGTTTTTCGCAGTTGGGCAGAAAAGGGCTTGCTAACAATCAAGGATTTTTATATTGATGAACATCTCTCTTCTTTTTACCAGCTGAGAGATAAATTTACTCTGCCTCATAGTCACTTTTTCCATTACTTGCAGGCGAGAAATTATATCAGACAGTGTCTGGCACACGCTGAGGTCTTACCTAGACAGCATGTCTTATATGAATGCATGTTGGCAGCTCCCACCTCCAAACATATAATATCACAGTTTGTTACTCTCTTCAAGGTAAATATCTCCACTACATATCTCAAGGAAGCGTGGGAAAGGGAAATTGGCTCCGAAATTCCTCTTGAGCTCTGGGAGAACGGGCTAAGTAGAATTAAGGATTGTTCAATTAATGCCAGACTACAGCTGATTCAATTTAAAGTTATGCACCGTATACACTACTCCAAGGTCAAGTTGAATAAGATCTACCCCTCCCTCTCACCTATATGTGACAAATGTAAGTCTGAGAAGGGGACTTTGACTCACCTCTTTTGGTCATGCCCTAAGCTTAAGAAATTCTGGGAGGAGATATTTCAGTGGTACAGTGTTATACTAGCGAAGCAAGTGACCCCTGACTGTAATTTTGCAATTCTGGGCTGTTCTGAAAATTGCTCACAACTTCCATATGAGAGTCAGTGTGCTCTCATGTTTGGCATGGTGATAGCCAAGAGGGTTATATTGAGAGAATGGAAGTCTTCATCCCCTCCTTGTTATAAAAGATGGCTGAATGATATGATTTCCTGCCTACATCTGGAGGAGATAAGGTATTCTTTGTCTAATTCTAATTTGAAATTTGTAAAGATTTGGGGGCCCTTCGTGGAACACATCAGGCAACAGGGCGTTTAAGTTCTACACCTATTCTACGTTCTCCACATTTTTGTTGGCGGAGTATTATTAAGGTACATTTCATATGTTTTAACTGTCTAAATTTAAAGGACCCCAGGTGTGTTCCTGCTTATCTGTTGTTGGTCCGGGTGGTTGAATCTGGTTTCCTGTGGCTACCTGCCTTTGGTGGATTTTTTTTTTGCGGCATTAGCATTGGGTTATACCTGCACTGTCTATTTAAGTATGCATGTACAATATAGGATGTATAATGTATTATATTCTGTAAACACTGGCCTTTTGTTCGGGTTGGGTTTTATTTTTCTTCTTTTGTTGCTGTTTTTTCCTGTTGTTGTTGTGTTTTGTATAAATCTAAAAACCTAAATAAAATTAAAAAAGAAAAAAAAAATGTCAAGTAAAATAAAGCTTATTTCCACTGCCAGGGCATTAATATCATCCTGTTTTTATAATAAAAAAAAAAAGTCTACAAACAAAATCCAACGAAATGATTGTGGCTCAGCACAATCAGAACATTAAAACAGGCAATTTCTAAGGTAACAGCAGAAACTGTTTACGGGGAGTTAACTTGGCAGTTTCAAATAACCTTGTTTCTGTCAAATCCTCCATCTGGGAGAGCTTTAAAATGAAAATGTCCATGTTAAAGTTCAGTAACCTTACCAATCTGTGTATCATTCATTCTTTCAATTTTCAATTGTCAATCCAAAAAAAAAAAAAAATTTAAAAGTGACATTTCATTATGTTTTTCATTTTTTAATCTAACACAAAAAAACAAAAAATGCCTGTTTTTTCTATTTAAATTTCAGACTTGGATCAAAAATACGAAACTAAAAAATGGGCCACAGGACTGAATTTGTTTTATAATGGAGGACTGGACTTTCTTTTGTCATTACACATCTGTGCCACTAGATGGAGCCGCACTGAAGTAACCAGTAAGAGAAAAGCATGACAGTGAACACATGGAGGAGATCTGATGGAACATGGAGGAATGATGCAAAAGTTTTGTTGCAGTCCAGATTTTTTTTCAGACAGAATTGTTAATATTGCTACCTGAGTTGCTACCCGAACTGTAAAGTTTACAGATTTTTACCGTTCTCCATGTCTGTTTTAGCTTTTCCTTATGTTTACTGTTTTCCAGTTCCACAGCAGCCAGTAACAGACTTTTCAAAATAAAAGCATGTGAGCAACATGTGTTAACGTGCAATAAAATAAATGTCAGTGTTAATAAATTAATGCGATAACCCGTTAACTTGCCCAGCCCTAATTTTAAGCAAAGACAAGTTGACACAAGTCTCTAATTTGATATCTTGAAGAAGTACAGCCCAGATTTATCATGTAATTGTATAAAAGGAAACAGAACCTAAGCCAGAATTACCTGAGTTTTAATCATGTACTATAAATTGAAAAACTGACTCACCCAGGCCTTCTGGTCTCCAGTAAGGTAAGTAGCACTTGGGTTCCATTAACAATGGAGGCTTCGCTCCTATCTCCCTCAAACATATTTTTCAGAAGCCTTGCAACACTCTCCTGTCTGACGAGAAAAAAAGACAAGTATGGACAATAGCAAAATTCGAGCACATAAGTTATAAGCTTTCTTTTCCTTTTTTTGTTACAACATTAAGACATCTAAGTTTGTGTCCGAAATCATCCTCTATTCACTATATAGTGCACTATTTCACAGTCACTTTTTAGGGGATTTCTATGTAGGGAACAATCAAATGAACTCAGAAGAATGACCTTTCAGACCCCACTAGCAATATTTTTGTCAGCACTGTTAATTGTGCAGAAGCTGTTGCTCAAATAAGGTGTAACAGCTAGCAGTCAGCTAATGTAGTGACCTGTTCACTACTTTTCATGATTCATTGTGTTATACATTGAGTGCATTATATAGGTATAAGAATTCTCACTACATATTCACAATAAAATGGCAAACCATACTATATAGCACACTATACAGTAGAAATAGGGTGATTTGGTACTAGGTCACTGTGAGACAGTTGTGATGTCACTGTGACCAAAATTCTCCCACGAGACGGTCCATGATTCAACATGGCAGCCTTCCGCTGCTAAAAGGTAAACTATTCCCTCTCCTCTCTAATCTTTTCTTTTACAACAGCTCCTGACCATCTCACCAGAACTTTGACACTGAAACGGGTGGAGGCCATCCAGCGAGCTCCTAGACCTCTCACAAAGAAACAGGTGATGTCTTTTCTAGGGATATGTTCTTACTGTTGGATGTTTATTGTAGGCTATACAGAGCTTGAAGCTCCTTTTACCTCCCTCATCCATAGGCGGGGATTGTCTGCACATGATAAGGTCAGCTGGACACCTGAGGCAGAGGAGGACTTTCAGAGGCTGAATCGGGCCCTGCAGCCTGCACCTGCCCTCGGCCTGCCGGACCCTATGTGCCCTTTCACACAAACGGTGGATGAGAGGGAGAGATTCATGATATCTGTTCGATTGCAGGAACATGGCAGGGTGTTGAGGCCTATGGCTTATTTCTCTGGTAAGCTGGATCCAGCTGCGGCTGGACTTCCACGTTGTTTGTGAGCTGTGGCTGCAGCTGAGAAAGCTGTGTACACCTCACGTGATCTGGTAGGTTATGCTGACCATCTGTCCCTGGTATCTGCGGAACTCGGTCGGCTCGGCGTCAGCGTTGGCGTCGGCGTCGGCATCGGCATCGCGGCACTGTCCGAAGTGAGGAGGCCCAGGAGCGGCAAGATCAGTTCAGGTGGATACACCTACTACTGGTCTGGACGCACCAACGGCTGGCACACGGAGGGCGTGGCTGTGGCCGTTGCTGACCGACTGACACCAATGATATCAGAGGTCACCTCTGTCAACGAGTGTGTTATGGGACTGAGGATCACACACTCTTTGGGTGTGATCTCCTTGGTCTCAGTATACGCTCCGACTGGGCCGAGTGAACTGGACGTGAAGGAAGCCTTCTACTCCCAACTCAACGCGGTGGTGGATTCGTGTCCCCGGAGGGATACCCTTATTGTTCTGGGGGACTTCAATGCGACGTCTGGGACTGATCGGGATGGCTACGAGTTGTGCGTTGGTCCTCACGGTTCTGGAGCCAGGGATGAAAGCTCATCATTGCTCGTCGGCTTTGCTAAAAGCCGCGGCCTGATGATTGCTGGATCCTGGTTCGAGAGGTCGGATTCTCACCACCTGACCTAGTACGCCAGGGACGGGCGTGCGAAGAAGGAGATCGACCACATACTCGTGGACGGTCGCTGGCAACTCGTTCAGAACTGCAGAGTCTTTCGCAGTGCAACGTTTCTCTCGGCAGACCACAAGCCTGTTGTTGCTACTCTGAAACTGCGCCTGAAATCCCAAAGGCTACCTCCATCTAGACTTCGTCTGGATGTTGGTCGTCTGAAGGAAGAAGGCGTAGCCGAGGAGTACGCTCGCAAGCTTGGGGAATGTCTTGGGGAACCAGATGCTGCGGCGGAACCTGAAGATCTCTGGTCGGGTCTCAAGACCAACATCCTTGAAGTGTCAGATGCCTGTCTTGGAAGTTCTCCCCGGAAGACTAGAGGGTTCCTCACCCGGGAAACACAGGACCTCATCGAGAAGAGTCACAGGACGTTGCTCATTGGCAGGGCCGACAGGTACAGGGAACTGAAGCGTGAGATTGTGAGAGCGGTGCGACGGGACCGCGAGGTGCAGGTCCGTGGGATCTGTGAGACGGTGGAGAACCACTTGTGGTCGAGTGACTCTCGCCCGGCATACGGAGCTATACGGGCCTTGCGTTCCGCGCGTCCTACGTCTCGCCAATCCACAGTCAGAGCAGCAGATGGAGGGATTCTGACAGAGGCGTCCGAGATCAAGGCTCGTTGGGTTGGATACTTCGAGGAGCTATTCAGGGTGGACCCGCCGAGCCGTGGGCTTCCCTGTGCGGACACCGAGCCCCTAGCCCCTGAACCACCCGTAGACTGCGATCCGCCGTCTCTCGAGGAAACTCGGAAGGCGGTGGAGCAGTTGAAGGATGGGAAAGCGGCCGGGGTGTGCAGGGTTCGCGCGGAGATGCTCAGGGCTGGTGGGGACTCCGTCCTCCTGTGGTTGCACACTCTCTTGTGTGCCGTTTGGCGCACAGGCGTCATCCCCACCGACTGGAGAAAGGGCATTGTTGTCCCTATCTGGAAGGGAAGGGGCGACGTACGGGAGTGTAACAGCTACAGGGGGACCATGCTCCTCTCGGTGCCAGGCAAGGTGCTGGTTTAGATTCTCCTGAATAGAGTTCACCACCAACTGCTCGCTCACCAACGCCCTGAACAGGCCGGTTTCACACCCAAGAGGTCAACCGTGGACCGCATCCTGGCACTCCGTGTCCTCACAGAACACACTCAGTGAACCGAGATGTGCTCTGGAGGATTCTAGGTCTGCGCGGAATCCCACCAAAGCTGGCGCAGCTGATTTCCGCCCTCTACTCTGGTACAGCGCTGTGCAGTGTGGGGGCGATGTCTCTGACTCATTCCCAGTAGATACTGGTGTGACGCTCCCACACTGTTCAACGCCTGTATGGACTGGATATTGGGACGGACTGTCACTGCATCTGGCTGCGGTGCATCGTTCGGGGATCTCCGGGTCACTGACCTGGACTTCGCGGACGATGCCGTGGTTTTCGCAGAGACAATGGAAATCCTGGCTGACACACTTGGTAAGCTGAGTGAGGAGGCGGAACCGATCGGGCTGCGTGTCTCTTGGGTCAAGACCAAGGCCCAAGCTTTCGGTGACATCTTGGATGCAGCCACCGAGCATGTCCTTGTGGGGGATGAGAAGGTCGAAATCACGGAAACGTTCACTTATCTCGGCAGCGTAATTCATTCCTCCGCGAGCAGCCAAGCAGAAGTCAAAAGACGTCTGGGCTGCGCGTGGGGCACAATGAATTCGCTGGACAAGGGTGTCTGGCGATCTCGGCATCTGTGCAAGAGAACGAAGTTGCGGGTCTTCAGCTCACTGGTCCTCCCAGTCTTGCTCTACGGATGCAAGACTTGGACCCTGACCGCTGAGCTGAGGAACCGGTTAAACTCGTTCGCCACGACTGCCTTGCGTCGGGTCCTGGGGTACCGATGGAACCACTACGTGTCGAACGATCGCGTGCTCCGGGAGGCTGGCATGAGGCAGGTGACTTGCCTGATCCGAGAGCGCCAACTACGCCTCTACGGACATGTGGCTAGGTTTCCACCGTCCGACCCCGTCCATCGTATTCTCTCTTGTAGAGATCCGACTGGATGGAAGAGGCCGGTGGGCCAGCCACATGCCTCGTGGTTGCGTCAGATGGCCGGCGAACTGGGCCGAATGGGTCGGGCCCTCCTGGAGGCCATCCTCCTGCCCAGCTCAATAGCTGTGTGTAAATGTCCATCCCATGTTAACGGGCCTGATTTGGTTTCTGCAGGCAGCGCTCGGCACACGGCTGCGAAGGCTACTGTGAAGGCGGCGTTCTCCTGTTAACTACTCTCTTGTTTCTGCAGAGGCATCCACGGGTGAAGCCGTGTTTACTTCCCTGGGTGCAATGCAGTCATTCTCCTCCCCGGATGAGAAACAGTTGTGGCAGCGCAACGGCTGTAGTCTGGTTGCGTGTGGCATGCAGGTGATTCGAGTGTTTGCCTAAACATTTTTTCTCTCACTCTGCTAGGCAAACCCATGGGTTGGACCATGCACCCCACGGAGTCATGCTGTCGACCTTGACTAAGCACTGGTTCACTAAGAGGGTTTCCTCCTATGCACAGAAGTTCTGCCAGACCTGTGTGACCTGCGCTGCCCACAACACAGGAGGAGGTGTGAGGATGCCGTTGGCTGCTCATCCGCAGCCTGATAGGCCGTTTGTTTACAATATGCTTGATTTTATTGAGCTCTCTCCTTGTGAAGGGAAAAAGTATTGTCTGATCATGACTGACATGTTTTCAACTTGGGTTGAGATCCCCCCCCCCCCCTTCAAAGTTTCTCGAGGTTCAAGTTCCCTGGAGTAGTTCTGTAAATTTGGCCCATCAGGTTGACGATCTGCCGTTTGATTTGGAGAACCTCATGTCCTTAGCCTCGGACAGTTTTCGGGATGTCAAAATGGGGGTCCAAGCCCTGTGAAACGTGGGCCTGCAAAAGGTCATCAGGTCATAGACCTGATGCTCGCTGTGCAAGGGGATGTCTGTCACATTATTGGGGAGACCTGCTGTACAGTCATGGCTGAAAGTTTTTGCACCCTTGCACATAAAGACCAAACATCTCTAAATGTCTGTGAAATAAGTTAAAATTGACAAAGTATTTGGTGTCCCAAATTCTTTATTAAACTAATAATAACACAGGACCTTTGTTTTTTAATCATAACTTAATATTTAATTTTAAATATTATCCTAAATATCCTTTGGAGAAAATGACTGCTGTCAAACGCTTCCTATAGGTTTCAGTGAGATGCCTCCACCTCTCTACGGGCAGTTTGGCCCACTCTCCTTTTGCAAACTGCTTCAGTTGACCCAGATTAGAAGGGTGCCTTCTTCCAACTGCCATTTTCAGATCCCTCCACAGGTGTTCGATGGGACTGAAATCTGGACTCATTGCCGGCCACTTTAGAACAGTCCAGCGTTTTCTGTTGAACCATTCCTGGGTGCTTTTTGATGTGTGTTTTGGGTCGTTGTCCTGCTGGAACACCCATGATGTTCGATGAAGACCCAGCTTCATGACACTTGGTGAAACATTTCTCTCCAAAATACCTTGGTAATCACCAGATTTCATAATGCCACACACACATTCAAGGCACCCAGCACCAGAGGCTGCAAAACAACCCCAAAACATTAGTGAACCTCCTCCATGTTTGACTGTAGGGAGGCTGTTCTTTTGCCTGAAAGCTTCATTTCTTTTCCTGTAAACACAGAGTCCATGTGATTTACCAAAAAGCTCCAATTTGGTCTCATCTGTCCACAGGACATTTTTCCAGAAGGATTTTCATTCGTTCAGGTGTCTTTTGGCAAACTCTAGCAGGGCTTTCTTGTGTCTGTCTTTCAGTAGAGGCTTCCTTCTGGGTCTCCTACCATAGAGCCCTCTTTCATTGAGCTGGTGACGGATGGTACGCGTTGAAATAATTGTTCTTTGTGTCTGAAGGTCAGCTTGAATCTGTTTAGCAGTTGTCCGAGGTTCTTCTGCCACCATTCAAACAATCCTTCGCTGCATTCTTTTGTCCATAATTCTCTTGCGGCCACTTCTTGGAAGGTTGGCTACCGTACCATGAGCCAAACTTCTTTATAACATTTGGCACAGTGGATACAGGAACCTCCTCCATGAGTCACCACCTTATCGTGGTGGAGGGGTTTGCGTGTCCCAGTGATCCTAGGAGCTATGTTGTCGGGGCTTTATGCCCCTGGAAGGGTCACCCATGGCAAACAGGTCTCTAGGTGAGGGACCAGACAAAGTGTGGCTCATAAAGACCTTTATGATGGAGAAGAACCGAGGCCCAAGGTTTCCCTTGCCCGGACGCGGGTCACCGGGGCCCCCCTCTGGAGCCAGGCCTGGAGGTGGGGCTCGGAGACGAGCGCCTTGGTGGCCGGGCCTTTGCCCATGGGGCCCGGTCGGGCTCAGCCCGAAAGGGAAACATGGGCCCCCACTCCAGTGGACTCACCACCTGCAGGAGGGGCCATAGAGGTCGGTGCGCAGTGAGCTGGGCAGTGGCCGGATGCGGGGACCCTGGCGGTCCGATCCTCGGCTGCAGAAGCTAGCTCTAGGGACGTGGAATGTCACCTCTCTGGCGGGGAAGGAGCCTGAGCTGGTGTGTGAGGTCGAGCGGTTCCAGCTAGATATAGTTGGACTCACCTCAACACACGGCTTGTGCTCTGGAACCAGTATCCTCGAGAGGGGTTGGACGCTTTTCCTCTCTGGAGTTGCTCCGGGTGAGAGGCGCCGAGCTGGTGTGGGCATACTTATTGCCCCCCGACTTGGCGCCTGTACATTGGGGTTTACTCTGGTGGACGAGAGGGTAGCCTCTCTCCGCCTCCGGGTGGGGGGACGGGTCCTGACTGTTGTTTGTGCTTACGCGCCAAATAGCAGTTCAGAGTACCCACCCTTTTTGGAGTCCTTGGAAGGAGTATTGGAGAATGTTCCATATGGGGACTCCCTCGTTCTGCTGGGGGACTTCAATGCTCACGTGGGCAACGACAGTGAGACCTGGAGGGGTGTGGTTGGGAGGCAGGGCCCCCCCGATCTGAACCAGAGTGGTGTTTTGTTGTTGGACTTCTGTGCTCGTCATGGACTGTCCATAACGAACACCATGTTCAAGCATAAGAGTGTCCACATGTGCACTTGGCACCAGGACACTCTAGGCTGCAGTTTGATGATTGACTTCATAATCGTATCGTCGGACTTGCGGCCGCATGTCTTGGACACTCGGGCGAAGAGGGGGGGGAGCTGTCAACTGATCACCACCTGGTGGTGGGTTGGCTCAGATGGTGGGGGAGGATGCCGGTCAGACCTGGCAGGCCCAAACGTGTTGTGAGGGTCTGCTGGGAACGTCTGGCAGCGTCTCCTGTCAGAAGGAGCTTTAACTCACACCTCCGGCGGAACTTCGATCATGTTCCGAGGGAGGCAGGGGACATTGAGTCCGAGTGGGCTATGTTCCGGGCCTCTATTGTTGAGGCGGCCGACCGGAGCTGTGGCCGTAAGGTCGTTGGTGCCTGTCGTGGCGGCAATCCCAGAACTCGTTGGTGGACACCAGCAGTGAGGGATGCCGTCAAGCTGAAGAAGGAGTCCTATAAGGCCTTTTTGGCATGTGGGACTCTGGAGGCAGCTGACAGGTATCGGCAGGCTAAGCGGGACGCGGCTTTGGCGGTTGCTGAGGCAAAAACTCGGACATGGGAGGAGTTTGGAGAGGCCATGGAGAACGACTTCCGAACGGCTTCGAAGAGATTCTGGTCCACCATCCGGTGTCTCAGGAGGGGAAAGCAGTGCTCCATCAACACTGTATACAGTGGGGATGGGGAGCTGTTGACCTCGACTCGGGACGTTGTGGATCGGTGGAGGGAATACTTCGAAGACCTCATCAATCCCGCCGATACGTCTTCCAATGAGGAAGCAGAGTCTGGGGACTCAGGGGTGGACTCTCCTATCTCTGGGGCTGAGGTTGCCGAGGTGGTTAAAAAGCTCCTCGGTGGCAGGGCCCCGGGTGTGGATGAGATCCGCCCGGAGTTCCTCAAGGCTCTGGATGCTGAGGTTGAGGTCTTGGTTGACATGCCTCTGCAGCATCGCGTGGACGTCGGGGACAGTACCGCTGGATTGGCAGACTGGGGTGGTGGTCCCCCTCTTTAAAAAGGGGGACCGGAGGGTGTGTTCCAACTACAGGGGGATCACACTCCTCAGCCTCCCTGGGAAGGTCTATTCAGGGGTCCTGGAGAGGAGGGTCCGTCGGATAGTCGAATCTCGGATTGAGAAGGAGCAGTGTGGTTTTCGTCCCGGCCGTGGAACGGTGGACCAGCTCTACACCCTCTTCAGGGTCTTGGAGGGGGCATGGGAGTTCGCCCAACCAGTCTACATGTGTTTTGTGGACTTGGAGAAGGCGTTCGACCGTGTTCCCCGGGGATTCCTGTGGGGGGTGCTTCGGGAGTATGGGGTGCCGGACTCCCTTATACGGGCTGTCCGGTCCCTGTACGACCGGTGCCAGAGTTTGGTCCGCATTGCCGGCAGTAAGTCGGATTCGTTTCCAGTGAGGGTTGGACTCCGCCAAGGCTGCCCTTTGTCACCGATTCTGTTCATTACTTTTATGGACAGAATTTCTAGGCGCAGTCGAGGTGTCGAGGGGATCCAGTTTGGTGGCCTCAGGATTGGGTCTCTGCTATTTGCAGATGATGTGGTTCTGTTGGCTTCATTGAGCCGTGATCTACAGCTCTCGCTGGAGCGATTCGCAGCCGGTTGTGAAGCGGCTGGGATGAGAATCAGCACCTCCAAATCCGAGACCATGGTCCTCAGCCGGAAAAGGGTGGAGTGCCCTCTCCGGGTTGGGGATGAGGTCCTTCCCCAAGTGGAGGAGTTTAAGTATCTCGGGATCTTGTTCACGAGTGAGGGAAGGATGGAGCGGGAGATCGACAGACGGATCGGTGCGGCATCTGCAGTGATGCGGGTGTTGCGCCGGTCTGTTGTGGTGAAGAGAGAGCTGAGTCAGAAGGCGAAGCTCTCGATTTACTGGTCGATCTACGTTTCCACCCTCACCTATGGTCATGAGCTTTGGGTAGTGACCGAAAGAACAAGATCGCGGATACAAGCGGCTGAAATGAGCTTCCTTCGCAGGGTGGCCGGGCTCTCCCTTAGAGATAGGGTGAGAAGCTCAGTTATCCGGGAGGGGCTCAGAGTAGAACCGCTGCTCCTCCGCATCGAGAGGAGCCAAATGAGGTGGTTCGGGCATCTGGTTAGGATGCCTCCTGGACGCCTCCCTGGTGAGGTGTTCCGGGCACGGCCCACTGGGAGGAGACCCCGGGGAAGACTCAGGACACGCTGGAGGGACTATGTCTCTCGGCTGGCCTGGGAACGCCTTGGGGTCCCCCCAGAAGAGCTGGAGGAAGTGGCCGGGGAGATGGGGGGTCTGGGCTTCCTTACTCCGGCTGATGCCCCCGCGACCCGACCTCGGATAAGCGGAAGAAGACGGTACGGTACGGTACGGATACAGGAACAAGTCAAGGATACAAGTCTCTGCAGATAGACTTGTAGCCTTAAGATTGTCTATGCTTTGCTACAATCTTTTCTTTGACCTTCGCAGACAATTTTCTGCTTTTCTTTCTTTTGTCCATGCTCAGTATGGTCATGCAGTGACTCATAACAACAGAATGAGGGGGTTGCTGCTTTTAAACTGGTTGGATGACTGATTACTAGATTGCTGTCACCTGTAAACTCACCACAGGTGAGTTCAAGGTGAATAACCTGCTTGAAATTCATTTATTCTTTGTAAATCTAAAAGGGTGTCAAAACATTTGTCACAGCATTTTCTGTGCAATCTATTATTTAAAATGTAATATTAAGTTTTGATTAAAAAAAAAGTTCCTGTACTATTATTAGTTTAATAAAGAACTTGAGACACCAAATACTTTAGTCATTTTCAACTTATTTTGCAGACATTTGGAGTTGTTGGGTCTTTATGTGCAAGGATGCCAAAACAGATGCAGCATCACAGGGACTCAGCGGAGCCCTGGGGGTTGGATTTGTGGACGTGGCTGACCTCAGAGGGGTGTACTACGAAGCGAGATTAGAGGGTTAGCGAGGTATGTTGAGTCTAAAGCCAGGATTTCCAGTACCACGAAGGTGGCTCTCTTTTAACCTGGCTAGATCACCATGGTAATTTACTCTGCAAGCTTAACCTGGTCCGGAGCACGTTATGTGCAGAGTTTAGGCTCAAATAGGCTATAAAAGCGCCACCCTTTCACTTACCACCTCTTTCAGAGATGGCACCACCTTTTTTGAGAAATCCCGTTGACCTGAGTGCCAGGATTGTGCGAGGATCTCTATGGAGGGAGAGAGTATTCAGAGACCAGACTGATCCGCTGGCCTCCCATGACGATATTCTCTATGAACGCTATAGATTTCCATCTGAGGGAATACGTTACATTTGTAATCTGCTAGAGCCATATATTGGCAGCGCCACCAAACACAGCCGTGCACTCACAGTAACGCAAACGGTGTGTGTTTCTTTGTGTTTCGTTGCCACGGGAACCTACATGCATTCAGTTGGTGATGCAGAAAATCTGAGCCAGAATACTGTATGCCATGCTATTCGCAAGGTTGTACTTGCTCTTATTGAACTGCTGAATATGTTTGTAGTATTACCTGGCCATCTGCCCACGCTTCAAATAAAAGAAGCGTTTTACAAAATCGCAGGTAACATAAATTAATAGTCCATTATATTGATAATCAGTGTGACGTGGAATTTCATGTGAAATGTTTTAATATAATTCATTCATAAGATTCCCCAGGGTGATAGGGTACCTATTAAAGTGGCCGGTGAGTGTATATTGGTATCACAGATAATATTAAATCTTAAATTAATTTCACATAGATTTAGCAAAAAAACTAAAGTGATTTTCATTTATCATTCATAATGGGACAGTCAGACCTACATAATGTTTAAATCTGCTGCATTAAGTTTAAAGTTTAAGCGCTCTAAAAGAGGGAGGGAGATTAATCAAGGTGCATTAAGGGGTGAAATAAATATAACTTACGAATTTACACGATCTGCAATTTTTTGCCAGCACTCCTCTCTGGCTTTATTCGCACCTACAGTATTGCTTTTGGCCGTAAATATTTCTTTGAAATCCTCATAGCCCTGCATTATTTAATCCTGACTGAAATATACGGACCGCGATCTATCCATTTTATCCGGAATAGGGGTCAAACGATGCGTCAAACGCCCCCTTTTATGTGAACGCGCACAGAGCAGAAAGCAGAAAGCCGCGATTAACAAAGATAGTTGATAACCACCGTCGTGGTACCAATTATCTCTGATGGCGAGTTTCAGGTTTGTTAAGCCAGCTCACCCAAAGAAAGCCTGGCTGTGTCGAACATGCTTCGTAGTACACCCCTCAGGTTCCTGATATTCTGTGTTTTTTCAGGTATTTACTCCAATCATGGTTGTTTTGGTTTTGTTTTTCCTTTTATTTTCATGTGTGATTCCATGTTTACGGCACGATACTTCTGAGAATTGAATGCTCTTTGATTAGATAGTATTGTGGTCTTTTTTTCCCATTAATTTGGTTTTTTGGCTGTAGTCTAGAGTAGATAGCCTCCAAAGGGTCTTTTGCCGTTTCTCTTATCTTTGAGGATCTGGCAATCCAAATTGAACTAAAATTCTAAATTCAATCACTTCAATCAATCAATCAACCAATTTCAATCTGATCCAACAAATTGTACACATAGTGGGGACGGGTGTTTGGCCACTCGAGGGGTCACACAAGCAGCCTGTGCGTGCTTTATTATCCCCTTTTTAGCTCGCAGTTGTGGGCTGTACCCCTTTGGGTGGGGAACTATGTGCTCTACTGCTGTGATCTAGATAAGCTTGTCATATACACAAAGAAAAGTGGGGTGCAAAAAACAAAAAGTGGGGACTGTTGTGTGAAAATTGCATTTTGGGGTCAACATGGCCTTATTATATAATGCTGATTCATAGGTCCGTGACTTTTCCTCTAGATTCTGGCCTGTTGAGGGTCATTGCTCTGATTATCAAATCTGGCTCGATCAAGTCCCTAAGTTTTGACACATAGGCATCTGAAGAACTTATCTCAAGGTCCTGATGTTGTTCATGTGATGGTTTAAAAACAGCTGTTTCTTACTGACCATTTGTCATTTCCGAACATCCTTCTTTCTGTAATGTGAGTCAATGACCTCTCTGAACTTGTATACAACTTGGAGATTACATCCACTTTGCACCTCTGTCGTGGTCAGTGAAATTGTTATCTGCCGATTGATTGTCTCACTAGAGCACTGTATATATTACTGCTAAAGTAAGATATACTAAATTCATACATATCAACATGAAAGGGGGCAGAGAGAACATAAAAGACATGCAGCAAAGGGCTGCACAGGCCAGGAGTCGAACCCGCAACCACTGCGTTGAGGACTGGAGCCTCCGTATATGGACCGCCTGCCCTAACCTGTACTCCAATTTTATTGCAATCACCCTTCCCCTGCCCTCGTGCCATACCAACGGTGCCAGTGGTATCAGTTGTGCTAGCTGGAGCCTTCCTGGATTCGTGGCCACTCCTCCTTTCTGTTGCCTCTGGGGTGTGTGTGTGTGCGGGGGGTGGGGGGGTGGGGGGCCTGGACTGGTCGCCTGGACTGGACTTGTGGTGGTGGGAGGGTTGGCGGGGCCGGACGACTCCTGTTGAGCCTGGAGGGAAAGCCACTGCACTGGTGAAGGTCTGCTGCACAACACTGGCCCAACACACCAGCACCAACTGTGATCCAGGTTGTGGTTGTGATCATTGGTGGATTCTGTGATGTTGGAGGCCAACATCACTGCTCACTGTTCTGTGTCTGGCTCTTGGACTGCTTTATCTCTGGGGAAGATACTGGACGCAAACACTATCACAACTCAAACCACCACACGCTCATCTATATGCACATCGCACCACACAACTCATATATATTTACACCAGACATATTACACGCAACACATCATCACCGTCTGTCTTATGTCTTCGTGTTAATGTATTAATATGTCCTTTTATACTCCACTGTCGGTTATTGAAGACCTCTCTAACAGAATCAAGGTTTTAGGAGTAAATAAAGCATGTTAGATTTGACTGTCAAAGAGGACTGGTGAAGGACACACTGACTATCACTCACTCACGCACAAGAAAACTAACACATGCTACAAAATTCAATTGTGTAAATATCCAGTTTTTCCCAGATTGTGGCACTAACCATCAATATATAAACAGACAGTTGGGGGAATAAAAGGAGAAAAAATAGGGTGATTTCAGGCACAGTCTATAATAAAAGCTGTGTTTAACAACAAATGTTAATAAAGATTTTTTTTTTTTTTGCAAACATCTCTTTACTGCAAGTTGAAAATGATCATGTGGAGCCAACAGAACATAGCAGAGTTTCTGCATATTAATAATTCAAGTTTGCATACTTACGATTCTAGAACAGCCAATAGTGGGTCAGACTCCACATTCTCCTGCATCTGATTTGCCTGGTCTTGACTAAGGCGGATAATGTCACAAAGCGTTTGGGACACATTTGATTGTCTCTAAAAAATATAAATGGAATCATGGAACTTCAATTGCCAGAAAAAATCCTTTATCTGCTAAATTGAGAAAAGTATAGTTTTGTTTATTTGGCAATGAGAGGATCATGACAAAAGACATCAATGAACACTCACTTCTTCATCTTTGCCAGTATGGATAAGTTCTGTAAGTCTCTGTACCAACTTTTCCTCATTCAGCCACTGGGGGAAAAACAAGAAAGAAAAAAAAAACATACTTTCAGCACTTTTAAATTGGTAATGTTCAGAGGAAGCAACATATTTTGACAGCTTACATGCAGGACATCCTGCCTGAAAGGGGCAGGTTCCACACAACTGATGAGGCGAAGCAACAGGTCCATCATGGCAGAAGCATCAATATGTTTGAGCACCAAACTGATAAAGCCTTCCTTTTTCTTTAGGAAGGTACCTGCAAAAATATATGAAATATATTTGTTTCAGAAAACAGACAAAAGATCAATCATAATCCTTTATTTACTTATGTAAGTATTTGGTGAGACTCTCTATGTTTTTTTTACTGTACCTGTTCTGTTTTTCTGGCAATGAGATTGCCAATGGTTTTACTAAAGAAACTGGCCAGTAGGGGGTTGAGGGGCGGGTCCTGATCCAGGAAGTGGTAGAGCATCTCCAGGAGAGACTCATCCCCACCAAGCTTATCATTTATAATGGACACATCTGAGGTCAAGAGCTCACAAGCAATATTGGGAAACCTTATAAGAAAAAACAAGACAACAGCAGCATGTCTCTGTGCAAGTAACAACTTGAAAAGCACCAGGAGGGAAAAAAGGAAAACGTTTTAATTGTATTAAATTTCAATTCAACAGGGCAGTCTTTCCCTATCCTCAGGACTCGCTATCCTGTATGCCTTGGATGCTTTCCTGCTAAAGAGCAATAATAAGGGCAACCCTGACTACCGCAGAATATCACATGTAAAGAAGCAGAACTCACTCATCTGGGGCTTTGTAGTCATTGTGTTATTCACGTACTCCAGTTATTCGATTAAAAAAAACAAAAATACTTTATTCATCCCAGAAGGAAAACTGATTGTTACAGTAGTTGTCATTATTAAAGTCCTTTAAAATATTCATTGTAGAAGGTTATTACTGTGGTCAGGAATGATCTCCTGTAGCGGTCTGTGTTACAGCAGATCTGAAGAAGACTGATTGAAGACACTTGCTGAATCACTGTGTTGTGTAAAGGATGTTCAGGGTTGTCCATGGTGTTCTTCACCTCCTTTGCACAATCAGATCCAGAGGCTCCAGAGCAGCCCAAATAAGAAAGCAAGCCTTCTTTATTATTATGTTGTTCAGTTTCTTTAATTCACTGGCTCTGATGATGCTCCCCCAACAGGTGACTGCAGATAGGACTGCACTCTCCACAACAGTTATGCAACATCTTGCTGCAAATGCTGAAGGACCAATGCTTAAGAAGCAAAGTCTGCTCTGGCCCTTCTTATACAGTGAGGGGGGTGGGGGTGGGGGCGGGGGTGAAAGAGGTGACCAACCTTTGAAAGTAAAGGATTCCCATTCAGAAACCTGAAGACAGAAATTAGTCATGGTAATAGAGAAATTACATGACGACCATAGATGGGCTTCACTCATTTTTGCTGATATTATGGAAGATTTGGGCTCTACACTTAATGAAATATAAGACTATGCTAAATGTATCCATGAAACATTTTGGGAGGAATTTATATACAATCAGCATGCTCGGATCGTGAAATTAATTTCAACAAACTTTCCTGTTGTCACAACTACCCTGTTGATCAAATGTATCCCAGATTAGTCATCCAGCCGCCCACAAACTGCTTCTAAGCCTACAGACTTATATGTCTTCAGTTACTCCAAAGTTTAGGCAATTTTGTTATGAAAAATATAATTGTAGATGGTGGGGTATGACACGTGCTGCAAGTCCTTTGAATCATGTGTAAAATCCTTTTTAGCTGTCTGTACTGGCGTATTCCACTGTTGCTGCTATTTTCTCGTGTATATATATATATATATATATATATATATATATATATATATATATAGCTGATCTGTTCCTTGCCGAATTGATGGGCCTAGAATTTCATTTGAGGTTGAGCTTGTCATTACTCCTCCCCCGTTTTGTCCTCGCCCTCAGGCTAAATCAGCACCTTCCAAGTCAGTGGGAGCTTGCATAGTCACTTCAAACAGGAATTTTACATGACACTCAAAAGCGCCAAATGTAGGAGTAACAATTAGTGTTTCCATCCAGTTGATACCATTTTAGCAGTACTTGGGTTTCCCCTATTGGCACTTAGCAAAAGCCTTGCAAAGATAATGTATTAATGAGGGTCTAACAGAATTGTTTTTTTTTTTCTTTCATTAAATTTCTATTGAAAAAATAAGGCATTAGCTTATCAAAACAAGTACCAAACTGATAATGCATGGGGTGTTAATATAACTATTTATAAACAGATTTTTCTTATTCTAACCACACATTCTTTAGCCTAGTGTATTTCTCACTGTCAGGATTTAACTATCTGAATTAGGTCTAACTTGAAACGGCTCCTCTCCTCCAAGTCAGCAGGCGGGTCTGTTGTAATGAGGCTGACCAACTCTTGCATGCAGTGGTCCTGGGAGAGAAAGAGGAGAAGACGACGGTTTTGGGCCTTGCACTCCTGCAGGACATCATCCTCTTCCATAAGCTCTCTCAGCGTCACGTCCTCTCTGTCAAGCAGCTGGTCAATATGGGAGGTGGTGTGCAAGTCAAACTTCCAGAACATGGTGGCTGCTGGGATGATGGACACAGCCCTGGGCCAAAGAAAAACAGTGTAAAGAGAAACTTAAAAAGAAATAAATTAATTAATCAAGCGAAGTGTTTCAAACAGTCCAGCAGTAGCTTGAAACAATTGGAAGTGTCTAAGTTAGAAGGTGTACATACCACTATTTAACACCAAGGCACTAGTTTGGGATTAACTTTAAGTAGAACTAAATAACGCTTCTTGCATCATAAAATATCAGTTTCAGTTGTCTTATTGTGGATCATTTGATTAGTTTAAGGAGCAATGATTGCTTTTGGTATGGCTAAGAAATCAGGAGTTGGTGACTTGTTTGTTCTTCAGTTTATCCAATAGAATAGCAAGGTTTAAGAGTGAATAAAGCATGTTAGGTTTGACTGTCAAAGAGGACTGGTGAAGGACACACTCACTATCACTCAGACTTACGCACAAGAAAACTGACACCTGCAAGATTAAATAGTGTATATATCCAGGTTTTGCCAGATTGTGGTACTAGCCATCAATATATATATATGCAGACAGTTGTTAAAAGAAAATACCAATAGCAATATACAGTGTGTCATCATGTGTCACTAAGCAACACAAGAAGGTCTGTAAAATAAATGCAAGTTTGTTTGAATCTTCACAGAACTTTGTACAAGTTGGAATATTGCACGCAGTCAGCAAGACTGCCATGGATCATTGTTTAGCTGTCATTGCTGTTGTGATGTTGATTTTTTTTTTTAAATAGTTTTATTGAATCACAAACTGAATTATTAATTTCATTTCAGCTACAAAAAAAAGTCAATTCCACCCTCATAGGAGCATGACGGGTAAGTTTTCAGCTGTTGCTTTGGAAATTACTAATCGGCCTTACATTGTTTTGTATGTTGCAGGAATATTCCTTTTCACAAATCAGGGATGAAGACTTTCCTGTCCGAGACGTTCAGCCTTATGTCAAAGAGATTAAGAGGATGTTAAAGGCGATGTGAATTTAATTTATATATAACACTGGGATACATTTTTCTGTTGCTCTATTATGACACCAATTAGCTGTTTTAATTATGTGACATGATGGGCAGCACAGTAGTGCAGTGGTTAGAACTGTCACTTCACAGCAAGAAGGATCAGCTGGGCCACCATGTAGAGTTTACATGCTCTCCCTGTGTTTGCGTGGGGTTCCTCCCAGTGGCAGAGCGTCAGGGGGAGCTGGGGGGGGGCGGTACTCCCCCAGCCCAGGCCCTAGGGGACCCGGTGAAAGACGAAGAAACAGGCCCTCCCCTCAGACGCTTAGTCTGAGGTAATATATAGGTTTCCTTAGCCAGAATGAATCATGGTTGGTCAAAAAATTTAAGACTGACTTTGGTCATGAAGGTTTATTCAACACAGTGAATTAAATCTTGTGCTGCATGGCTGGCTTCATGTTCACTCACAGTTAACTTTACAATGTGCAAAGTTACAAGATCTCCAAATGTATTTTGGGTAAAATCGTCATCAACAGCCGTCCATCAGCGTCATCATCAGTCTCTTGTCAACAGAGTCAACACGGTGGAGGCTAGGTGGATCAAAGACTAATGTAATTATGAGTGGCAGTTCATATAAACATCAAAGTGGAGCGACAAAACGCAAAGAAAAAGAAAAAAAGAGCACAGGAGAAAACGAAACTTAAAAAACTGGACACGTATTTTGTTCGTTCCAATCCTGGAGATGAACCTGACATTGTTGTTCAGCGCGGTCAGGGAGCCAGATTTACAGGTACAATTTCTCACAATCACTGACACTGAAAACAATACGTGAGTTAGTTGTAAACTGCTAATGTGGTTGTTATCTGAGTAGCCCGGCCACCTAACGTTATTGTTAGGGGCCAGGTAGCCTAATGTTTTTGTTGTTCTCATGGTTTGTTAGACTTCATGTCGGTTTGTCGGGTTATGTCAGCAAGCACAAGATAATGAGCTCGTCGTTTCAATAGTGGTGAGTAGTTCTGCTATTTTATATTGAATCTATGTTTGTACGTGAATGTGTGGGCCGCTGTGCCAATTTTACATAACGTAAGCAATGTGTCAAAAATGTAGTAATGCTTGTAAGCCCTGCTGTTGGGCGCATACGTATGTTGTAAAACGATGTAATCACAAGCTTTATTGGGTTTAAAGGGCCCGGTCATGTGCCCCGCCCCTGGCCCGGCAGTGACATGTTCCGCTACTGGTTCCTCCTGGTACACTAGTTTTTTTCCACAGTCCAAAAAGATGCTGTACCTAAGCTGTACATCAACTATAACTATAATTTAATTCATAGGAGCAATTAAAGGAATAATTTGTAATAAATAAATTGATCTAATAAGTGTGTGTTTGTAAGTGTGTGTGTGTGAGAGAGAGAGAGAGAAAGAGACAGAGAAAGAGAGAGAGAGACAGTGAGATAAAGCTGCTTTGCATTGTAAAAGTGCCTTGAGTGGTTCCTGAATTAGGAAAGTGTCATTACATGTAGGGATGCACGGAACTATCGGGCCGATAACTATCGGGCAGATAACAGGAAATTATGACGTAATCCCGATAAGTCCAATATCATGATGCATAAACCCGATAACATATAAATTTTCTAACACGGCAGTGCCTCGCTCCCTCTGAGCTTTGAATGACCGGCAGTGAATGTTATGTTCAAGTGACGTCTGCATAATCAGAAAAACGATTTCTCAGTAAGGAAAATCAAGAATACTTGTTAACCACCACAAACAAAGAAAACTTGTTAACTCGGTCATCATTTTGGTAGTTGCTGACTTTAATTGATATTCGCAGTATTTATTTTTTATTTATTTATTTATTTATTTATTTAGATGGGACAATGCATATTAATGGACACCACATGAAGCAGTGTAAATACACCGGATTTAGCAAGGATGCTAATTTCCATCCGCAGTCCCCACATGATACACAAGGTTAAAATAAACAATAATGACAAATAAACCAGCATAGCCGGTCATAAAAATATACACAAAAAGACAATGAGCCTTGTTGCTCATGACAGACCAGGATGTGATCATTGAGTGTTTAAAGTGCAAAAAATGCTAAAGTGCTTCAGTGCTAAAGTTTTAAGGTGCTGAAGTGCATATTGCACACTGCCCAATTGCACATGATTTTGCACACACAGACTTGTGTGTGCAGGTGATATTGCACAAGTTAGCATACATAGATATAATTATGTACGCACAAAAAACACAGAAAATTGCATACATAACAAATGTATGTAAGCATACAAAGGTCACTGGACTGGTCTATCACTAGCAACATACCCAACAAACGACTATACAGAAGACATTACGAATACAGGTACATATGACAAATACAGACTAGAAATTCAAGATTCAATGGGTGCAGTTTTGAGTTTCCAGTAGCCATGTTTTTAGGTACTTTGAGAAAGTAGTAAGTGTTGGTGAGTCCCGTATGTCACTTGGTATTGTATTCCAGAAGTGAGATGCTTGATATGAAAAAACTGACTGACCAGACACACTTTTCCCACATGTTACACATAAAAAATAGAAAAAATAAAAAAGGCCCAAAGAACGATAAGCAAACGAGTGAACGGAGGAATTAACATTACACCTTGAATGCAGCATTGCGGAATAGTGCACTGATAAAAAAAAATAACATGGTGTATGGTGTAGAACTTCATCAAAGTTTCAGAGGAAGATAGTTCGCTGGTTATTTGTGACAAATGCTCCAAGCGAAGGAGGGAAAAAATAGCACAAGCTGTAATACGTCAAACCCGATCAACCACCTGAAACACAACCATCGCTTCCATGAGTTTTGAAATCGCTCTAACTTGAGCTAACGTGAGCTAACGTGAGCAAGCCAGCAGCAAGTCTGTGCCTATAATTTTGGTACTCGATTAAACGTTTCTCAAATCAAATTGGGAAAGATTATCATAGACAGAGATTACTGCAAGTATAAACATTGAGAACTGGTGAGAGTTGTTTGTAAATTAAATGACTATTTGAAAGTAAAAGGATCCCATTTGGAAACCTGAACAAAGATTTTGGTAAGAGTATCATGACTACCATAGATGGACATCACGTATCTCCCTTGATACTATGAATAATAGTGACTCTCAACTCAGTGAAAGCTAAACATATTAAGGAAACATTTTGGGGGGAATTTTGGGGGGAAACAACTGCCATGTTCAAGTCGTGAAATTAATTCCAACAAATATTTTCTGCAACCATGACAAGTCCTGCTGACCAAATGTAGACCACATCTTTCAAACAGCCACACAGAAGCTGGCTCCTCTGGTCATCAAAAACATATTTCTATGTGTGTGTACAGCACGTCAGGCAACTCATTTACATCGTCTGGTCAATTCCACCTATTGCTGGTATTTTCTCACATAACAAGATTTAGATTGGGCATCTTCTGATGTGGCTTGGGTTTTGATGTCTAACAATTTCCGTCCATTTCTGATGACAAATGTTTGTAACTTTTGAACACACAACTGCACTAGAATAAAAAGAATAACCAGCGCTGTACTGTAGAGCTTGACCTATAGAATGGCAATGCTGAGTCAAATCACCTGGACACATGATATCAGTGAATGCTATGCATTGGTCCCTGTGGCTTGAATTTAATTTGTATTTTATTTCTGCTCTTATTTTAGCATACATTCCCTCAGTATTGCTGTAGACAAGCTTTGTGGATGATAAGGAGACAAATGATTTCAGCAACACTGTGACTCTAGTACAGTTATACTTATGTTTTAGCTACTTCTAACAGTTACAGTTAGAAGTAAATTAAGTTAATTACATTTTTTATTATGTACAGAATTGATATCAGTTGGTGGGATTATGGAATGAGCAAGGTCAGAAAGGCTGTGAAGAAATGGAAAGCTCTGATGAGAACTTTGTTCCTTTTCTTTGATATACTTTGCACACTCTCATTTATAGCATAACAGCTTTTACAAACCAAACAACTATATCACTTAAAAAGAAAAATAACAAGAGCCAAAATAAAACGGTTATTCAAGGTACTACCTCTGCTCATTTGCATGATGGCACATAAAAAAACATATACACACACAAAAAAAAGCCTGTTTTTTCTATTTCAATTTTAGACTTGGATCAAAAATACGAAATGAAAAAACGGGCCACGGAACTGAATTTGTTTTACAATCGAGCACTGGACTTTCTGTTGTCGTTACACATCTGTGCCACTAGATGGAGCCGCACTGCAGTAACCAGTAAGAGAACAGCAGGACAGTGAACACATGGAGCAGATCTGATGGAACATGGAGGAATGACACGAAAGTTTTGTTGAAGTTCAGAATTTATTTTTCAGACAGAATTGTTAATATTACTACCTGAACTGTAAAGTTCACGGATTTTTACCGTCCTCCATGTCTGTTTTAGTTTTTCTGCATGTTTACGTGCCAATTGTCTTCCGGTTCCGCAGCAAGTAACATACTTTTTAAAACAAAAGCTTGTGAGCAACATGCGTTGATGCGTGATAAAATAAATGTTGGCGTTAATAAATTAATGAGTTAACGCGTTAACTTGCCCAGCCCTAATATATATACATATATATATATATATATATATATATATATATATATATATATATATATATATATATATATTAGGGGTGTAACGGTACATGTATTTGTATTGAACCGTTCCGGTACGGGGTGATCGGTTCGGAACGGAGGCGTACCAAATGAGTTTCCACACGGACATATTAAGTAGAGGACCGCATGTTGTGGAGCACAGTGTTGCCAACTTAGCGACTTTGTCGCTATATCTAGCGACTTTCCAGACCCCCCTAGCGACTTAATTTGTAAAAAGCGACTAGCGACAAATCTAGCTACTTTTTCTGGTGATTTTGAGACTCACGCGCACTCAAACCGCTAGGTTTGAAGTCATCACTTGGCTGCTGTCTGCCTCGCAGGCCTCGCTTCTCTCTCTCTCTCTCCCTCTCTACCGGGCTCAGTGCACACAGCCAGCGCATGGTCAGAGCGAGTTTTTGTGTGTGGACTGGGCGCGTGTCACCACATACACAGGCGAGGCGACGCGCGTGCACACAAACACCCTGCCCCCGCGCGAGACAACTCGAGCTTTTTCCCTCCTTTCCACGTCCCTCAGGGCCAAATGTTCATATTCATTATAGGCTACTATTATCATTATTCTTACAATTACTATTGTGATTATTAATTTACAGATAAAAAAATAAAAGCAAGTTCCACAGCAACAAAAAAAAGTTTGTAGATATGTAAATAGTTCGTTTGTGAAGAGAAATAGGTTAAAGGCTACTATTATTATTGTTTGTGATAAAGGTAATTGAGCCCCGATATCAATTACCTTCTCGTCCACATTTTAGCCAGAAAATCATACTGGGACTTTATGAAAAAAAAAAAAGATTTATTTTTAAAGAAACACGCCTTATTCATGTTATTTAATCTGAGCAACAACTTGAAACTGTTCAGTGTTGCAACTGTTCAATTTTGCACATCAGATGGATATTTTCTTTAAGAAAAAGTCTGAGCCAATGTTATTTTTATTTTGTTTTTCAAAATATCTACATTTCAGAATTTTGTATTTATATTTTTGAGCAAAATTCTAGCTTTGTATAGGCTAATGTTCCTATTGTTAAAAAGTACAAAAGTGTGTAATAAACAACCAGCACATTTATATTTTGCATTTTGTTTTCTTACTGTACCGAAAATGAACTGAACCGTGACCTCAAAACCGAGGTATGTACCGAACCGAGAGTTTTGTGTACCGTTACACCCCTAATATATATATATATATATATATATATATATATATATATATATATATATGTGTATATATATATATATATATATATATATATATATATATATATATATATATATATATGTGTGTATATATATATATATCTATATATATATATAAATATATATAATTGGCAGTGTGTCTACATTTGAACAAAAAAAGAAAAGTTTGGAGTCCGTACAATCAAATTTCTGGGAGGGGTTTGTTAAAGTACAAGGCCTTGAAATGGCCAAAATACTGGAAAAACTGCATAGCAGACTTTCTGTGGAAGCTAGAGCATGGGTCCAGGAGACTTTTTTGTAGGTCTGAGGCTGATACATCAGTCACAAAGTTCATGTCTGTAGGTAATAGCATATGGATGGGCTTGTGGATAAAAAAAAAAGAAGGTGGCGCTATTGAGCCATTTTGGTGTGTCTATGCACAGCACCCATAAAATACGTAAATTTCGCACAATGCAAAATTACGTGCGTTTGAGTATGTTGAGGCCCTCAAAAAGCCAATTCATTCGTCGGAATAAAAATAATATTAATAATATAAATAATAATAAAGCTGCAACCAGCATTGATCAGGCCCTCGCACCCATTGCTACTGCCCCCCCTGGTGTCTACCACCTTCTCAAGCCAGTTGGGAATAAAAAATAACACAGAGATAATGCTACTGAGTTACAGAATGGAAAGGATAAAAGTTGCTGTCCAGCTTGAATCCAGAGGTATGAAAACAGAAAACTGTTTCTAAATCTCCTCAGAACATAGTTCTAAGCTGCCACATCAAGGCTGTAACTATCACAGCTTTTTATCATCTCAAACAAATATAAAGAGTCAGAGATCTGATGTCCAGAGCAGATTTACAGAATCTTATCCAGACTGCAGTAGACTTGAGTATGGTAATGCTCTTTTTTCTGATAAGACAGCTTCAGCTCATGATGAACCCTGTTGCCAGAGTTCTAACAAGAACCAGGAAAAATGAGCACATTATTGCTGTTACCGCAGACATCCACAAGACTTTGTATGGTGAATGAGGACTTTTATCAGTATGAGCTGTAGGAATCCAAGGCTGATCTGATGAAGCACTGACAGAATACAAAACACTAAATAATGTGACCAAAATCATGGTCGTTTGACGAGACAGTGACACTGTCCCAGATTGTCTCAGATACACTTGTTCAGAATGAAAGAACCATGAAATCTATGAATTTTAGGGCAGATTAGATAATGCATGTGCAAGTTAGACAAACTTTTCCATTCATGGCAAGACATTGAACTGCATCGTATTCTCACAGCAACCCCCTTTGATAAAAAGTTACAGTTTTCACTGTCAGTCATCGTCAATGTCTTTATTACTGATTGAACAGGTTTGAGACGTGTCAGCTCACCTCAGTAGGAACAGGGATGTGTAATACAAAACATGATATTTCCTGTTGCCAATAGGTGGCGCTACAACTGTTCCTGAATCTGAGTCTACCAAGGCATTTTGGACAATTCCATGCTCCCAACTTTGTGGGACCAGTTTGGAGCTGACCCCTTCCTCTTCCAACATGACTGTGCACCAGTGCACCAAGCCAGGTCCACAAAGACATGGATGACAAAGACTGGTGTGGATGAACTTGACTGGCTTGCACAGAGTCCTGACATCAACCCGATAGAAGACCTTTGGGATGAATTAGAGCAGGGACTGAGAACCAGGTCTTCTCAGCCAACATCAGTGTTTGACCTCACAAATGTGACTGGAAGAATGGTCAAAAATCCCCATAAACACTTTCCTAAACCTTGTGGACAGCCTTCCCAGAAGAGTTGAAGCTCCCAAGTTGTTGTTCTAGCTCCCAAGTGTGGACCCACGTCATATTGATTAGGAATGGGATGTCACTATGTGAGTCAAGGCAGGTGAGACAATACTTTTTATATATATATATATATATATATATAGATATAGATATAGATATAGATATATATTCAATTCAATTCAATTTTTCAATTTTATTTATATAGCGTCTGTTACAATGACAATTGTCTCTAGGCGCTTTACAGAGACCCAGAGCATGACCCCCGAGCAAATATCATTAACTAAGATTATAATATTAAATCCAATCAATGATAATGGCAGGTAAAAAAACTCCCACGTAGGGAGAAAAAAAACCTTTATGCCAAACAGAGGCAAGGAAAAACTCCACTTTAAGAGGAAGAAACCTTGAGCAGGACCTGGCTCATATGGGGGGACCTTCCTGCCGAAGGCCAGCCGGGTAGAGAAAGAAAAGAGGGGAGAAAGGAAAGGACAGAGAGAGGAGGGACGGAGAACACAGAGAGGATGGAGGACAGAGAGAGGAGAGCACACAAATGACTAAATACAATGGCCATATAAACATAAACAGATGGAGGTGGTGGTAGCAGCACTGGGATGAGATGGCCAGAGGACCAGGTCGCCGATTACCACGCCAGTTGGCACCCAAACACAAGTGGAGGAGAACCCCGGGATGGACAGAGGATGGAACTGCAAGTCAGCATGAAACCCAGGAAAATCTGGCCTGAAAATACACAGAAAGAAAAGGGGGGCAAAAACAGCAAAACAAACCATAGGAAAGCAAAGAAAATGGAGCACAGTTTCAGTAACAGGGTGCTCCCAAATAATTATAAATGAGCTGGAGGAGGAGGAAGGGAATAAGAAAGGGAAGAAAAAGGAGAAAAGCAGTGGAGACACCACTCAGCAGATCATGTTGGTGTCCCCCTGCAGCGTCAGCCTATAGCAGCATAACTATGACGAACCTGTGATTAAGATGAGCTTACTCTAGTCTTACTACTACTACTACAACTATAGTTATAACTATTAGCCCCTACACACTATAGTTTTGACTAACTGTAGGCTTTACTGAACAGAAATGTTTTCAATTTAGTTTTAAAAATGGAGATGGTGTCAGCCTCCTTAAAGGTGGTGTAGGTGTTGTTTGAAAAATGGTTCCAGCAATCCAACTCAAGTTAGATTTTGAAAATATACACTCCCTCCCTCCTCCCAAAAGCTCCGCCTCCTCCTCTTCAGCTCACCCCTCGAAACCACGCCTTCACACGATTCACCACTACATGAACCACAGGGAGGGAGGGAAGGGTGGGTGGGAGTGCATTGATATTTGATGGACGTATTATGCAGCCAATCAAAATAGTGATGATCACTATTTTGATTAGTCAGAGTTTTTCCTCTGATTATACCCTCTAGGCTGGATCAAAATGTTTAGTTTTTTTTTTGCAAACATTTTATTTCAGTGGGTGCAATGGGAATGTGAAAAGGTTTTCAGGCAATATTGTAAAAACTGTTGCAAAAAAAAAACCCACCTACCCCACCTTTAAAGCAAACTGGTAGCTGGTTCCATAAAAAAAGGTGCCTGGTAGCAGAAGGCCTGTCCTCCAAACCTACTTTTAGATATTCTAGGAACGATGAGTAATCCTGCACTCTGAGAGCAGAAAGCTCTATTAGGAGCATAACGTGCTATCAAGTCTTGTAAATAGCGTGGAGCTAGGCCATTAAGGGCCTTATATGCGAGAAGCAGAATTTTAAACTGTTAACGTTACGTAGTTTCCGAAACTAAACCGTAATTTACACAGCTCATATGTTACGTGAGGCACTCATGCAACATATCTTTGGAAAGCTAAGATTCTTGTGATTCTTGTGATTCAAACCATTTCAGGATATAATCATAACAGCAGGTACAATCAACGCCTTTGTCACACCACAAACAAAAAAACAAGCAGTTACGAAATCTACGCAACTCACCTTATGAGCGTTATAAAAGTCAGGGTTTCCTGCAGACCTTATTTGGCCAGGTGCCCCGCCCGGCCTGAAATCTCGAGCGCCCGGGCTACAATGTCGGGAAAAAAAAAATGTCGGGCAAAAAAAAAAAAATGCAATGCATGCAAGCGACACGGCAGCGCTTGAGAACTGATCAGCGCACATAGGTTTGTGTTATAATGAATTAATGTTGATTCTCTACTGCTGCGCTGTTTGCCTGCAGTGCATTCTGCGCCACCTCTCTCTCTCTCTTTCACACACACATGCATGCACACACACACACACACACACAGTGATAACTTCTCTGTCGATCACTCACGTTTGACAGCTCACGTCTCGTCTCACTTCAATACAAGTTTTCCTCCGCTCGCTTTTATGTCGGTCCGTAATTATTTATAGTCAGTAGAGATTCTGGTAAACTTTATTCGTAATAGACCCGGTGCTTTTGTTTTGACCAGACAGTGCGACCTCTCACTGCCGTTTTTTTTTTTTTTTTTTTTGGTTCGCTAATTCATTAAAGTGACACACGCACACACTAATCAACATTATGTTAAACTTTGTCTATAAAAGAAAAAAAGAACATTAGGTATTTAAACTAACTAACTAAATAAATAAAGACCAATGGGCGCACTGCCTGTCATCTGGACTCCAAGCTCACGTAGCTTCACTTGACAGCTGTCACTCTGAGGTAATTGATGACCAGTCCGCCCAGTCAAAAAGGTAACGCCTACTATGTAATTTACTGGTATGCAATTGATCAGTAGTAGAGTAAATGAGACATAGTCTTTTAGTTAAGAAACTGAAGAAACTGAGGTAGCCTACACTTTATAGTGTTTTCCATCATCATGTTTGTGAGTTTGTTTTTAAGCAACTTCTTTCATATTTTGAGGGAAAAAATAATAATTGAACAATCTAATTAATTAACTAATTTATCCTTTTTTTTGGTTCTCGGTGCCGTTCTCGGCTTGAACCCCCCCGGCCAAAGTTCTTTCCTGCAGGAAACCCTGAAAGTCGTCCGATCAAAAATATTTCCACAAAAATGGTCTGGTTGAACTCAAAAAGGTCCAGTCGATCCAATCCAGTAAAGTATTTAGTCCAAAATGCATTATTATACCAGAAAAATATCCACAAAAACGCCACTGGTAGCTGGTCAGTGTTCAGTAACTTCCGCGTATTCTTCGTCATAAAACGCTTCCTCCTATGTTGACATATGTGTCTGGGGTCTTAAAATGGAGGGGGTCATCTGAACTTTCGATTGACACCTCATACAGCCATACAGCAGCTTCCCTGTCCACAGCCTACAATAGCCAATAAGGGCCAACGTTGAAACGAAGCCATGTCCTATTTTGCTTCAGGAAAAAACCAGCCAGTTAGAATCGTGCTGATGACTGACGCATTGAATAGCCAATGAAATTCTGAAAACAACAATGTGACGCATAAAGGGGTGGAGATAAAGAATAAACAAAGGAACCTGAGCGTAAATGGTAATTACCTTTCCTTCATGAACCCGCCAGACTGCGCGGAACCTGGGGCGCAGTCAGGCGGGTTCATGAAACAAAGGTAATTACCTTTGCTTCATGAACCCGCCTGACTGCGCAGAACCGGGGGCGCACGCATTGTGGCTTATTTCTCAGCGTTTTTTTCAGTTTGGGAGCGTATTTATTGTAGAAAATGGTGAAAAGGACTGTCCAAGAAGGAAGAGGAGGAATTTGCTCATCGTGGAAGTGACGTGTCAGGAGAGGAGAGATCAGATAAGGCCAGATAACAGAGCGCACGCCTGCGCAGAAGACATTTTCTCCGTCGGAGAAGATTTTGCTCTGTATACGTAAGTATTTGACTAAATTGTGACTTATAATACAGCTTATATTATATTATTACGTATATATTGTATCATAATTGGTAGTATCATTCATATTATATTACGTATTACTGTATATTTCGACATAAACAAGTTTTACTTTGAATAAATACAAAGGCCTTTGTTTGTGTGTGTGTGGGGGGGGGAGAGTATGTGTGAGTTGTTTGTTGGGGTGTGTGTGGGGGGGGGTGGGGGTTCATTGTGCAAAGTAGTACAATACAGAAAAGATGGAAAATTTTGTAAATGACTTATTTCTTTATTTTCACATAATGGGCAGTCATCTGAGGATTCAGATGTGGATTGAGAGCCAGTCAGCAAGTGGTTACATAGAGGGTCAAAGGTGCAGATGGACGCTGGCAGATGAAGGACATCTCAGTTCCATCAGCTGTGAAGGAGTACAGCCGGTATGTGCTGTATATTCAACTGTGTATTCATTTTGAAATGAAACAATTTTTGTGTTGCACATATTTATGTATGTGCAACACAATATTATGTATGTTCCCCTCCCTGAATCGCCACCTTAACGTGGTGGAGGGGTTTGTGTGCCCGAATGATCCCAGGAGCTATGTTGTCGGGGGCATTTGCCCCTGGTAGGGTCACCCAAGGCAAACTGGTCCTGGGGGACGGGCCAGACCAAGCGCGATTCATACGACTCTTATGAACAAGAAAAAATCAAGAGCTCGATGTCCCTCGCCCGGATCAGGGTCACCGGGGCCCCACCCTGGAGCCAGGCCTGGGGGAGGGGCTCGTTCGGGAGCGCCTGGTGGCCGGGCCTTCACCCATGGGGCCCGGCCGGGCTCAGCCCGAAGGAGCTACATGGGTTCGCCTCCCCGTGGGCCCACCACCCGCAGGGAGGGTCATAGGAGTCGGGTGCAGTGTGGTATGGGTGGCAGCCGAAAGCGTGGGCCTTGGCGTGCCGACCCTCGGCTGACGAAACTGGTTACTGGGACATGGAACGTTACCTCTCTGGCGGGGAAGGAGCCTGAGCTTGTGCGTGAGGTTGAGAGGTACCGACTAGATATAGTCGGGCTCACCTCGACGCACAGCCTGGGCTCTGGAACCAATCTTCTCGAGAGAGGCTGGACCTTATTCTACTCTGGAGTTGCTCAGGGTGAGAGGTGACGGGCTGGTGTGGGCTTGCTTTTAGCCCCCCAGCTTGGAGCCTGTACGTTGGGGTTTTCCCCAGTGGATGAGAGGGTAGCTTCCCTGCGCCTTCGGGTCGGGGAACGGGCTCTGACTGTCATTTGCGCTTATGCGCCAAATGACAGTTCAGAGTACCCAGCCTTCTTGGGGTCCTTGGCGGGGGGGGTGCTGGAAAGCGCCCCTAATGGGGACTCCTTTATTCTGCTGGGGGACTTCAACGCTCACGTTGGCAATGACAGTGGTACCTGGAGGGGCGTGATTGGGAGGAACGGCCTCTCTGATCTGAACCAGAGTGGTGTTCTGTTGTTGGACTTCTGTGCTCGTCACAGTTTGTCCATAACGAACACCATGTTCAAACATAAGAGTGTCCATAAATGCACATGGCATCAGGACACTCTTGGCCGGAGATCGATGATCGACTTTATAGTCGTATCATCTGATCTTCGGCCGTATGTTTTGGACACTCGGGTGAAGAGAGGAGCTGAGCTGTCAACTGATCACTACCTGGTGGTGGGTTGGATCAGATGGCGGGGAAGAAGAATGCCGGTCAGACCTGGCAGGCCCAAACGTGTAGTGAGGGTTTGCTGGGAACGCCTGGCAGAGGAACCTGTCAGAAAGATCTTCAACTCACACCTCCGGCAGAGCTTCAACCACATCCCGGGGGAGGCGGGGGGACATTGAGTCTGAATGGGCCATGTTCCGCGCCTCCATTGCTGAGGCGGCTGACCGGAGCTGTGGCCGTAAGGTCGTCGGTGCCTGTCGTGGCGGCAATCCTCGAACTCGGTGGTGGACACCTCGGGTGAGAGAGGCCGTCAGACTGAAGAAGGAGTCCTACCGGGCTTGGTTAGCTTGTGGGACTCCGGAATCAGCAGACAGGTATCGGCAGGCCAAGCGGGCGGCGGCTTCGGTGGTCTCTGAGGCGAAAACTCGGGTGTGGGAGGAGTTCGGTGAGGCCATGGAAAAAGACTTTCGATCGGCTCCTCGGAGATTCTGGCAAACCGTCAGGCGGCTCAGGCGGGGAAAGAAGCAGTGCTTCACCAACACTGTGTATAGTGGGGGTGGGGTGCTGCTGACCTCGACCGGAGATGTGTCGTTCGGCAGTGGAAGGAATACTTCGAGGACCTTCTCAATCCCACCAACATGTCTTCCATTGAGGATGCTGAGCCTGTGGACTTGGGGGTGGACTTGTTCATTACCGGAGCTGAGGTCGCTGAGGTAGTTAAGAAGCTGCACAGTGGCCGGGCTCCGGGGTGGACGAGATCCGCCCTGATTTCCTAAAGGCTCTGGATGTTGTAGGATTGTCTTGGTTGACACGTCTCTGCAACATCGCATGGAAATCGGGGGCAGTACCTCTGGATTGGCAGACCGGGGTGGTGGTTCCCCTTTTTAAGAAGGGGGACCGGAGGGTGTGTTCCAATTACAGGGGAATCACACTCCTCAGCCTCCCTGGTAAGGTCTATGCAGGGGTGCTGGAGAAGAGAGTTTCGATCGATTGTCGAATCCCGGATTCAGGAGGAACAATGCGGGTTCCGTCCTGGTCGTGGAACACTGGACCAGCTCTATACCCTCACTAGGGTCCTGGAGGGAACATGGGAATTTGCCCAACCAGTCCACATGTGTTTTGTGGACTTGGAGAAGGCATTTGACCGTGTCCCTCGGGGGGTCCTGTGGGGGGTACTCCAGGAGTATGGGGTGCTGGGCCCGTTGTTACGGGCTGTCCGGTCCCTGTACAAATGGAGTGGGAGCTTGGTCCGCATTGCCGGTTGTAAGTCGGATTCGTTTTCGGTGGGAGTTGGACTCCGCCAGGGCTGCCCTTTGTCACCGGTTCTGTTCATAACGTTTATGGACAGAATTTCTAGGCGCAGCCATGGAGCGGAAGGGTTCCGGTTCGGTGGTGTCGGGATCTCGTCTCTGCTGTTTGCAGATGACGTGGTCCTGTTGGCGCCATCGAGTGGGGATCTGCAGCTCTCACTGGAGCGGTTCGCAGCCGAGTGTGAAGCGGCGGCAGGGATGAGGATCAGCACCTCCAAATCTGAGACCATGGTCCTCAGTCGGAAAAGGGTAGAATGCCTCCTCCGGGTCGGGAGTGAGGTTCCGCCTCAAGTGGAGGAGTTTAAGTATCTCGGGGGTCTTGTTCACGAGTGATGGGAGAAAGAAAGGAGCGGGAGATCGACAGACGGATTGGTGCGGCGTCTGCTGTGGTGCAGGCTCTGTACCGGTCCGTTGTGGTGAAGAGAGAGCTGAGCCAAAAGGCAAGGCTCTCTGTTTACCGGTCGATCTTTGTTCCAACCCTCACCTATGGTCATGAACTGTGGGTAGTGACCGAAAGAATGAGATCGCGGATACAAGCGGCGGAAATGAGCTTTCTCCGTAGGGTGGCTGGACTCTCCCTTAGAGATAGGGTGAGAAGTTCAGTCATTCGGGAGGGACTCAGAGTAGAGCCGCTGCTCCTTCACATCGAGAGGAGCCAGTTGAGGTGGTTCGGGCATCTGGTTAGGATGCCCCCCGGGCGCCTCCCTGGGGAGGTGTTTCGGGCATGTCCAACTGGGAGAAGACCACGGGGAAGACCCAGGACCCGCTGGAGAGATTATATCTCTCAGCTGGCCTGGGAACGCCTCGGGGTTCTCCCAGAGGAGCTGGAAGCGGCCGAGGGGAGGGAGGTCTGGGCCTCTCGGCTGAAGCTGCTGCCCCCGCGACCCGATTCCGGACCAAGCGGGAGTTAATGGATGGATGGATGGATGGATGGATGGATATTTATGTTTTTGTATATATTTTTTTCATTGTTGTTCCAGGTGTATGGGTGGAGAGGAGAGATCCCTCTGCAACAGAAGGCATTCTGGGAGACCCTCACCGAGCAGCTGGCAGAAGCAGGGTCTTCCTCCACAGCCAGACCTGTCCCACCTCCTGCTCCGTGTGGAGCACATCACATACTGGTTTTTATCAGTGGGCAGAGGACTACTGGTAGGCTGAAGTGCAGGCACTGTCATGCTAAAACACAGTTGAAATGCTCCTCATGTGATGTGCCTTTGTGCTTGATACCGACTAGAGATTGCTACAGTGACTGGCATGCTGCCAACCTGTAAATGGTTATAATTGTAAATATGTTCAAATATGTGAATAGGTTGCTGTGTTGTAAAATATTTTCATTTTTTTATATAAATTACATTTTCCACAACACTTGTTTTGACTCTTTTTATATGCAAAGTTTAGCTTTATGTTTCAGTAACTTTTTTCAGCAATATGGATAGTGAATCTGGATGTGGGATAGGATACCTCTAAGTGTCACCTTTCATTAGAGGCCAAGATTATGACTGTATGATGAAGAGTTCAAGAGTTATGTCCTTTTATCCAAGGTATGTGGCCATGTTTATCCAAGTGCCACTTTGGAGTCTCCATATGGCCATTTTTGGAAACGCCCAGACATACTCTTACAAAAACGTGTGTAAAATACTCATTTTTAGTGGTATTGTTATCAAATTTGAACTTGCACTAGGTAAGGCTTCATGCTGTGGTCCCATTGTGTTTTCCAGCTAATAAGCCACAGCTGCACTCATCTGCAGACATCTGTTTACAAAAAAAAATTCAGGCGGAAATAAAAAACTTATATTTCAGTGTGTTCAAACTTAGATAACTCATTGCTAGTAGCACTTACAGTGATTCTGAAAGCAGATTGTCTTCTTGGAATAATCCTTCAAGTTTTTCTTCACAAACATGCTGCTAAAAGAAGTTCATGACTTCCAAGTTTGAAACTAACTTGTGTCAGTGCATTCATTTCCTATGAATATTTATTTTTTGTAAACTTCTGGAATGCACTTTTTCAGTTTGTAATTCTGATGCATGTATTTACATCAGTTCAAGGAGCTTTTATTTTTTATATCAGTAAGTATGCACCTTATTTAAGTTGATGTGAGATATCAAATAGGTTTGTTTGATAGCTTTATGGAAATGTTTGTGAGGCTTGCCAATAGTTTTTTTATTGAAAAAAATAAATATCTGTTCATTTAAAAAGTCAAAACTGTTTTTGGTTTTGTTCATAGAATTGACGTAATGATCTTAGGTATATGTGTGTGTTATCAGTTATCGGTATCGGCCTTTAGGAGCTGAAAGTTATCGGTATCGGTTTTAAAAAACAGTTATCGTGCATCCCTAATAATAACCATTTGAAATACAAATGCTCCTTGCACCCTCGACACCCTAATACAGTAATCCCTCACACTTTGCAGTCTCAGCAATCACAGTCTGAGTACATTGTGGAGGTTTCAAAAATACTCAAAAAAAAAATTAATTTTTTTTTTTTTTTTAATTAAAAAAAATTCAAAAGAAGCACACAAGGCTGAAGCGAAACACATCACATCAAGAATGAGTCTCAGGAAGCAACAAGAGCCTACATGGGATGCCCCACGAACGAAAATCGAGGCCTGCTACGACGGGGATTACTGTCCCGTCAGTTATCTGTACGCTGATTGGCTGACACATGTCCTCACATCTCCCATCTCTTGCTCTCGTGAAACAAAGGTTTAGGGCTGTTTTAAAGTCAAAATGAATCCCAAAGGATGCTGCCCATCGCCAAGTGCTTCTGGAGAATCGAAACGCTGTTGCAAAATATGACAGTGGGCAAAAAAGTGGAACTTCTGGATAGGTTGATGGGGTAACTACACATCACATCACTGTGAGGGTGTCACAGCCTCCATTAACCGCGAAGTGTGAGGGATTAATGTAATAATAAATCCGAGATACAATAGGGTCCTCGCACCCTTGTTGCTTAGGCCCGAAATACAGTAATCCCTTGCCAATTCGGGCTTTAATTTCTGCGGTTATAGTTATTCGTGGATTTTTCAGAAATATATAATATTAAAGCTGCAAGCAGCATTTATCGGGCCCTCGCACCCATTGCCACCGCCCTCCCCAGGTGTCCACCACCTTCCCAAGCCAGTCGGGAATAAAGACAATACAGTGAAAATCCAATTTGGTTATAAAAATGGAAAGGTTGCTGCCCAGCTTGAATCTAGAGGTATAAAAACAATAAGAACTGAAGTTGAATCTACTCAGAGCTGAGTTCTAAGTTGGCAAAACCAGGCTGTAACTGTCACAGCTGTCTATAATCTTAAGCAAATATAAAGAGTCAGAGATCTGATGTCCAGAGCAGAGTTACAGAAATGTATCCAGCCTTCATCTCCAGCAGACTTGACTACCATAATGATCTTTTGACTGATTAGACAGCTTCAGTTCATGATGAACCCTGTTGCCAGAGTTCTAACAAGAACCAGGAAAACTGAACACATCACTGCTGTTACCTCAGACTCATCCATGCACAACATTTGGATGGTGAACGAGGACTTTTATCAGAGTGAACTGTAGGAATCCAAGGCTGATCTGATAAAGCACACATAGGATACAAAACACTAAATGTGACCAAGATCGCGGTCCTTTGATGAGACAGTAGCACTGTCCAAGATTGTCAGATACACTTGTTCAGAGTGAAAGAATTATCAAATATATGAATGTTCAATCAGATTGGATAATGCATGTGTAATTCAGAACAACAATTCCATTCATGGAAAGAGATCTGTTTAGTAGAGCCTATAGTTAGTCTCAACAATAGTGTGTTAGGGCCAATAGTCACAGCTACAGTTACAGGAATGGATGAATACAAGACTTGAGCAGGCCGGTCTGAAATATAGCGTTGTCATAGATACAGTGCCTTGTGAAAGTATTCAACCCCCTTGAACTTTTCAACATTTCAGTTTTAAATACATAAAGATATAAAATTTTAAATTACTGTCAAGAATCAACAAAAAGTGTGACACAATCATGAAATGGAACAAAATTTATTCTATATTTTAAACTTTTTTAACAAATAAAAAACTGAAAATTGGGGTGTGCAGTATTATTCAGCCCCCTTGCATTAATCCTCTGCAGCGCCACCTTTTGCTGCAATTACAGCTGCATCTCTCTTGGAGTTTGTCTCTATCAGTTTAACTCATCCAGAGACTAAATTTTTGGCCATTCTTCCTGTAAAACAGCTGGAGCTCAGTGAGGTTGGATGGAGAGCGTTTGTGAACAGCAGTCTTCAGCTCTTTCCACAGATTCTGGATTGGATTCAGGTCTGGACTTTGACTTGGACCGTTCTAACACCTGGATACGTTTAGATTGTAGATTTGTCTTCATGTTTTGGATCATTGCCCTGTTGGAAGATAAATCTCCGTCCCAGTCTCAGGTCTTTTGCAGACTCCAACAGGTTTTCTTCCAGATTGCTCCTGTATTTGGCTCCATCCATCTTTTTATCAATTTTAACCATCTTCCCTGTCCCTGCTGAAGAAAAGCAGGCCCAAACCATGATGCTGCCACCACCGTGTTTGACAGTTTTTCACTGTACAAATGCCAACAAATGGTTGCTGCTTGCCATTCAACTTTGCTGGCAAAATCACAAAAATTGTGCATAAAACATGACAGTATATACATATCACAAAACTGTCAGTGAAAACTGCATTCAGCTTTCCCACCAATCACCATGCAAACTGATGAGCATCCCCACCAGCTGAGGCAAACCAATCAAGTCCATTCACTCCCTGAGACTCAAGTCCAGCAGGCATGATAACATATTAATTTAAGCCAATGCCCATCAAGTTTCACGTCAACAAAAAAAACGCTCAATGCATTCCCAGGGACGTTCAGCTTCTATATGGAAATGCATTGAGCAGAAAATAGGATGGGAATGTACAAACATGTTAACTACTTTACTTGTGAAAAACTAACTTTTCTGAATCTACTCATCTTCATGTTAAGCGCATTCAAACATATTTATAGTCAATGTAATGTTAAAACAACTGTGCATACTAGAACATTAATTTTTTTTGCATATTATAGCGGAAAGGGCAAACAAAGCTTAGCTTCCCATGCAGTCTCAGAGCAATCCCCTCTGCATCAAGTCCAGTCTACATGTGTTTACTATGATGCTCAATTTGATTACTATTTACTTAGGTGCAGGCTCCATCTAGTGGCACAGATGTGTAATTACAATACAAAAGTCAAGTCCGCCATTTTGACACAATCCCCATTTTTGAAAATATGATTTCCAGAGGGCAGCATGGTGGCTTGGTGGTTAGCACTGTTGCCAAAGTTGCATATAAAACTGCAGTTCCACCCTCTAACAATCCCAGCATTGACCTCCACCTGTCTATACAGATGTCATCACAGTCTCACAACAGTTGAATCATAGGCAACTGGACTTAGATTTGTCTAGAAGACATTTTGCCTCTTATCCAAGCGGCTTCATCAGTTCTCAACGCATCAGTCTGACCAGTCCGCACTAGTCAGACAAACAGTGGAGTATGACTCTGGTTTTTTTAACCTCTGTGGAGGTGTACACACACCACTTTCCAAAGTCAATACTTGTTTAGTGGAGTTTTGCTGGACCCTTTGTTTGGGTCAGGAGAGCCACACCAGTGAAAGGACAGTCGTTAGGAGTGAGTGGGGCCACTGGTGGACAACAGTCGTTAGGCATGAGGTGTGGTTACCAGTGAACGACTGTCGTTATGTTTCTTTGAGCAACTTGAGTTTAGTTTGGGGCAGTCCTTGTTATTTTGTCTCTTAGGAACAGTAGCGAGGGCTGCGTTGTAAATGGAGATAGATGGAATCTTAAGCCACCTCCCCTGTTTAGAGATGGCTTTTCTATTTTAACGTAGATGGATTCTTTTACTCCTCTCTCAAACCATCTGTCCTCTCTGTCCAAGATTTTCACGTTTTTGTCCTCAAAAGAGTGAGCCTTCTCCTTTATATGAACATAAACAGCAAAAACTGGACCCGAGGAGTAGCCCTTCTGTGTTGAGCCATGCGTTTGTTCAGTGGTTGTTTGGTTTCCCCAATGTATGAGTCTTTGCATTCCTCACTGCATTGGACAGCATATACCAAATTGTTTTTTTGTGTGTGGGGTACCCTGTCTTTGGGGTGTACTAGTTTTTGCTTGAGAGTGTTACCTGGTTTGAAACACAGGAATTTGGTGTTGATTGAAAATTTTCCTGAGTTTTTCAGACACCCCGGACACGTAGGGTATGACAATGTTCCTGCGCTTGTTACCTTTCTCAGTCCTCTCTGAGATATTGTTTTTGATGGATCGTTTTGTTCTGTTGAACGTCCAGCTAGGATAGCCGCAAGTTTCAAACGCCCTTCTCACATGTTTGTGTTCCTGTTCCTTTGCCTGCGTAGTGGTAGGAACCTTATCAGCCCGGTGCTGTAAGGTTCTGATAACTCCCAATTTGTGCTCCAGAGGGTGATGTGAGTCGAACAGAAGATATTGGTCTGTGTGGGGGGGTTTTCTGTAAACCCCAATGTGGAGGCTCCTGTTCTCGTCCAAGTGTACATCACAGTCTAAGAAAGGAAGGTGGTTGTCATTAACATTAACATCTTCTCCACCTCCACAGAGGTTAAAAAACCAGAGACATACTCCACTGTTTGTCTGACTAGTGCGGACTGGTCATACTGATGCGTTGAGAACTGATGAAGCCGCTTGGATAAGAGGCGAAACGTCTTCTAGACAAATCTAAGTCCAGTTGCCTATGATTCAATTGTTGCTAGAATGGAACTTACCTGGATAAATGAGAATATCCACAGACATGTCATCACAGTGTTTTCCTCCACCTGTCTATATAGATGTCATCTCAGCGTTGACCTCCACCTGCCTATATAGATGTCTCTGGGATATCAACTAATATGCTGACCTGCAGTCTGATTCTTTGACCACCTCAGAGTTGCCGCCTACATCTGTTTATATAGTCATCTCTGCAGTTCATGTATCTCCAAGTTTAAAAAAAGGTAATAATAATAATAATAATAATAATAATAATAATAATGTGCTGACAGGAATCCGTAAGCTAGATCATGCATCTCCCATGTTAGCCTCCCTCCATTGGCTTCCCGTGAAATTTCAAATTGAGTTTAAAATTCTGCTTCTCGCATATAAGGCACTTAATGGCCTAGCTCCTCATTATCTACCAGACCTGATAGCACGTTATGTTCCTAATAGAGCTCTCCGCTCTCAGAGTGCAGGATTACTCATCGTTCCTAGAAAATCTAAAAGTAGGTCTGGAGGACGGGCTTTCTTCTACCAGGCACCTTTTAATGGAACCAGCTACCAGTTTGGGTTAAGGAGGCTGACAACAACTCCATCTTTAAAACTAAATTGAAAACATTTCTGTTTAATAAAGCCTACAGTTAGTCTAAACTATAGTGTGTAGGGGCTACTAGTTGTAGTCATAGTTGTAGGAGCTAGGACTAGAGTAGCTCATCTTAATCACAGGTTCGTCATAGTTATGCTGCTATAGGCCTACGCTGCAGGGGGACGCCAACATGATCTGCTGAGTGGTGTCTCCACTGCTTTTCTCCTTTTCCTTCCCTTTCCTCCTCCCTTCCGCCTCCTCCAGCTCATTCATAATTAATTTGGAGCACCTTGTTACTGTAACTGTGCTACATATTCTTTACTTTCCTGTGGTTTGTTGTGCTGTTTTGCTCCACGTTTTTTTTCTCTGTATTTGCAGGCCAGAGTTTCCTGGGTTTCATGCTGACTTGCAGTTCCCTCCTCTGTCCATCCCGGGGTTCTCCTCCACTTGTGTTTGGGTGCCAACTGGCGTGGTGAACGACGACCTGGTCCTCTGGCCATCTCATCCCAGTGCTGCTGCCTCCATCTGTTTATGTTTTTATGGTCGTTGTATTTAGTCATTTGTGTGCTCTCCTCTCTCTGTCCTACATCCTCTCTCTGTCCAGTCTCCCCTCTTTTCTTTCTCTACCCGGCTGGTCTTAATCAGGAAGGTCCCTCCATATGATCCAGGTCCTGCTCAAGGTTTCTTCCTCTTAAAGTGGAGTTTTTCCTTGCCACTGTTTGGCTTAAAGGTTTTTTCTCCCTATGTGGGAGTTTTTTTACCTGCCATTATCATTGATTGGATTTAATATTATAATTTTAGTTAATGATATTTGCTCGGGGGTCATGCTCTGGGTCTCTGTAAAGCGCCTAGAGACAATTGTCATTGTAACAGCCGCTATACAAATAAAATTGAATTGAATTGAACTGAACTCATTAATCTATTGACACCGACATTTATTTTATTGAGCATTAACACATGTTGCTCACATACTTTTGTTTTGAAAAGTCTGTTGCTGGCTGCGGTGGAACTGGAAGATAATTGGTGGAAAAAAAGTTACAGAACTTTCACATTGCATTGAGATTTTCATTTTAAAGTTCTCCCAGACAGCTGATTCAACAGAAACAAGGTTATTTGTAACCACTGTCAAGTTGAACTCCCTGTTAAAAGTTTCTGCTGTTATCTCAGAAATTACCTGTTTTAATGTTATGATTGTGGCTCAGGATTTTGTTGGCAGATGTTTTTGTTTTTTGTTTTTTCATAAGAAAACAGGATGACAATGCCCTGGCAGTGGCAATAAGCTTTATTTTATTTTACTTTTTTTAAGATGAGATTTACACTATGTGTTACTGACAAGTGCTGATGTTAAAGGTTTTTTACACAACAAATATTATGGCACTTCAGTTCATATGGCAGCAGAACATTTAAATAAAGGTGCGTTTTACACTACTTTTGAACTCATCTGATTTTGTGTATACAATGTGATTAATCGTAATTAATCAAGAAAATCATGCGATCAATCACGCTTCGAAATTTTCAAAGAAATTTCCAATTAGGGCACCTAAGTATAAAAAGCAAAACTCCTTGTGAAGATGCTGGCTGAAGCTGGCAAGAGAGTAAGCATCAATTTTAATATGAACAAAAGCTCTATTTTAATAATTGTCGCTGGCCAATGTCTGGGATTTCTAGCTGATAAAACAGGCAGTCACCTCTGTGGGCATCCTTCTGTTGTATCAGTAAAAATAATCAGCATCATAAACCAGCCATTGCCATAAACCAGAAATAGCAATTAATTTTTTTTTAATAGAATTAGAAATTTAAGACATGTATATGCAAACTGATTATGTGCCTCTAATTTAAAATAAATTTGTGCCAATAATTTAAAATAAAGATCACAGTTGGATCAGTGGCCCAAATCATCTGTGCAATTATAAAAATGCAAGAGTACCACATTTAAGCTCTCACACATACCAGTGGATGAAATCTGGATATCTTTAATCAGACCTCTCCCACGGACAGGCAGGCATTTGTGTTTGTGCAGACAGTCTTTGGTGAGGCCTGGCATTTATCAGCGTGGGTCTCCTCTTAAAACGCAGGCCTCCTCAGGAGATGAGAAGCAAAGAGGCTCACCATTACCTGCAAAACATATGAACATGGACAAACACATTGGCGCCCTTTCAAAAAAATTGAGAAAAAAAAAATCTCTCTCGGCTATAATTTGAAAAGGGCAAAGGAGAGTGACATCCAACAGAATTCATGAAATGTTTTTTTTTTTCTGTTTTGCCTTTGATTTTCAATAGGGGCTATCAAAGTGCAACAGAATATGACATGTAAGGGGGCAGAACTCACTCTTTCAGGGCTTTGCAGACCCGTGCCTTTCTGTGCAACTGGCTTCCTCCAGTTATTCCAGACAAAGTAAATAGGATCAACACTCATGTTGCAGTCAGTGCTGATCTTTTCCTTGCCGAAATGATGGGAAGATAGATCAAATTTCTTTGAGGTTCAACATGTCAACCTTCTTCCATGTTTTCCCCTTATCCTCGGGCTAAATCAGTGCCTACTTGGCATGCCACGATTTACTCAACTCACAATACAATTTGAATCACGGTTCGAATCATGTACAACACAAAATTAATTTAAAGGTAAATGGAGGCTGGGGCATGGCCTCTTTTTGTCCTTCATTGTCCTGCGGGGGATTTGGGGGGTGGTCGTGGGTCCTGGCCACTGGGGCGTGTCACTGTTTTTGGGGGCCCTCCGCCGGTGGGGCCTCCCTGCCCCTGTGCATGGGCCCGGGTGCACCCCTGCTGGTGGGCTGGGTGCCCGGTGTGGCCCATGGGGGGGGTCTTGGGTCGGGGGGGGTGTTGGCTTGCTGTGGGCTGGTGCGCGCTGCGCTTTGCTGCATCCTGGCGCGGCCTTCTGTTGCAGGCTGCCTCCCCTCATTTGTCGCCGCTGTTGCGCTGCGTGTGGGCGGCGGGCGGGGGGTGGTGGCTGTCCCGGCTCACCTGGGGTGGTTGTGCCTCCTGGTTTCCCCCTCCTTCCCTCTCTGTCTCGCCTGCCTCCCCCTTCTGCTCTCTGTCGGAGGTTGGTGAGCTGCATGGGGTGACGGCTGCCAGGGCTGCATTTTCTGTGGTGCTGCTGCAGTGGGCTGGGGTCCCTGGGAGTGGGCAGACCTCGTTGTGGTTCTGGCCTTCTGGCTGCTCTGCCTGCCTGAGCTGTCAGACGTTTCTTGTAGTTGCTTACTAGGTTTGAACACACCAGGAGTAATTTTCATCCACTCCTCTCTGCAGATCATCTCCAAATCCTGAAGGTTTTGAGGCTTGCGCTTGGAAACTCTCAGCTTCAGCTTTCTCCATAGATGTTTAATAGGATTGAGGTCAGGAGACTGGCTAGGCCATTCCATGACCTTAATGTGCTTCTTATGGAGCCACTCCTTTGTTTCCTTGGCTGTATGTTTTGGGTCGTTGTCATGCTGGAAGACCCATCCACCACCCATTTTCAATGTCCTTGTGGAGGCAAGGAGGTTGTCACCCAAGATTCTGCGGTACATGGCCCAGTTCATCTTCCCATCGATGCGGTGAAGTCGACCTGTCCCCTTAGCAGAGAAACACCCCCAAAGCATAAGGCTTCCACCGCCATGCTTGACAGTAGGGATGGTGTTTTTGGGGTCATATTCAGGATTTCTCTTCCTCCAAACACGTCGAGTTGAGTTGAGGCCAAAGAGCTCAATTTTAGTCTCACTTGACCACAGCACCTTCTCCCAGTCTCTTTCTGAGTCATTAATATGTTCGTTATCAAACCTGAGTCGGGCCTGGACGTGAGCCTTCTTGAGCAGAGGGACCTTGGACCACTGCAGGATTTTAAACCATTGCGTCTCAGTGTATTACCAATAGTTTTCTTGGTGACTGTGGTCCCAGCTGCCTTGAGATCATTAACCAGCTCCTCCCGTGTAGTTCTCGGCTGATCTCTAACCTTTCTCATGATCATTGAGACCCCACCAGGTGATATCTTCCATGGAGCCCCCAGCCTAGGTTGATCAACAGTCATGTTGTACTTCCGAATAATTGCACCATCAGTTGTCACCTTCTCATTCAGCTTCTTACTTATGGTTTTGTACCCGATTCCAGCCTTGTGGAGTTCAACAACTTTGTCCCTGACATCTTTTGACAGCTCTTTAGTCTTGCCCATGGTGGAGATGGTGGAGTATTACTGAGTCTGTGGGCAGATGGCTTTTTATACAGGTGACTATTTGGAACAGGTGTCTCTCATGCAGGTAATTACTTCAGTGAGATTAGGAGTATGCCAGTGGTCTGTGGGAGCCAACACTGGTCAAGGTTGGTCGGGGATCAAATACTTCCCTCAATGATTTGCAAATAAATTTTTATTTTTCATTTCGTGTAATTTTCTCAATTTTTTTTCAATATTCTTTCTATAACTGTTAAAATAAAGCTGCAATGAAAATCTGTTCATTTATTTCTTAGTATGACAACTGCCAAAATCAGTGGGGGATCAAATACTTATTTCCTCCACTGTATATGAGCACGGACATTTATGCTTTACACCCCTCCCCCAACACCCCCCCCCCCCATACCGCCCTCTACAGTCAACACAATCAATCGATAATGCTTACATCAGGGGTGTCAAACTCCAGTCCTCGAGGGCCGCTGTCCTGCATATTTTAGATGTTTCCCTGCTTCAGCGCACCTGATCCAAATGAACGGGTCGTTAACGGACCTGAGCGGACCTGGATGACAAGCCTATGGTGATCCATTCATTAGAATCAGGTGTGCTGAAGCTGGAAAATATCTAAGATGTGTAGGACAGCGGCCCTCGAGGACTGGGATGTGACACCCCTGGCTTACATCAATTCTCCATATATAGGTCTATAGCTCATTAAAATGTGTTCATCCAGTCTTTTTGTTAGTAGTTTCTGCTTCCCACATATTATCTTTTAAGTCTGTTCGCTGTCACAACACAATCCACTACACAACACCCCCTCACACTTCACAACCCGGCACACACCACACCCTCACTGTCGTGTCTCTTTATTTGTCTTGTCTTTAAATGTTTTACTGCTGGTGTTTTTCTAGTCCTCTCTGACGAAATCAGGATTTAGGATGTTAATAAAGGATGTTAGAGTTTACTGCCAGAGAGGACTGGAATTCACCTTTCACACTCCCACAAAAACAAAAAAAAAAAAGCCTGCTATAAGATTACTTTGCATATACATACTAGATGGTTTGGCTAGATGATGGCCCTAACCATGAATGTAAATGCAGACACAAAAAAAGAAAAAAGAAAAGAAAAAAAAATTACAGGCAAATGACTGATTTTTCTTTTTTCATTATTATATCAGTTAGTTGTTGGTTGTACTAAGTTCATTTTGTCTTCACTTATCAATTAGTTAAATTGGGGAGACAGGGAGGAGTTTTATTACAAGAAAAAAAGAACACAAGAAGGAGTGTGAGAAGGAGACAGCAACAAGACAAACGAGCAATAAAAGAACAAGCACAACGGGAACACCACAAGTCAGCCATCAACGACCACTGCAAAACGGAAAATCCCATCATTGACTGGGAGAAGGCCAGAAGAAAACAAACATCAGCGCTGGATCAGGGTCATAGAGATCCGCAAGCGGGGCCCAAGGACCATCAACAGGGACAAGGGAGCTTTCATGCTTTCAGCAAATGGGGCGTGACTCACCTGTCAAATCTGACAGGTGAGTGACGCCTTCATCCATCAGCTGATAAATGACACGTCACACAAACACCGGTGACACTCTGATGAAGGCGGAAATACATGCCGAAACATGTCAGGTAAATAAACAACCTAAAACTTTTTTTGTCTGTGATAAAAGAACAATTTAATTAATTCATTATTATATCTCTTACACAAGTCCAGTCTTTTCCTTTTCAGCAATATTGGAGTGTTTTCTTATGCTTTTTTCAATACAGTAGATTAGAACTAGGAGCAAATAACAAAAAAATTTATCAGCTCTCTTCTTTTTTTTTTTTTAACAAAACTGTTTTTTTTTTATCCTCTTTATACCTTCATAGCAAATGACAGGAAAGTGGAAACCGTTTTATCAACTCTCAAATCTGTCAAATCCAGTTTTTGTTTTTTTCTCTTTTTTTTTTCAATAGGCCTATTGTCCTCTTTTCAATAAATCAGTACAGTATCAAGATTTTTTTTCCTTTAGTACATAACAAGTCAACTCTACTTTAAGCCAGGCATAAACTAAGGCCTTATACAAACATAACAAAACTGGTCTTTTCTTACACTCTTTCTCAATCAATACCGCATCAAAAAATGCTTTTTTTTTTTATTCTTGAGGTAGATAAGCCAGGCACAAACTAAAGCATATTTATTTTTGTCTGTGCAAAAATTAAATACCAATTTTACCAATTTACCGTATTGGCCCAAATGTAGGACGACTCTGATTATAAGACAAACCTCGTGGCACAGATGTGTAATGACAATAGCACATAGCATGTCCCACGTAGTGCCGCATGTATTGACGTTGAACAAGAATGTAGTTTAACTCGTGTGCACCCTCTGCTGGCCTGGAGGCCCCATCACGATTCATGGCTTAATTAAATCAATTTGAATCTTTTTTTTTTTTTTCAAAAATTGCGGTGTGCCTAGTGCCTACCGAACCAGTAGGACTTTGTCTTGTTGCATTTGTGTAGCTGGAACGACCGGTTTCAACTTGTGTTGCCACCCAGTGGATACCATTTTTGCAGTACTCGGGTAGCCCCTCTTCAGTGCCATTGGGGAAAGTGGGTGTGGGGTCAGGGACTGGCCATCATAGTTCAAAAACAATGGCTGTACATCTCACAGTGACACAGGAACAACAACAAATAAAAATTCTTACATGATTGCATCTGTAGTATTTGCCCACCAGGCCTTCTTTTCATCTAGAACTGGGTATCGAAAATCAATGCCTTTCTGGTATCAACCGAATTGCTTTGACACAACTAGAATTCTGGATATTTTTTAAATTTGAATAAAATGAAAACTAAAAGACTTCCAAATCACATGAGCCAATATTTTATTTCATAACAAATAAGAGTGCACCAAATGATTGCTGATTAGCATTTCAAGGTATGTAGACAGTTGTTGGAATACCATTACACCAATGAACTGAACAAGACAAATTACATCACAATTTCATTTATTTATTTTAGTTCAATTTTGTCAGAAACGGCCACCCCTTGTTCTGGAAGCACAAGGTGAAGAGTGGAGTGTGCTCCTGTGGAGTACGGATGGGAATTGATAAGATTTTTCCGATTCCGATTCCAATATCGATACTGTTTAACGATTCGATTCTTTATCGATTCTAATTTGGGGAAAAGGGAGAACAGTTTTATTAGCATCATTTTTTTTTTTTTACTTAGAAGTCACCACCTTAAACTCAACAGCGAGGTCAAGAGGCCCAAAGCCTAGATAATGTGTTAACTGTTGTAATATGTAACTGTGCAAATACACAAGAATGTCTAACATTTTAATAACAGATTTTTCCTAATAGAAATAAAAAAAATCTCCCTTTTAAAAGGATATATGAGCTCACTAAGCACTCAAAAATAATAATAAAAATAAAAATAATAAAAAAGGATAAATACTATCAAATACAACGGAACAGTGAATAATGCAAATCTGCAAATACTATGAAGAATTAACAATTCTTTTGCAGAAAAATAAGCATGTCTGCTTTTTCAGGAAGGATTCGTGATCTTTCTGGCAGTAGGTAGTGAGCAGGAGTGAGTGCTGCCAGCCTCTGAACCAGCCAGACTCTCTCTCTCATCATGGTCATCTTCTAAATGTAATGTAGAAGGCATTCGTTTAATAGCATAGCGTTAATGTTATAGTGTGTTTTACAAAGAAGCACATAGGCAGCGGGATAGCTACTTACCAGAGTTGCCTTCTGTAGTAACCACAGAGGTGATCATAGCTTGGCTACTGCCATCAGTCCGAAGCGCGTCAAAAACACGACACTCGTTATCGCATGTTGTGTGCGCAAATGTTTCTGCATGTTAGTCGTGTTACCTCCCGACGTTGTTATCTCCACTTTACAATGACTGCTAGTTGCCTTGTTGCCATCTTTCTTTGGTGAAGTGAAGCCAAACTTTGGAGCGTTTGAACCTAGTCGGCGCCATTGTTGTTTACAACTCCAATGCGCGTGCTAAACCGGCGTAACTTAATCACTTAAGTGCTTTTTGGAATTGACTGTGCGCAACTTGCGTAAATTACGTGAGATTCATGCTGGTTGGAATAAGGGTTGGGAACCGAATTTCTGTTCTTTTATGGCACCGACCGAAATGCTTCGGTAGTACCGAGTATTAAAAAATGCCTCGTCTTTCGGTGCCAAGTTTCGATACCCGGAGGTTAATCACGTGATCAAGCCCGGCTCATGCTGCCGGCGATTGGCTGTAAAGTTACACCTGATTCCGGCATGCGGGAAAAAACAAATATGTGGTTAAAGGTATGTTTTGTGGTTACACCCACAGACGGGGTTCACTTGTATCTTAATTAAAAGTGAAGCTGCGTGTGTGTGTGTGTCGCCGAACCGGCTGAAAATGCCAAAGGTGTGGCTCTATTTTAACAAGGTAGATGCCAATAGCGCGCGATGCAATATGTGCAAAAAAGTCATCATTGCTAAGGCCGGCAACACGACTAATTTGATGAAGCACCTAATCGTGCACGGAATCAATCTAAGAGCAGAAAGTTGCTCCGTGTTTGACTGCAAGACGAGCGGACTGCAGCCATCCTCCTCTCAGCATTCACGTCCGCCTGAGGACGTTACACAGCCCGAGCGGCCAGATTCAAAACCTCCAACACTGGACTCCGCCTCGTCACAGAGCACCGAGGATGACCTTGTGTGTGGGATTTTAACAGGTAAGCTTACATTCAGTTAAGTTCGCCAGCAGTCTTAATGTTACAGCAACTTTATACATGCATGAATTAAACCTGGATCCGTGTAACGCTAACTTCAGATATTAGGGTTTAGCTTTTTTTTATGGCTATGTAGCTAGCTTAATCGAAAGCTAACTAAAGACTGACAGTAACATACAACGTTTAGCTTGCAAATATGTGCTTATCAAATGGCTCGGCTGGTTAAACAGCTCACCTAACGTTCACTGTTATGTTCTCACAGCTGCCTCTGAGCCTGATGTGAGGAAGACAAGGCCAGCCAGTGTGAATCCATTCACACTGGCAGAAAAAGGAAAATGACTAAAGAAAAACAAGACGAGTGCCACAGGGCAGTCACAAACTTTGTTGTAAAAGGTTTGCTGCCTTTTTCTACAGTGGAGGCTCCATGGTGGAGGTAAGTGAGCTGTAAATAATATCACTGATCAGTTAAGCCTTCATCTCTCAGCCTAGATAATGGTTTTTGAGCAATAACATAACCATGTTATTCTTGATGTTTTGTGTTCTAATGTCAGTTAGGGAGATGATAAGAGCCCTAAACCCCAGATATCAGTCCCCCAGCAGAGACATGCTGTCAAATACACTCATACCTGCATGGTATGCAGTAGAGAAGGGAAATGTCAAGAGAGAATTGCAAGACGTCAGAGATGTGGCTGTGACTGTGGATGGGTGGACCAGTGTGGCACAAGACCACTACTTGACTGTTTCAGTCCACTTTGTGAGAGAGGGTATCATGAAGGAGAAAATCCTGCATACCAGGGCAGTCTACACATCACAGACAGGGCATGTAATAGCTGAAGAGATAGGGGATATTCTGGATGAATTCAATATAAAGGAAAAAGTTGTTACAATCACTGTAGACAATGCAGCTAATATGGATGTAGCAGTGAAAAAGATGAGCATTAGAAAAATTGGCTGCTTTGCTCATACTCTAAACATTGCTGCTCAAAAGCTGTACACTATACCTATCATCTCAAAGTGGGCAGGAACAATCAGACCTATGGTGGTGTGGTTAAAGCGGTGCAGCTTGGCTAAACCTGTCCTTAAAGAGAAGCAGCGTATTCTCGGTAAGTGGGAATTCAAACAGACTAAGCTTAGTGCTAAATTCCATGGCTAAATCACTCATTGAACTATTACTACAAATAAAGAACCTGTTTAACATCCCCACACACTGTCTCTCTCTAGGTCTTCCAGAACATGCCATCATTCTGGATGTGAAGAACAGGTGGAACAGCCTGTTCCTGATGGTGGAGCGATTTCTGGAGCAGTTTCCTGCCATCCAGGCGGCCTCCATGGACCCTCAGTTAAAAAAATAAATGGAGAAGGACAGGTATTGTAGATAAGGATGATATTACCTTATTCTTTTATCAATGTGAACTAATGTGTAATAAATATAAGAAATTTATAAGAAATTATTAAATTAAAAAAAAGAATGTCGAAACATTTTCTTTGATTTTCATTGATTTCTTCATCTTGGCACAAAACTTTAGGCTATTTAGACCTTTCTGATTATTTCATCCACTTCTACCCTCTCAAGTATCCCAGATAAGTAACTACATTTTAAACGTTACTGTCTAATATGAATTTATTACACAGATATACATATATTAAACACAATGACCAGTTCGAGATCAAATCTTATTCAAAAGCAAAACGTACTTTATTTAACAGGAAAACAAGTGCGTCCGTCAAACATATTAGGGCTGCAGCCATCATAAGATAACCTGAAACAGGTACATCTGGCCAAAAGACATCTCTCCATGTCTTTGGTTATCATCACCTTTATGTCAGAATTGCATTAACTCAAAGGAAGTGGGCCACCAGAACCATTTCCCCACGAATTTGAAACATTCAGGGCCTTTTTCTGCCATTTTCCAAGCTCCAGTCCGCACAATCTTGACAAATGACAAAATGGTATGTGTTACAAAAGGCAAAACAACAGTCTGCCAAAATGAACAACCTTCTCTCTAAAATTGCACACATGAAATAAATAAATGAACCATACTACAATATAAGGAGGACATTTTTCACACAACATGATAAACCTGCCAGTGGTGAATGGACAGCTCTTTGTGCATACAGCCCAACACGCAACAGCACAACATTACGGAGGCACACGTTTACACTTTGGACTATTTCAGCAAACAACGCACACACATCCAGCAGCGCTATGCATGGTGCTGAAACAAGCTCCGATATTCAATTCAATTCAGTTTTATTTGTATGGCATCTGTTACAATGTCAATTGTCTCTAGGCGCTTTACAGAGACCCAGTGATTTCAAGTGATTTTCAATAAAATACCAGCGTCTTAGTTTGGGAACATAAATCATAAAAATACAGTCTGATAAATCGGACCAAAGCCAGACCGACCACTAGCTGAAGTAGTCGGTCCACTTGCACTGTTGTCAGTACTAACCATGGCTGTTGTTGTCTTCGTGTACTTCAAAAATATAAACTGTACGAGACTTGGCTGTTTCCGTTTGGACATTTTCAATATAATTTGAGGATAAGCCAAATATCATTCGCGTTCATTCCTTCAATTTCAAATACAGTATACCACCAACCCCCACCCCCCACCCACCCACCCACTAATGAAGAGTTCATGTGCGGCTACGTAAATCTAATAATTCTCCTCCAGTGTCGCCACAGCTTGCTTTGGACTTTTCAGTGTTGTCGAACAATCCTCTGCCCCACGGCGGAGGGTTGTTGTGATTGCTGTGACTCTGCTGCATCCCTCCTCTTAGCAGCAGTGTTATCCTTATATTTGTTAAACAAGCCTGAGTGCTCCTTTTCCAAGTGGCGTATTAAGTTTGTTGTTCCAAATGACTTATGATTTGATCCTCCATGACTGACTTTTGACTTGCAAGCATTACAAACAGCATGTTTTGGGTTGCTCTGGCACACAATGAAATAAGTCCACATCATCAACGTGTTTTCTTCCTGAGTTTAACTAGTTTTTGGCTGTTTTGCACACCACGCATGTGGGTCAGTTTGCTCGGGGGAAAACCGGCAATTACGACAGTGACCGGCTGGTCACTGGTTGGATATAAAACCGGCTTTTTAAAATCGGCAGCCGATTGATCGGTGCATCTCTAGTCTAAATAAATGAAAGCAACAGATTTTATCATTTTCTGCTGCTGTTGCTTAGTTGCACTGAGAACATTTTTATACAGTTTAGTCAAGCGACAGCTCTAACCCAATTAGGTCTTTGGATTCCTCTTTCCTTATCCATGCACAAGAAGGAGATTGATTTACCGACAAAACTATGTCACATCCCCCATGATAGGTGGCAACAATGCCAATATTGGGATTTTCTGGCTGAGCTATTATGCCATACACCAAAATGACAGAAAACCCTTTGATTTAGCTGGTGGCAGCAAATTAAAAAAATGGTGAAGGGTGAAATTGTGTGACTGGATATTTTGTATGTCCTGCAGCTTTTTTCCCCCTCCCTTCTCTCCCTTCACACACACATATGCATGCATACATACACACACACACACACACATAAATATATATATATTTAAAATAAAATTACCTTTGCGTCTGTTGAACAGGACAATGCTTTCTACATTTGATCACTAAAAAAGGAAATTTCAAGTATTTCTCTTTTTACATAAAACAGCTAATATAGTTCGTATTTTAGATTAAAGAATGCCTAAAATCTGGCTTGCACATCCATCTTTCATATTTTGTCATGAAAAGTTTATTCAGTTTATCTCACAATGTGAGATAGACTAGTACAGTGGTTCTCAAACTTCTAATACTGCGTACCATCTGAGAAACTGTTCAGCTCTCTGAGTACCACCATGATGACCCATTTTAATATATAGCCATATATGCCTTCTCAATTAGCTTTACACACACAGGGGTGATTTTTGTGTGGAAAGTCATGACGTTCCCCGCATACCACTAAAGAGCTACCACAGTTTGTGCACGACTGGACGAGTGTGTAGTTAAAGAAATACTAACTGACCTTCCATAGTCTTGGCATGAAATACAAATCAACTGACTTGCTACAGGAGCTCCTATTTCTGTTTACTGCAGCTCACCTAAGGCAAAAAAGAAACCAAGATAAAAGTCACTGTACTCTAACGTCACAGTAACATTACAAAGAAATAACAACGCATAAGTCCCTCTAGTATCTCTGAACGCGGCTGACTTCAGCCACTCAAAACGTTTACAGTGAACTAAACTGAACAAACTGTTCAAATGGTCACACAGGAATAAACTTAAAATATAATAAATATTATAATAACCGCATATTATTTAATATTGTTATAATTTTAATTTAATATATCAGTGGACCTAATCAGTGGAAAGTGATTAGGACCATTTCGATGTCACCATTTTTATTTATTTTTTTTTAAAAGAACCCGAATTGGACAGTGTTACATTACATACCGCTGAGTGAACTTAACTTTACCTACAAAAACTCAATACTCTAGTCAGTACAACTTTTTTCATAAATGTTCGCTTTGGACATTAACTCGTTAAGCAAGCATACAATTAGCTGACGTTAACTTTAGTTCCTTCTTTACGGTGTTTAGCAAATAAGATAATTAGCTACTGACTGTTTAGCTTATTTGCTAAACACAGTAAAAAGGAACATGTTACGAGCTGTTAACGTGTTTGAGCGGAGTTAGCCAGCTTTAATAGCTAACTTCAGTTCAACTTTGTTAAGGTACTGGATTTAACATTAGCTAGTTGTTCGGACTCATGGTGACATTTGTGATAAAAACCTTACCTTTGAATGAAAGACCGCTGTTATTCCTTCCTCCTCTTCTAATTTTTAAGTGGAATTTGACGTCAAGTAGCTATAAAGTTGCTAGCAATCAAGCTATCATGTAGCTCTGTTGGCTAACATACGTTAGCCTGTGAGCAAGTATAAATTTTTTTTGAGGAAGGGGTCAGTCTGCGACAGCACAGGCTAGCTAAACTTGGCTAATGTTAGTCAAATCTCCCGTTAAAATCATGGGTTCATTTTCCTGAATGACTATCTGGCATAACAGCTTTTCGTGTTTTGTTTTTATTTTATTTTCAAGCTGTACGATTCATACTCTTAAAGACAGTAATTCAAACACGGCGGCTAAATTTTAGCATGAAAAGCAGAAAAAAATCAAAAATTTCGTATTAAATGGCGAGATAGTTGAGAGAGAACACGCGAGACCGACGCGAGACCGACCCGAGAACCTGCGTTGAGTTCACACAGCTAAGACCAACTCAAAACTGGTAGGTGTGTGTGTGCGTGCGTGTGCGGCCCGTGTGTGTGTGTGTGTGTGTGCCTTGTGTTTGCGTGCGTATATAATATTTGTGCATATGTTGTTTTGTAAGAGCGTAGTATTAACAGACATTATAATGCAGTAGAGCTGTAAAACAAGATTTACTTCTCAGATTGAGATACAGTGGAGGAAATAAGTATTTGATCTCCCGCTGATTTTGGCAGTTGTCATACAAAGAAATAAATGAACAGTCTCAGACTTCTATGACAGTTTTATTTTAACAGTTATAGAAAAAATATTGAAAAAAAAAATCAGAAAATTACATGAAATGAAAAATAAAAATTAATTTGCAAGTCATTGAGGGAAATAAGTATTTGATCCCCTAGCAAAACATGATCTAATACTTGGTGGCAAGTAGTTGTAGTTGCTTACTAGGTTTGAACACATCAGGAGTAATTTTCATCCTCATCCACTCTCTGCAGATCATCTCCAAATCCTGAAGGTTTTGAGGCTTGCACTTGGAAACTCTCAGCTACAGCTCTCTCCATAGATGTTTAATAGGATTAAGGTTAGGAGACTGGCTAGGCCATTCCATGTCCTTGATATGCTTCTTATGGAGCCACTCCTTTGTTTCCTTGGCTGTATGTTTTGGGTCGTTGTCATGCTGGAAGACCCATCCACCACCCATTTTCAATGTCCTTGTGGAGGCAAGGAGGTTGTCACCCAAGATTCTGCGGTACATGGCCCAGTTCATCTTCCCATCGATGCGGTGAAGTCGACCTGTCCCCTTAGCAGAAACACCCCCAAAGCATAAGGCTTCCACCGCCATGCTTGACAGTAGGGATGGTGTTTTTGGGGTCATATTCAGCATTTCTCTCCCTCCAAACACGTTGAGTTGAGTTGAGGTCAAAGAGCTCAATTTTAGTCTCACCTGACCACAGCACCTTCTCCCAGTCTCTTTCTGAGTCATTAATATGTTCGTTGGCAAACCTGAGTCGGGCCTGGACGTGAGCCTTCTTGAGCAGAGGGACCTTGGACCACTGCAGGATTTTAAACCATTGCGTCTCAGTGTATTACCAATAGTTTTCTTGGTGACTGTGGTCCCAGCTGCCTTGAGATCATTAACCAGCTCCTCCCGTGTAGTTCTCGGCTGATCTCTAACCTTTCTCATGATCATTGAGACCCCACCAGGTGATATCTTCCATGGAGCCCCCAGCCTAGGTTGATTAACAGTCATGTTGTACTTCTTTCACTTCCAAATAATTGCACCATCAGTTGTCACCTTCTCATTCAGCTTCTTATGGTTTTGTAGCCCATTCCAGCCTTGTGGAGTTCAACAACTTTGTCCCTGACATCTTTTGACAGCTCTTTAGTCTTGCCCATGGTGGAGATGGTGGAGTATTACTGAGTCTGTGGGCAGATGGCTTTTTATACAGGTGACTATTTGGAACAGGTGTCTCTCATGCAGGTAATTACTTCAGTGAGATTAGGAGTATGCCAGTGGTCTGTGGGAGCCAACACTGGTCAAGGTTGGTTGGGTATCAAATACTTATTTCCCACAATGACTTGCAAATTCATTTTTATTTTTCATTTCCTATAATTTTCTGATTTTTTTTTCAATATTCTTTCTATAACTGTTAAAATAAAGCTGCCATACAAATCTGAGACTGTTCATTTATTTCTTAGTATGACAACTGCCAAAATCAGCAGGGGATCAAATACTTATTTCCTCCACTGTATATCTATCATTATCAATGCGGCCTTTCTTATTGTCTATATGTTACAGTTTTAGATTTATTAATTTATATTTTACAATTATTAGATTTGTGATAAGCAGTTTAGAGATTTACTTTATAGACAATTTTGAAACAATTAAATACACACATTATGCGAGGAAGAATAGAAACTCTTTGATTTAAGATTTCATTTTCAAGAGTACCCTGGTCAAGATAGGCAAAAGCTAGGAACAACAGTTGGTACAAAATACCAACAATAACAATATATACATAAAATGTTCACAGAAAAACAACAAAATCATTAAATACCACCATCATTGAGGTCTAAAATTACCACTTTTTTTTTTTAGCTTTCAAGAGTTATTATAAACATTGCAATCAATGATCTGTCATGGCACCTGCCGCCAGATGTTCAACCCGAATTCCAGTAAAGTTTGGATATTTTTTTAATTTGAACAAAATGAAAACTAAAAAATACTTTCAGATCAAATGAGCCAATATTTTAATTCACAACAGAACATAGATAACAGAACAAATGTACTCATTTAAAATTTGATGATGGCTACAGGTCTCAAATTAGTTGGGAGAGAGGTATGTTTACCATGATGTAGCATTTTCTCTTCTTTTCAAAACAGTTTGAAATAAAATTAAAAATACTTTATTAATAAATGACAGCAATAATAATCAACAGCAATAATAATCAATTAGGATGTCTTGTTGTGGAGGCTGATGGCTGCTGGCAGCAATGATCTGTATCTTACTGTCTTGCAACGGACCTGAGGAAGCCTCTCACTGAACACACTGATCCAGCTTTCTTGATCAGTTTGTCCTCTGCTCCTGCATCACCGTGTGGCACGGCAGCAGTTCTGCAGCAGAGAAGAAGGCACTAATGAAAGCTGCAAAGGAACTGTGGGACAGTCTATCCATCACCATGGACATTTACACCTCCAGATGCAGAAAACAGGGCCTCCACACACACACACCTCTGAACACTGCAATTGTCACTTTAACTTTAATTTTATTCAAATTTTAAAAATGTCCCGATTTTTCCGAAATTTGTGAAGTCGATACATCTAGAATATTTAAAATATGTCTAAGTTCATGTAATGAGACAATATCTTTAAGATTCAGTTGAGTTTGGATCTGATTCCAAGTTTATAGAGCAGCATATTTAAATGCCTTTTTCTATCTCAGTACGGACTTTAGATATAGTCAAAAGATCTTAAGTATTGATTTTTTGTTAAACACTGGAAACAAGCTACTTCTACCTTTGTCCCAGTGGCTTAGTTACTTTGTCTCCTGTATTATATTAATGTAACTCTTACCGCAACACCTCCTTCACCTAAACATCCCACCCCCTTTCTTTAGCCCTTCCTTTCTGCATCCCACAATGCATTGTGCTCGCTCGTTGGACCATGGACCAAAGCGGTAAGCAAAATCCCTAATCAGACCAATGTTTTCAAAGTTCGTTTCTGTAATATATATGTTTCACTACGAAGTTGTTTTTATGACAGAGTTTACATAATCACAAATTAGATTCGCACGGTTCGTTTTTTTTTTTGACAGCATCGCGTCGCCTTCCCTTGCATCGTTATAGCTAGCATGTTTTTGATAAGCTAAAATTGGCTGCCAACAAGGTAATACTTCACTATTATGTTGTGTCTGAAGTTTGCTTGAAGTGTAAGATTAATTGGCAGGTGGTGTGTTTTTTTGTGTCAGACTTAGTTCAATTACTTCACTGAAAATGATTTCTGTACCTTTTATCATAGTTAAAATAGATGCGACTGATTTGGGGCGCCAATGCTACCGTTGTTAGCATCGTTGCTTTTTTTTTTTTTTTTTTTTTACGATATCTGATAAAACATCTTTCGAATGTTTGTTGGAAATTGTACGCTCTGTTAGTGCTTCATATTCGCGTAACGTGTTCCCTAGCGCCAGGTATAATTGATTTCAGTTTATAAATATCGACCTTATTTTCGTGTCTGAAATTTTTGTGGGGACAGCACCCCCACCCTTCCAAAAAAAAATAATAATAATAATAATAATAAGTGTCATTTATGTCTTTTTTAACCACAACAGAACGTGTCACCTTCATACACGTTCGTATTTGTAAATAATTTATTGAAAGCCACACCTAAATCTATTGTACATTTTGCAAGTTATGTTGATTTTAAGGTCATTTAAAAAGAAGCCACAGAAACTTCATAATTCAATCGGATTTGCCTTTCTTCTTTATTAGATTAGATTAGATGTACTTTATTTTGTTATTTTTTTTAAAGGTAAGTAAAATTTTTGTTAAACATTTGCAAAATGATTGTCACAATGTTGCTCTGTCTTGTTTTTTCATCTTGTGCAAACATCCCACTTTAATTTTTCTATGTGACTCATAAAAGCAGGGTGAGTGTATCAGGTAATGTACTGCCACTTTGCATCAACAGACAATGATCTTCAAGGAAGTGATGGGTCTGGGAGTTTGGGTGGCTTGGATGTTCGCAGACGAATCCCCATCAAGCTCATCTCAAAGCAGCCCATAAGGAATAAACCACCACAGCGCACCCAGAGAGCTGGCAGCAGACCCTGTAAAAGTGACCCTGGAGAAGATGGTGAGCATGCTACATTGTAGAACTTGTGTATTTGCAGTAGGGATGCATGATAACTGTTTTTTAAAACCGATACCGATAACCAATAACACACACATATACCTAAGATCATTACATCAATACTCTGATTAAAACCAAAAGCAGTTTTGACTCTTTAAATGAACAGATACACACGTGGACAAAATTGTTGGTACCCCTCAGTTAAAGAAGGAAAAACCCACAATTCTCACTGAAATCACTTGAAACTTACAAAAGTAACAATAAATGAAAATTTATTGAAAATCAAATAATCAAAATCAGCCATCACTTTTGAATTCTTGATTAACATAATTATTTAAAAAAACAAACTAATGAAAAAGGGTCTGGACAAAAATGATGGTACCTCTATAAAAGATTGAAAACTATTTGACCAGAGTGACATGATTAACTCAGGTGTGTCCTTTTAATTGACATCACAGGTGTTTCCAAACTCATAATCAGTCAGTCTGCCTATTTAAAGGCAGACAAGTAGTCACTTTGCTGTTTGGTGAAAAGGTGTGTACCACACTGAACATGGACAACAGAAAGCGAAGGAGAGAATTGTCCCAGGACATCCGAAAAAAAATTATAGACAAACATCTTAAAGGTAAAGGCTATAAGACCATCTCTAAACAGCTTGAAGTTCCTGTGACAACAGTGGCTCATATTATTCAGAAGTTCAAGACCCACGGGACAGTAGCCAACCTCCCTGGACGTGGCCGCAAGAGGAAAATTGATGACAAATTGAAAAACGGGTCATTCGAATTGTATCCAAAGAGCCCAGAACAACCTCCAAAGAAATTAAAGGTGAACTCCAAGGCCAAGGTACATCAGTGTCAGATCGCACCATTCGTCGTTGTTTGAGCCAAAGTGGACTTCATGGGAGACGACCAAGGAGGACACCACTGCTGAAAAAAATCATAAAAAAGCGAGACTGGAATTTGCAAAAATGCATGTTGACAAGCCACAAAGCTTCTGGGAGAATGTCCTTTGGATAGATTAGACCAAACTGGAGCTTCTTGGTAAGGCAAATCAACTCTATGTTCATAGACTCAAAAACCAAGCATATGAAGAAAAGAACACTGTCCCTACGGTGAAACATGGAGGAGGCTCAGTAATGTTTTGGGGCTGCTTTGCTGCATCTGGCACAGGGTGTCTTGAATGTGTGCAAGGTAAAATGAAATCTGAAGACTATCAAGGCATTCTGGAGAGAAATGTGCTGCCTAGTGTCAGAAAGCTTGGTCTCAGTCGCAGGTCATGGGTCTTCCAACAGGACAACGATCCAAAACACAGCCAAAAACACCCAAGAATGGCTGAGAGAAAAGCGTTGGACTGTTCTAAAGTGGCCTTCCATGAGCCCAGATCTGAATCCCATTGAACATCTGTGGAAGGAGCTGAAACATGCCATTTGGAGAAGACACCCATCAAACCTGAGACAACTGGAGCAGTTTGCTCATGAGGAGTGGGCCAAAATACCTGTTGACAGCTGCAGAACGCTCATTGACAAATACAGAAATCGTTTAATTGCAGTGATTGCCTCAAAAGGTTGTGCAACAAAATATTAAGTTATGGGTACCATCATTTTTGTTCAGCCCTATTTCATTAGTTTGTTTTTTTAAATAATTATGTTAATCAACAATTCAAAAGTGATGGCTGATTTTGATTATTTGATTTTCAATAAATTTTCATTTATTGTTACTTTTGTAAGTTTCAAGTGATTTCAGTGAGAATTGTGGGTTTTTCCTTCTTTAACTGAGGGGTACCAACAATTTTGTCCACGTGTGTATTTATTTTTTACAATAAAAGCTATTGGCAAGCCTCTTAAACATTTTCATAAAGCTATCAAACAAACCTATTTGATATCTCACATCAACTTAAATAAGATGCATTACTTACTGGTATAAAAAAATAAAGGCTCCTTGAACTGATGGAAATACATGCATCAGAATTACTAACTAAAAAAATGCATTCCTCAATGACAATAAAAAATAATGCACAGGTCATAATGTACTGACACACGTTAGGCTTGTCTGTGTGAATAAACTGAAGAAGTGCACTCTATAGTAACAAAAAATTACATTTAAAGTATTTTGGCTTTTGGTTTCATTCAAATAAATGCCTTTACTTAAAGTAAATGAGGTTCGGTAGTTTTTTTTTTTTTTTTATGTCATGGAAGCTTTAGATGAGAGAGATGATGGCGAGGAGCGGAGCGGGGAGCGGAGGGGAGACTTGGTGCTGGTTTGCTCATGTTTGCTCATGTTAGCTCACGTTAGCGTGATTTCAAAACTCCATAGAAGCAGCGGTTATGTTTCAGGTGGCTGATCAGGTTTTAACGTATTAAAGCTTGTGCTATTTTCCCTCCTTCGCTTGGAGCATTTGTCACAAATAACCAGCGAACTATCTTCTTCTGAAACTTTAACAAAGTTCCATACAATCCGACATGTCTTTTTTTTTTTTTTTTTTTTTTTAAATCAGCGCACTGTGCGGCAATGCTGCATTCAAGGTGTAACATAAGTTCCTCCATTCCCTCATTTTCTAGTCGTTCTTTCGACCTCATCTATTTTTCTATTTTTATGTTTAACATGTGGAAAAATACTGCGAAAATCAATTAAAGTCAGAAACTACCAAAATTATGACCGAGTTAACAAGTTGTTTTCTGGCATGAGGGGGTATTCTTGATTTTCCTTACTGAGAAATCGTTTTTCTGATTATGCTGCCGTCACTTAAACATAACATCACTGCCGGTCATTCAAAGCTCAGAGGGAGGGAGCGAGGCGCTGCCGTGTTGACAAAAATATATATATGTTATCGGGGCTATTCGTCATGATATCGGACTTATCGGGATGACGTCATAATGTTAAATGTTCCTGTTCATGTTCATGTTCCTGTTATCGGGCCGATAGTTATCGGGCCGATAACTATCATGCACCCCTAATTTGCAGTTTATTTAGAAGAATATTATTTTAAACTTAGCGTTCTAATTAAGGTTCTCAGTTGACATAGTCAGAACTGCAGGGGCCCTTTATTAAAAGTGTTTTGTGCAAGCTGCTTTTTAAAAAGCAGTGTGCTGAACCTGAGATGAGGGAAGCTCAAGGTTTTCCCATTTCAGATAGTGAGGTAACTCAAATCTTTAAAAGAGGATTGACTCAGACTTGTTTCAGAAACTGAGATAACTTACTGTTTGTTACCATGGCAACTTAATCTGCGGACATCTGTTTGAAAGCGGGTTTCGTTCCCCAAATTCCTTTCTTTCTCCTCTCCTTCATAAAGCTTAAATTTCATTTAATCTCATAATGGATATTGTGAAGACATCTGTGAATAATAGGGCTGTGCCGATACACTTTTGTGCCGATTCGATTCTCCTACGATTTTTGGGTCCCGATTCGATTTATATTGCGATTCTGATTAAACAAGTATTGCATTTCGATTTTACCAAGTATTGCGATTTTTATATTTCAATTATTGAAATATAAAAATCATATAATAATATTAAATATTATATTTATTATATGTAATTATTGATTATTATATATAATATTATAATATATTCTTCTTCTTATTATTATTACTATTATTATTATTATTATTATTATTTTAAGTATGAAATCATAATAAAAATATAAAGATTAAATAAGTTTTAATATTTTTTTTTAAAATGCGCAATTTCAGTATTTTAGAGCAGAGGTCTTCAACCCTGGTCCTCCAGGCACCCTATCCAGCAGGTTTTAGATGTTTCCCCTTCTTCACACCGTGATACAAGTGGCTGTGTCATCAACAGACTTGTGCAGACTTTGAGGACAACCTGATAATGACCATTAATTAAAATCAGGTTTGTTGAAGCTGGGAAACCTCTAAAACCTGCTGGATAGGGTGCCTCGAGGACCAGGGTTGAAGACCTCTGGTTTAAAGGTCTTTACGGGTACACTTTCATGGACCCGACCCCGAATGGAGCCGTGAAAATTCGACCCGAAACCGACCCGAGCTATTATCATAAGTTCGGGAGTCCAAACCTGAATGGACCCGCAAACGACCCGCGTCTTTAGTTTCCGACCACGAACTGAACCGAGTTACCCGAATAGAACCGAGACAATACAGCCTATAGTTGCTAATTTTAAAAGTTGTCTAGCGTTGAATAAAACTTGATTTTCTTACCTAAAGTTGTCTTCTTCTACCCGGCTCAGTTGCTGCATAGGCTACGTGATGTAAACAACAATAAATCCATGTCGTTATTTTCTTTGCGGATACAGGTGCTAATGGTAGCATCTGCTAACACTAATAGCCTACACCGGTCAGGACGTGTCGTGAATATGTTCTCTCATCCAGCGTTGTCATGTTGGTGATCCGTTGTGCTTTACAGCTACCGGTAAACAAACCGGCAATAACACGCTACGGCAACACGATTGTTTCATGACAAACACGCTACGTTAATGAATAATCATTTAACTGTCTGAGTCCTGACATTAGCTGCCACCGCCAGTATCTTTAACTCTCGAGTAAACGCGGACCCAGCCTGTCAGAGAGCTCAGACCTCTCTGGGTGGTAGCGAAGGATGTGCGCCGTCATGTTCGTGGTGTTACCACAGTAAGAGATTTGACTGCGACAACGCTTACATATGGCTTTCCTCATATGGAGCTCTCCTGCCTCGTGCTTTTTATAAAAACCAAATAAAGTCCATACGTTTGATTTGAAGTGGGGCGGTGGGGGAAAGAGTTCAGACTCTGTGAAAGTACTCCGCTCGCTGCACTCCGCCATTTTGTCGCGTGAATTTGCCGGCATTCTGGTTACTATGGTGACACACGTGCTTCTATTTCCGGAAGTGTAGATGACAAAAGAGACGGTGAGCGGAGTATTTCCACGGAGCCAAAAATCGATTCGTGTATGTGAATCGATTTTTTAAAATCCCAAGAAAAAAATCGCGATTAATATAAAAATCGATTTTTTGGCCCAGCCCTAGTGAATAATGGAAAGCACTTTTATCGATATTCATACACTGGTTAGAACGGAGCTGCATTCTTGTTGGAGGTGTGTATTGAGGCTCAGAATACACTGCTTTGCCAGGGATTTTATTTTATTAATTTTTCTTTGGTCACCTAGTAGCTATTTCCTGGATTTACAATAATATTTTTCATTAGGGCCCCATGGAATCCGCGATCACTGAATCGCGGATGGAATCACGGAACTGGAGATTAAAAACGGAATTCACTTTAAATGCGCAATATAACAGAACTGAATGGCAATTTGCGTAAAAGTTTTTTTTTTTTTCCCCCAGACTTAAAGGAACTTTTCTTTCAAGAAAATGTTCCAACAGGGATCACAAAAAGCTGGGACACTGCACGCTTCCTCACCCCCTTCTGCCCCCGCTTTCCTCATTAATTAAAAAAAAAAGAACTTGTCAAAGTGGCCATCTGAGAAACAGGTGAAGAAACAAAGGAACTACCGACTTACTCCCAGGTACAGGGCAGAGCAGCTTCTCCAAGATTATTATGTGTCTGGTGATTCAATGTTCTGCAAGTTTTGCCAGCACACGATTGAATGGACACGAAAAGATACGTGCGTGGTTCACTTGATGAGTGAAAAGCACAAACATAAAAAGGCGAGAATCACTCACTGATCTAAACACAAAGAGGCTGTAACAGCTGTAACATCTAAAAAAAACACTGACACACACAACCAGTGTTCAGTGCTTTGGATTTCATAGCATCTACATCAGCTATAGTAAATACAGTTTTTTTCTGTTATCAGACACACAGTTAGTCATGACATACCTGAAAAATGTCAGGTACGTCATGACAAACTATGTGTCTCATAACAGAAGAAATTAAACAAGCTAAAATCATTAGTTTACTGCTGTTGAAATTTCTCTCTTTTTTGCACATTAAATGGATTTTACCTATTTGAGTTATTTTTTCTTGAATTTTCTTTCTTTATCAAGATAACTAATGTTTTATTGGACGCAATATGTTAAAAAGTATATAAACATTAAAGTTTACAGTTATAATTGCATAAATTGTCTATATTTGATTATTTTTATATACTATCTTGGGGTTAAATTTGAATAAAAAGCTTAAAACAGAATTCTCAAAAATTAAAAACTGAAAAACACAGAAAATGAAAAAAATTAAAACTAAATTTGAGAAAAAATAAAATGTATTTCATAGGGCCCTACATTATTTAATAGCATCCTACTCTGCGAGTAAAGAAATTTTCCTTAATGCACATACATTTAATCACTTGTTATTCATATGATAAGTATTAAAGGCAAATTCTGGAGTTAAAACAACCCTCTGTGTATTATTAAATGGTAAGTAATATAAACATTAATTAGGGATAGAAGCAACATGAATTGAATCAGTTTTGGGTTATTATATGGATATAGCAAAGTAAAACCAGAGAGCAATCTACAAACATCATAATAAATTGTTAATTTTAGCCTTTGAAAAGAATCCAAAATGTAATTCTACCTAAGTGATAGTCTTGATAGGGACCCTGCACACAAACCAAGGTAATTTCAACTTCCTGTGAGATTCAGGCAGTTAGATAATTATGGCCTTTATCTTGTACACAATGTGAAGTCATCAAAAATGTTTTTTTTTAAATGTCAAATGGGGATCTTGCTTTGATCCAATCTAAATTTTAGGCATTCTGTTTTTCATCATCAGTATTTGTCTTTGATAATATTTGACTTTTATTTTCCAGACAAGTTTAGCTTCAAGCAAGAAGATAGGTTTGATTGTGGCACTAAAGCTGGTGATGTATTTGCAAATCAGAGAAGATTTCCCCAGCCCCTGTTTTGGGATTACAAGGTACATCCCCTGTAGGGAGTGGAGTGACTTATTTTACAGTAATAATCACTTTTCATTACTTACATCAACAATACAGTAAAATATGTCAATTTTCATGGTCTTAACCTGTGATTATTACTTCTTGTTACTTTTTCCAACAGTTAAATTTGATCGGGGAAAGGGATGAAGTTCCTATTCACTTCTGTGACAAATGTGGTCTGCCTATTCAACTGTATGGACGGATGGTGGGTATCTTATTTATTTTCTCAGCAATAGTTCTCGCAATATTTTTTATTACTAACTATTACCTTCTGACTTTTTAGATTCCATGCAAACACGTTTTCTGCTATGATTGTGCTCTCCTTCATGAGAAGAAAGGAGAGAAAATGTGTCCAGGGTGAGACATTTTATCTTTCAGTGTGTGATGCTTATGTTTTGTTTTATGCTTATGTCTTCCCTAGAGGGCTGTAATGGATTACATATCAGTTCAGATCATATCCCAGTTCTTGAGCCATGGATCAGATCTTGAAGATCATTGAAGTTTAAAAACAAAGGGAGAGGGAAATATTTTGCCTTCCATTTTAGATTTATAAGTAAAAGCAATGAACAGCATTCTGCAGGTCAAATGTTTGAATAATCCAGGGCATAAAATTTTTACCAAGTAGCCCCTAGCTACCAGGTTTTTGAACTTGGTAGCCAGCTACCAATTTTGGTCGCCAGTGTTTTTCATCGCCCCATACGCCCCCGTAGACTGCTGACATTGTCATGGAGGCTCAATGGCTTCAATGACCTCTAACATCTGTAGTAGACATTTCTCCAGCACATCCTCAGTAAATCCATCAGGGAAACACTATTCTACTAGTGTGATATTCTGAAACATCTGCACCACCTCACTATATCTGCCAGGAGATCTAAGCTTCCTGGAGAAAAACTGCAATCTGCATGAAAGAAGCTACAAGTTTGGAAGTCTGTCTAACAGTCATGCAGTAGCTTTTTCTGCCCACATGAAGTCCCCCAGTGGTTTGACATTTTAGACTCCCAGCATGTTACACAGACTTGAAACAGACTTACTTGTACTGTCAATACTACATTTGAATTTTCAACAGCCAAAATATGAACTCAGATCACCTAGCAACAATGCAAACACAATTTGGAATTATCATTTATAAAAAAGAAAATGTACGAAAGTTACTTGTTCTATGCTGCATGTGAGTTATATCATGTATATAGTTCTGTTTGTTTTACCTCTATGTGTATGTCTCTGTGAAATGGACAAAAAAACCCAGCTAATTCAGCTATTTTTTCTTTATATTAAACATAAGATAAAATCATCTCGTGTATTACCTTTCAGAACGAGGGAAACAGAGTTGTACAGGTAATTCCCATCCCCTGTCGTCTTAATGAGTCTCAACTCTTTGCATTTTGACGGCAACAACCGAAAGGAACGTGTATCAGTTTCAGGAGAAAATCCCACAACAAATTAGGGGTGGGGGGGTGGGGGTAGGGTTAGTAGCAGGTAGCGGGTGGTCTGACCACCTGCTACCCTAAACCTGCAATTGCAAGATACAGAGTTTGTTACGCACCCGCATGACGGTGCATAAAAGAGCACGTCCAAATGGGTGGAGAAAAAGGCCAGCAGTTTCACCATGAATGAAAGGAAAGGTATACAAGATGGCAATGAGACCTGCAATGTGTGTTGCAGTGGTTCTCAAACATGTAATACTGCGTACCACCTGAGAAACTATTCAGCTCTGAGTACCACCATGATGACCAAGTTTAAAATATAGCTATATATGCCTTCTCAATTAACTTAAAACACACAGGAAAGATGTTTATTCCTTATTGTGGTTATTTATTGTTACCTGAATTGTTACTTTACTAAATCAGACATTTACAACTCTGTCCAACATTTCTCACATACTCATACAGAGAAAAATAAACACACTCAAAAGTTGTTACATCTGCACTGCAACTGAATATACAACAAATATTTTTTTAAAAGACATATTAAATTATCTCTAACTACACATTTCTTTTAAAACGTTGTATTTTTAATGCATTGAATGTTTCCTATTTTTTTAAAAGTGAAATTGTGGAAAAAATGTGGAAAGTCATAACGTTCCCCGTGTACCACCATAGAGCGCTCGCGTACCACAATTTGCACACCACTGTTATATGGTATAGAGACTGGCACTGAGGAAAAGACAGAAAGCAGAGTGGAGGGAGCAGAGATTAAAATGTTGAGGTTCTATTTGAGAGTGACGAGAATGGATAAGATCAGGAATGAGAATATCAGAGGGACATATACAGAGGAGGGATACTAAATATATTGGTAGACACACACACACACACCCCAAATTGAAATACTATTGAGAAACTCATAATATTTGCTTATTATGTACAAACCACTGTATGAATTGCTGGTGTCAAAAATCTGCATAAAATCACCTCATTATCAAAACAGATTCATAAAATGAGATAAATAGATATAGTTAAGTACCAGAATACCATTTTCTTCGGCGCTGCTGCTGTAGGCTGGGACCTGGTGGGTGTGGGGGCCGGGGGGTGGGCTGACCTCGTTGCGGTTCTGGCCTTCGGGTGCCCTGCCTGGCCTCCATGTCAGTGGACGTATGTCTCGGGGGTGTTTGCCAGTCTGGTCCTGGGGGGATGGGACTTAGCTGGCGTTTTCTCACCCGTGGGAAGATTTGAGACAGACTAAGATAAGGATGGTGGTGATGGTAACAGTGGTGACAGTTTTCTTGGTACTTTGGTCACTTATGTGTGAGTGTATATGGGCATGGACATATTTATGCTTTACACCACCAACACCTCCCCTCTACTGTCAAAGCAATCAATCAATAATGGTTACATGAATTCTCCACATGCACACAGGTCTAGAGCTTGGTAGAAGGTGTTCATCCAGTTTTCTTGTGAGTAGTTTTTTCTGCTTCCTACATATTATCTTTTACATTTATTTGCTGTCACAACACAATCCACGACACAACACCCCTTTGTCTCTTAAATTGTCTTGTCTTGAAATGTTTCACTGCTGGTATTTTTTAGTCCTTTCTGACCAAATCAGGATTTAAGATGTTAATAATAGGGATGTTCTTGGCGACTAATTTCCCTGTCGACTAAACGAAATTTTTAATTAAGACTAGTCGACTAGTCTAAAAATTACCTGCGTTATCCTCTCAGACCGGACAGGAGAACACCGTCTCCGGGTAAACAATGTCAGATCGGCCTGAGTGTGGCCAGCACCACTAGCATCAGCAGCCGTCGTCTCGTGCAGATTAACATCCAAATGCTTGAGTTGAATGTGGTTGCGCATTGCTCCAGTCGAGTGATTGTATGCCAGTTGTTTCTGACACAGCCTACATACTACCTTGTTTTCATTTTCTAGATTTAAAACTCCAGTCTACTCGAGCATTGCCGTGGAGAGGGGGACTGCTGTCTGACGTCTCTGTAGCCCCGACTAGTGGCGGGCGGCTGTATGACAGTTAAGCGGCCTTGTACATGAATAAAACACAAATTGGTTTAAACAACTAATATTTCTGGTGCCGACTAGTAAGTGGGCGGACGTTTAATCGTTTAGACGACTAATCGCGCGCATCCCTAGTTAATAAAAATGTTAGAATTTACTGCCAGAGAAGACTGGTGAAGGACACATTCACCCTTCACCTTTCCACAAAAATGTCTGCTAAAAGATTAAATTGCATATACATACTAGATGGTTTTATTAGATGGTGGCACTAACCATGAATGTGAATGCAGACAAAAAAAACTTAAGTTTATTCCTTTCCAAAAAGGTATAAGATGCACTTGATTAAAAAAGTCCAGTGGTTTATTGACAGGACTTGGGTGTAAGAAGTCCAGGTGCCGTCTTGATTTATTTTGTGTCATGCTGTCCGCTGCCAGTGTTTTTAGGCATAACACACACAGGTCTTTCCTCATTTCCAACAATATTCACAGTAAACGCAAGGGCTATGGAGGCTTCGCAGTATTTCCTGGTCTTTTTATGCTACTTACTGTCACTTGCTTTCCTTGCCTCTGATGCCTCCTCTGTTTTTCTTTTCATTCTTGTCACAAGCTTTTGTGTATTTCTTCTACTGTGTTGAATAGCTAGCCTGTTGACTAGTTTGAGCACTGCTGCCACCGAGTGACACCTTGTTTGGTTTGTCATATTTAAAGCAGCTTGGGATATTTGACACTATTACTGATGAGTCAGCATGACCAGACCAAAGGTAGCCTTGATTGTACTCAAAGTTCAAGATCTAATTTAAGAGTTTATAGATGGGCCGCTCCCGGTAGCACAGTGGTTAGGGCAGGCGGTCCATATACAGAGGCTACAGTCCTCGTGCGGCTGGTCGCGAGTTTGACTCCCGGTTTGTCGGCCCTTTGCCGTGTGTCTTCCCCGTTCTCTCTGTCCCCCTTCCTGTCTCTTTCCACTATCAATAAAGGCCACTAGAGCCAAAAAAAATCTTTTAAAAAAAGAGTTTATAGATTACTTCCAGAGAAATTGTATGGTCTGAAGATAAAGATGGTTACTCCAGGTAGTTTTAATGTACATTTGATCATTGGTGAAGGCAGGGGGATGAGAATCTGGCAAGGTTCAATTTAGCTTAAAAAAAATGCAGTGTTCGCACATCCCATAGAGGCTTCAAATTCTGGTTCTGTCAACTCTGAGGTAAGAGTTGCACTGTGACTATGAAAAGATATCATTGAGCTCATACACCGTGAATTGCCATTGCAATGTTAAAATACTTTGTTAGAATTAGAGCTTTGATCATAATCATATTGTAGATTAGATCACCTGTTCTAATGAATCCCTATAAACAGGGTAGTCTGAATTTTCTTAAATTTACTACTCTTAACAATACCTTTTAAAATAAATTGGATCAAGCAGTTTCTTAGAAAGCTGTTGTTTTAACCCCAACTATGTGTTTTCCAAACTAGGAAGTCTTAGTATTGTTTTTGCAGCTATAATGCTTAAAGAAGAAAAAAAAAAACCTAAAAACTATCAGTTTCAAAAAATAAATGCTCTCCTCTTGGTCTTTAATCTCTTCAAATACAACCTTTTCCCACATAGATATTACATCCGGAACAACTGAGATATTTTACACAAACGTAAATGACTGTTAAAAAAAAAAAAAAAAAAAAACTTGTTTCAGAATGAAATTTTGCTGGTGATTGAAATTTTAGAATGCTATTGTATCACCCCAAAGGAATATACTGTAGTTTTTGATGCAGTTCCTTCTGGTGCTGGAGTGCTACTGAAGTATTACATAATGCCTGAATTATCTCTGTCACCACTAACCCCACCCCCTGTTTCTCCTTTGTGTTATTACCTCCGCCAAAGAGGTTATGTTTTTGCCGTCAAAAAGTTCTTTTTGACTGCATTGTTTGTACTTTATAATATGTATATATATATATATATATATATATATATATATATATATATATATATATATATATATATATATATATATATATATATATATAAGATGATAAAAAGAAAAAAACCGAACCAACTCTGAACACCTCATTTGAAACTGGAAACTCTTAGGTGTGCAACTATATTTATTGAACTGATAAATTATAGGTTAGTTGGGAGTGACATCATTGTTATTTGGTCAGTAAAAAAAATAATTCCAATTAATAGATCTGATCAAGTCATAATGTTGGTGAAAATGGTTGCTGATGGTATCTCCTTTTGAGCTCCTTTTGAAAGCTAAAAGAAACAGGCCCCAGAAGATCTGATGTGAAACCGATCCATATCTGCTTCTTTCTTTCTTATTTGGATTTTTACAGCCATCTGCATCCCAACAGCACTCATTTCTTTCTTTCAGGCAATGAGAGCTCAATCTTTGATATTCTTGAGGATAGATTAAATGTGTGGCCTATGTGACACCAAGCCTACGTAATAAAACTTAGATTTTCTTAAATGGGATGCCTAAACTTAAATAATAAATTGAATTAGGTTTCTGACCTAAAAGGCCTGCTGCAGCTAATGACCTTATATTGTAAACTCTGCCATAGCCAGACATGCACTTCCCCAGAAATGTAACTTTGCAATGGTTTGATGTGGACCATCATTAACAGGAAATGCAGAGTGCTCCTATACTCACATTAATTGTGCCAAACTTTGTTTTATTCTATTTTTTTTATTCCAAAAAATAAATCCATTGTTCACATGATGTGGTGTGGACTGGAAAGTATCCGGACAAGTATTCTGTTTCACTGGAAAATATTTTTGCCATAAGAGATGTGTGATATTGAAGAAGTTTTGATTCCTGACCCAGTTGAATCAATATAGACAGTGTCTGGGACAAAAGATTATATCACAGTATTGTCCAATTTTGATTGTCACGAAACATTAATATTTGACGCAATCAAAAAGAAATTTACTCAAAGGTTTTATGTTATTAGGTTTTGTACTGTAGTTCTTTAAATGTCTTTGAATCATTGATCTTTTCTGTTTGTACAGGCTATCTCTGTATAACTGCACAGATCCAGTTCAACGCATTGAGCAGTGCCAGCGAGGTTCCCTCTATATGTGCAGTGTTGTACCAGGATGCAAACGCACCTACCTGTCTCAGCGTGACCTTCAGGCCCACGTAAACCACCGTCACATGAGGGCAGCCAAGTCATCCTCAGGTCGCCAGGATCCTGTGCACCTGCCCCCTGCATCTGAGGTCTCTGACCGTTTCCGTGTGCCTCCACCTCATATACCAAAAAATCATGTTCACCTCTCCAATCCTCTCCAGCATGGCAGCCATGATCCCTACAGTCAGCCCCCACCACCAACCTCTCATGAAGCTCCTCTCCCAACTTCTGCTTTGGGTCCTGAGACGTTCCGTATTGCCACGGTAACAACTCGTAAACACAGTAATCTTATCACAGTGCCCATCCAAGATGATTCCTCCTCCTCACGGGAGCCACTCTCTGGTGGGCCAGGACCCAGTCAGCCCCCTCATCACCACCCTGGTGATTATCCTGGTCAGCCTCCTGTAGTTACACATTCTCACCACCTGATGGCGCCACCACAGCAGCACTTTGCCCCCCCTCCTCCACCACCCCCTCCTATTAGTCACCCAATGCAGCATCCTGCCCAGGCCTCTGGGACACCACACTTGGTGTACAACCAGGCCCCTCCTCCTCCAATGTCTACAGCTCCCCCACCAATAACTCCTCCACCAGCACACATCATGGGCCAGATACCCCCTTACATAAGTCACCCGCCTCCAGGACCTCCACCACAGCACGCAGGACCCCCTGTTAATGCTCCCCCACCTCATCACTATAACCCCAACTCCATGCAGCAATTCCCTGAAGACCAGGGCACGCTTAGTCCTCCATTTAGCCAACCAGGAGGGCTTAGTCCTGTGATGTGGCCCGCACCAAGAGGTCCGCCACCTCCACGGATGCAAGGTCCCCCTCCACAGGGCCAGATGCCTGGGCCTCACCATCCAGATCAGGGTCGCTATCGGCCTTATTATCAGTAAGCTGCCAACTGGATGAATGGGAAGCAGTCAATGTCATTCTTTTCCATACGACTTCTGAATAATGTGACAGTAGACCTCAGGGTTACAGGATAGATGACTTGGATTTTGATGAAATCAATAAGTAACTTCAAGAGAAGCAGGAATGCCCTCTTTTCTTAGTTGGTCATGGTTAATAATAACTCGGTGTGTGTGTGTGTGTGTGTATGTGTGTATATATATATATATATATATATATATATATACATACATACATATATATATGTGTGTGTATATATGTATATGTATATATATGTGTGTATATATATATATGCATGTATGTATGTATACTTTTAAAGAGAAAAGTCAGAGATATTTGACTTTCAGTGAATTTTATGGAAAATGTAATAAGTTCATACTACACTGACAATATACCATGAAAGAGGGTCATTTAAGCAGGAGTATGCAATGGTAACGTCTTAACTGAAACAATCTATTAAAACAAAAGCTAACAACAATGATGAGTATAGTGGTCATCAGCATGGGATGTGTGCAAAGGATGTCATCTTGTGAGTTTTCCAGTCTGCAGCAACCTGTTAATGACATTCTGTGAAACTGAGCACTGTTACACCTTTCCTTAGAGAATATGCCATTTGAAGTCATGACCAGTTATTGTCAATCAGTTGTTTGGTGTAGTCTTGGTCTCATGATGTCAAAGTGTAAACATGATGAAGAGGACTGTTTAAATTCAAATTTTATTGAACAGGAACATTTAGTGGTCAGTTCATGCATCACACTTCTGGTTATTGTGGTTACTTACCTTGTTGGAGAACAGCATATTATACAGTAAGTACTGAAACATTCAATAGGTGGACATGTGCATTCAAAGGTTTAGAGAAGGTTTTATATATATATATATATATATATATATATATATATATATATATATATATATATATATATATACACTACACACATATGTTTTTGTATTTTTCCTGATGTTTCTTATTTTGATGCCTATTTACAGATTGGTTGTGACTTTAACCCAGAATGTTGGATGTTGAAAATCTGTTTTAACATCCTGTAAGCTATTCTGTGAATAATTTCTCTAGCAGCTGATTGTAAAGTTTGAAAATCACAGTTTTAATATTGCCCCAAGTATTAGCAGGAGGCATGTCCCCCAATATCAGAAATGATAATAAAATTCAGTTTCTTTAACATAACTACTGTGTGTTATGGCTTTAATTTTTTTTTCTAATATATTTCACTCTGAGTTGTTAAAATGTTGCTTAAACTCTGACTGACACCATTCAAGATTTACTACAGGAATGTAGAGAAAACTAACAGTGGAAAAAGACAGCTGACAACAAGTTTTAAAGATTCTGTAATTCAATGAGGTGAAATTATAAAAAACACAGCATTTTAACATTTCCAACCAATATTGAAAAGCCAGAATGTTGCATGGTGACAACACATTGGGTAGAACAGTAGATTCAGAGGATTTAAGCATCATTCTATTGTAATTTATGATTAAAAGGTCATTTTTTATGACTGGATGTTTCTGGGTAAAGTTGTCCTACAATCTGGTGTGTTTTACCTGCAGTGGAAAGAGATGCAAAATCAGGGAAGCACTATAACTGCTTATACTAGATAAGTTTAAGTTTGTGTTGCATAACTACAATAAACCTGAATTTTGCAAGTTCAAATTAAATTTACTAGTGATATAATTTTACTTTTACACCCTGTTTTTTCTTTTTCTTTATGAAAACCATATTTTTATTCTGACCTGATACATATTAAAGCTGATAGATAAGCTAACTGCAAGTCACAGAAGAAAAGCTCAGGTGATCTACAATAGAAATTACTCAGAAATGTTACATTTTCAGCTCCCTCTAAACCAGCATGGCCAGCAGTTGGGCCACCCAAAAGTGGATCATGGCCATCTTCTTTTCCTACTTAAGCCTGTCAAATTGTGCTGTGAAATAAATCTGGTGTGAAGCCTACAAGTCAGTGTTTCTTACCACCCAGCCTTCTCTTCCTTATGTTTGTCAATTACATGAAGTATGGTGTGGAGGTCAGCAGAAAGAGACTAAAGTAGTTTGAGTCTCGCTTTATTCTCTAAAGCTTCCAGCCAGAACAATGAATAGCACAAGAGTGATACAGAATGGGCGCCAAAAGTACGGTCTTTCTTTCCTCTTCGCTCTTCCTTTTCCTCTCTCTCCTTCACAATAAAAGCGTACATTCAGAGCTTACATTCTGGTGTGAAATATAATAAGATTAGTGTCTGCCACACAGGCCCCCCCTGAACACACAGAATGTCACAAACCCCAACAGCATATCACAGGAGAAACCACCTGGAAGGGAAAAAAAAACAACAAGAAAAAACAAATAACAATTAACTGTAACGTCTAGGAAGTTTAATAAGACGGCCGCTACGGCTGCTCGTCGGGGCCGGCGGTGGTGAAAGGGAGGTAGATGCGCCCGACTGATCACAAACCGGCTGACCCAAAGGGGAGGACCCAGGTGCAGGGGAAAAACACGGAACCGGTGGACGACCACGACGTGGAGGCTGGGCCAACTCAACTGGGTCACCAGGAAATACATGAGCCGGCTTCAAACGGTCCACCGAAACACGCTCAGGCCTGTCCCCAAATTCCACCAAAAATTCCTTAGGCCCCCTCTCCAAAACACGAAATGGACCATCATACGGAGGTTGAAGCGGGGAACGGTGTGCGTCATGTCGCATAAAAACATACTCGGCTGACATAAGGTCTTTCGGCACAAAAGTCTGCGGAAGACAGTGATGCACCGCCAACGGGGCTAAAGATTCAGCGTCCCCCGGGAGGACTGCCCTCTGACTGATGGGCGCAACCGAACCCGCCAGACCCGGAAGAAACTCCCCCGGTACCCGCAAAGGCTGTCCAAGGACCAACTCAGCTGAAGAAAATCGCAGGTGCTCTTTAGGAGCCGAACGCAAGCCCAACAAAACCCAAGGCAGGCGATCCATCCAACCATCATCCACCAGTGAGGCCCGCAATGCAGCTTTCATGGTACGATGAAACCTCTCACAAAGGCCATTGGCCTGAGGATGATAGGCGGCAGTACGATGCAGTTTAACACCAAGGCTTTCTGCCACTGCAGTCCACAACTCGGAGGTGAACTGGGGACCCCTGTCTGAGGTCAAGTCCAACGGAACACCAAAACGTGACACCCAGGAGGAGATGAATGCCCGAGCCACGTCAATCGAAGTGGTCGACGAAAGTGGAACTGCCTCCGGCCACCGAGTAGTCCTGTCAACCATCGTCAGGAGATGAGTAAAACCCCTGGAAAGAGGAAGTGGGCCCACCAAGTCCACATGCACATGCTCAAACTTCCCCTGAGGAACAGGAAACTGTTCCAGCGGAGCCTTAGTATGCCGTTGCACCTTGGCACGCTGGCAGGCTAGACAGGAAACTGCCCATGACCGAACATCTTGACGGAGGCCTGGCCACACAAACTTTTCCCCCAGCAGTTTAACCGAGGCTTTGACGCCTGGGTGGGAAAGGGAATGTACTGCATCAAAAACCCGCCGGCGCCAGCTATCAGGAACAAAAGGACGAGGCCTGCCGGTTGAGACATCACACAGGAGAGTTGCACCACTGTCATGAAAGGAGACCTTCTCCAACTGCAAACTGGATTCAGCTGCCTTAAAGTCCAGAACACCTGGGTCCGTCAGCTGGTGTGTGGCCATGGCAAGGTAGTCAACGCCTAAATGCATGGAAGCGACTGGCGCTCTGGACAAACAATCAGCCACTAGATTATTCTTGCCAGCCACATGTTGAATGTCAGTTGTAAACTCCGAAATCACGGACAAGTGCCGCTGCTGCCGTGCTGACCACGGCTCAGAAACCTTTGCCATCACAAAAGTGAGGGGCTTGTGGTCAACAAAAGCGGTGAAGGTCCTACCTTCCAACACGAACCGAAAATGGCGTGTTGCCAGAAAAAGGGCGAGCAGTTCCCTATCAAAAGTGCTATACTTCCTTTCAGCATCCCGAAGTTTCCTGCTAAAAAATGCGAGGGGTTGCCAAGCACCATCCACCCATTGTTCACACACTGCCCCCACAGCATAATCAGAGGCATCAGTCGTCAGGGCCACAGGGGCCGTTGGACAAGGATGGGCCAAGAGCGCAGCATTAGCCAGGGCCTTCTTAGCATCATCAAACGCCTGCACCCTGTCAGGAGTCCACTCTATCACCTGGTCACCTTTTTTGCCTCGAAGTGCGTCATACAAGGGGTGCATGAGGTGAGCAGCTTGCGGGATGAAACGGTTATAAAAGTTCACCATCCCCAAAAACTCCTGTAGGGGTTTCACCGAGGGAGGGCGAGGAAAAACTGAAACCGCCTCGACTTTGGCAGGAAGGGGAACTACCCCTTGAGGAGACACTCGATGTCCCAGGAACTCAATGGTAGGCAGACCAAACTGGCATTTAGCCGGATTAACAATCACGCCGTGCTCACTCAGTCGAACAAACAACTGGCGGAGATGCACCATGTGTTCCGCTGCAGAGGGGCTAGCTACCAGTATATCATCCAGATACACAAACAAAAACGGCATACCCTGCAGGACCGAATCCATAAGTTGCTGGAAAGTCTGCGCCGCACCTTTAAGGCCAAATGGCATCCGCAAAAACTCAAAAAGACCAAAAGGAGTGATAACAGCAGTCTTGGGAACATCTAAGGGATGTACAGGAACCTGATGGTAGCCACGGACTAAATCCACCTTGGAAAAAACTGTCGCCCCAGCAAGGCGAGCAGAAAAGTCCTGAATGTGAGGGACTGGATACCGGTCGTCACTTGTCGTGTTATTAAGGCGCCGAAAATCCCCACAAGGTCTCCAACCCCCGTCTGCCTTAGGAACCATATGCAAAGGGACGCCCACGGATTTTTGGAGCGGCGTACGATTCCGAGGCGCTCCATGTTAGCAAACTCAGCCTTGGCTATGCCTAACTTAGTGGTATCTAGGCGGCGTGCCCGCGCAAAAACAGGTCGACCCACAGTTGGGATACAATGCTCCACCCCATGCCTAGCCACGGTAGCAGAAAATGTGGGTTGGGTCAGAGCAGGAAACTCTGCTAACAAACGCTGATACTCGTCACCTGTGGCAAGCATGTTAGCAAGAGGCCGATGGCCAGGTCCCCCAAGTTTGCAGGGGTAGGTATCAAATAAGACAGCATCAATTAAACAGCTGTTGGCAACATGTACTAACAACCTGAAAGCACACAAAAAATCAGCACCCAAAATAGGTACCGACACAGAAGCAATCACAAAGTCCCACTCGAAACGACGTCCACTAAAACACACAGTCACAGACCTTGAACCAAAGGTGCGAATGGGTGTGCCGTTTGCCGCATCCAGCGGGGGGCCGCGGCTCTGACACAAAACGTCCGTCGCTGAAACCGGCATTATGCTCCGCTGCGCCCCTGAGTCCACCAGGAACCGGCGTTCAGAAACCTCGTCCACGATAAAAAGCAGCTTGTCTGAACTGCCAGCACACACAGCTGCTAGCAAGCGCCGGCTCTCTCGTTTCCCTGACGGCGGAACGAACACGGAGGAATGCAGCGCCTCGCCTTTAGTCCAAACCGGCGGTGGTAGAAGCAGAGCACGTCGTCCTTCCGCTGCTCCGACACGGCAGCCACAGCAGCAATCTCCGATCCTCCTGGAGGCACACCTGGGAAAAGCGCATGGACGCTGTAATGCCTGGACGCCAACAAAAGCCGGTCCGCCTCTTCAGCCAGCCGGACGGCAGGAGGGAGCTGACGCAGAAACAGGTGTGTAAAAAGGAAGGAAACATCATTCGAACCCACCAACGCCAGCATGTGCTCCATCAGCTCCGAGGGCTTGCGATCCCCCAAACCATCCATGGATAACAAACGATCAGCCCGCTCAGCGTCCGAAAGTTGATAAAGCCGCAGGAGGTTTTCCTTGAGCGTGCCATATTTGTCAGCGGCCGGCGGGCTCCGTAGTAGACCCATCAAACGGCGGGTGGAAACGGAATCCAATGCAGCCACGACATGAAAGTACTTGGTCTCGTCAGCCGTTATGCTGCGTAGATGAAACTGGGCCTCCACATGCTGGAACCACGGCTCTGGGTCTATTGCCAGAACTCGGGAAGCTTGATCACGGCCGCAAACACGGCGGACGCAGAAGCGGCGGGGGGTGAAACCAGGGCCGGCGGAGAAACAGCATCCCAGGAAGAGGCAGAGACCGAAACCGCGGCCAGTGGAGAAACAGCGGCAGCGTCTGGTGAGTCTTCAGATGATGACATGTTCAGATGTTCGGGGTCACCAATGTGGAAGTCAGCAGAAAGAGACTAAAGTAGTTTGAGTCTCGCTTTATTCTCTAAAGCTTCTAACCAGAACAATGAATAGCACAAGAGTGATACAGAATGGGCGCCAAAAGTACGGTCTCTCTTTCCTCTTCGCTCTTCCTTTTCCTCTCTCTCCTTCACAATAAAAGCGTACATTCAGAGCTTACATTCTGGTGTGAAATATAATAAGATTAGTGTCCGCCACAATGGCATAATGTGGAATTGGGAAAAACATGGAGGTCAGAATCTCATCATCAAAGAACATGCAGCTGTGCAGTTTCTCCAGAATGTCAAGAGGTGAGCCATAATTTATAAATACATTTTTTCAGCAAAACATTAACATGACTTGCAATATAAACTATTTCTTGCTCTGCTTCAACAAGTGGACAGAATGATAATGTGCCCTGAAAGAATGTTAATGAAACTCGCCATCACATGAAACTATGTAAATATCCACATCAATTCGCATAAATGCATGTTGCTCACATGCTTTTATTTTGAAAAGTATGTTACTGGCTATGAGTAACCTTTGTTAGTTACTCATAGAGCTAATTTATAAGTACAGTATAATTGTATATGCTCTCTCATAACTATGAGCTAAATACTTGAGATTTAACCCTTTATTACAACCACTTAAGGGAACAGCCAAAAGGAAAAGATGAACATGCAAGAAACACACACACACACATATATACACATATGTATATATACATATATATATATATATATATATATATATATATATATATATATATATATATATATAGATATATATATATCATATATATATATATATATATATATAAGAGCTGGGCAAGTTAACGCGTTATTATCGCGTTAATGCATTAATTTATTAATGCCGACAATTATTTTATCGCGTGTTAACGCATGTTGCTCACATGCTTTTGTTTTGAAAAGTCTGTTACTGGCTGCTGTGGAACCGGAAAACAATTGGCAGGAAACATGCGGAAAAGCTAAAACAGACATGGAGAACGGTAAAAATCCGTGTACTTTACAGTTCAGGTAGTAACTCAGGTAGCAATATTACAATTCTGTCTGAAAAAGAAAATTCTGGACTGCAACAAAACTTTTGCGTCATTCCTCCACGTTCCATCAGATCTGCTCCATGTGTTCACTGTCCTGCTGTTCTCTAGCTGGTTACTGCAGTGCGGCTCCATCAAGTGGCACAGATATGTAATGACAACAGAAAGTTCAGTCCTCGATTATAAAACTAATTCAGTTCTGTGGCCCATTTGTTCATTTAGTATTTTTGATCCAAGTCTAAAATTGAAATATAAAAAAAACCTAGATTTTTTTTTTTTCATTTTTTTGTGTTAGATTAAGAAACAAAAAACATGATAAATGTCACTTTCAAAATTTTTTTAATTTTCTTTTTTTGACAAACAACTGTCAGTCTGAGATTCAGTTTAATTCTAAATAACGGTCTTTGTTGCCATCTAGTGGTGGTAGAAGGTAATTCTCAATTTTTCATCTTTGTAACATTTATTTTGTGATTTGTTTGTTAAAATACAATGGAAATACTTACATATTCTAGTGAGAAATCACTGTCAAATATAAGTCACAGGGACACAGGTTCAATTAAATTGAATTTTATTTGTATAGTGTCTCTTTCAATGCAAGTTGTCTTTTGGCGCTTTACAGAGACCTGGATCATGCCTCAAAGTGAATATCAGTAACTAAAGTTAGGCTATTAAATCCTAATCAAAGAAAAATGGTCAGTAAAAAACCTCAGCTAGCATGAGGAAAAAAACATTAAGCCACACAATGGAAGGAATAACTGCTTTAGAAAGTAGTAATATTGATCAGAACGTGGTTCTGATCAATATTAGAACGAATTAGAATCAGAACGAAGGGGAAACCTTCCTGCTAAAGGCCAGTAGGGTAGGGCCTTATTATCAGGAAAAGAGTGAGGATGGAGGATAGAGAGACGATGGAGATCTTTTGAGGATGGAGGTCAGAGAGGATAAGGACAAGAAGAGGATGGGGGACAGAGAAGAGAGCACATTCATCTTGGCAATACAATATGATTAAAATGTATAAACAATAATTATCCATTAACTGGAGAACTGACAATTCCATGTACTTCTATTGTGATTAGTTTATTGTTTGTACATTCAATTCAATTTTATTTGTATAGCGTGTGTTACAATGTCAATTGTCTCTAGGCGCTTTACAGAGACCTAGAGCATGACCCCCGAGCAAACTAATATTATAATATTAAATCCAATCAAGGACAATGGAAAGTAAAAAACTCCCACAGAGGGAGAAAAAAAACTTTAAGCCAAACAGTGGCAAGGAAAAACTCCACTTTAAGAGGAAGAAACCTTGAGCAGGACCTGGCTCATATGGGGGGGGGCCTTCCTGCTGAAGGCCAGCCAGGTAGAGAAAGAGAAAGAGGGGAGACAGGACAGAGAGAGGAGAGCACACAAATAACTAAATACTGCAGCGTTATTTTCATCACGGAGACGTGGCTTCACCCGCTGATCCCCGACGCGGCAGTCGAGCTAGCTGGCCGCACGCTACACCGGCAGGACAGGACAAGAGACTCCGGTAAGAGCAGAGGTGGGGGGCTCTGTGTTTACATTAGCGACGAGTGGTGTTGTGGCAGCAGGATCATTGACACACACTGTTCTCCTGATTTAGAGGCTCTGACAGTCTCGTGCAGACCTTTTTATCTCCCGAGGGAGTTCACTGTTGTTATTGTGATAGCTGTTTACATCCCACCCGATGCTAACGTTGGTACGGCCCTTAGCGTCCTGCTCACCTGCATAAACAAACAGCTGCTTGCTCACCCGGATGGCGTCTGTATCGTGGCCGGGGACTTCAATCAAGCGTGTCTAAAAACTGTGCTCCCTAAATTCGTCCAGTACGTGGAATGTGCCACCAGAGGGGATAATACCTTGGACCATGTTTATTCCAACATTAAACATGCTTACAGAGTGACTCCCCTCCCCCATCTTGCTAGATCTGATCATCTCTGTCTGTCCCTCACCCCCACCTACACCTCCCTGCTGAGAAAGACAAAGCCACAACAAAAGACAATAAAGATTTGGCCTGAGGGAGCCCTGTCTCAGCTACAGGACTGCTTCTCAAGGACTGAATGGGATTTATTCTCCAACCACAACCTGCAGGAGTACACTGACACCGTACTCTCATACATCAAAAACTGTGTTGACAATGTCACTGTCGTCAAAAGGGTCAGGGTTTTTCCAAACCAGAAACCCTGGATGAACAGCGAAGTCCAGACTCTATTAAAAAGCCGCAACACCGCCTTAAAGTCAGGGGACAGGGCCCTCTACAGCGCGGCTAGGTCTGACCTGAAAAGAGGCATCAGGGAGGCCAAGGCAGCCTACAAGAGGAAAATAGAGCCTCGCAATGCCTCGCTGGCAGAGGAACTCAACCGCTTCTTTGCTCGCTTTGAAGCAGACAGACCCTCAGCAGTCACTCCACTCACACCACCCTCCAGCACCATCACACTGACACTTCAGGAGCACGAAGTGAGACGTGTGCTTAAGTCTGTGAACCCCAGGAAGGCGGCTGGCCCCGACGGTGTACCTGGTAAGGTACTCAAAGTGTGTGCTGACCAACTGGCGGGAGTTTTCACCTGCATTTTCAACCTGTCTCTGTCACAGGCCATCATTCCATCCTGCCTCAAAGCCTTCCACCATCATCCCCATCCCCAAAAAGTCAGCAGCGGACAGCCTCAACGACTACAGGCCTGTTGCACTTACACCTGTGGTCATGAAGTGCTTTGAGCGTCTGGTCTCGCAGCACATCAGGAACTGTCTGCCTACCTCTCTGGACCCCCACCAGTTTGCCTACAGGGCAAATCGATCCACTGAGGATGCTATAACCATAGCACTCCACACTGCGCTGAGTCACCTGGAGCACCTGGGGAGCTACGTGAGGATGCTCTTCCTGGACTTTAGCTCAGCCTTCAATCACATCATCCCGGAGATCCTGGTCCAGAAACTGTCCCACCTGGGCATCTCCACCCCCATCTGCCAGTGGATTAAAGACTTCCTGACGGATCGTCCTCAGTCCGTCAAACTTGGCCCCCACCTCTCCTCCACCATCACTCTCAGCACCGGTTCCCCCCAAGGTTGTGTACTGAGCCCCCTCCTGTTCACTTTTTACACTCACGACTGCTCTCCGACCCATCTCTCAAACACCATAATAAAGTTTGCGGATGACACCACCGTGGTCGGGCTCATCTCAGGGGTAGATGAGTCTGACTACAGAGATGAGGTAAACAGACTGACAGCGTGGTGTTCAGCTAACAACCTGCCATTGAACACCACAAAAACTGTGATATTAAAAATTGATTTCAGGCCTTCTGAGGCCTTCCTGACCTGGAGTCACTGACAGGGCTGGATGACATTTGATTAACTGTGATTAAACTCGTCTAAGACGAGGCCACTGTGTTGATATGATATTAGGCGTCAACTTGTCTGCAGTTTGACGTGTGTCCCAATAAGATCAAGATTGTGCTGTTCAGATATGGATGCAACTGTCTTCCTTAAATTACTGCTTGCCCTGAGTAACTCTGGCATTCTGTGTTGGTTCTGGCTCTCGTGAACATCGAAAATAAATCCCTGTGCACCTGCGTCAGTTTCTCTGTGCCTTAATTAACAGCTGAATTGATACTACACCACTGCATAGTATTACCAGCCTTCACAGGTAAACAAGATCCTGAATTTTAAGGTAACAGTTGGCGTCCCTGGGTGTTTTTCTTGTTGTTTTTGCGTCGTTTTCTGTTTTGTGTCTGCTGGCCCATTCGCCTGCGGTCCCGGATCGGGGGGAGAGTAGCTCCTCACGGCCGCAAGTTCCATAGGATTTTCGGAAATCCGGCCTCGTGAAGGGGTGTCGGCGTCTGGACCGGGACATTGGCAGAATTCCGACGGAACCGCTGTGCTTTGGTGAGTTGATTTTGAAAATTGTATATTTTAATTACTGACGTGTGGCGGTGCACTGAGGAGTTGTTTTTAGCTGTGTAGCCCCCTGCCTGCTTCTGTGAGTGTGCTTTGTGGCCGTCTGTCCCTGACACGTGCGTGCTCGTCCGTGGACTCGTGAGCACGCCAGTTTTCTGTCTCTGGCTGGTGCCCGGTCCCAGAGGGAAGCTTAGAGAAAGACCTGCCCAAGGTTACCGGCTGAAGGAATAGCCGGGCCGTCGGTCTGCGTAGGTCGCAGCCGAAAAGACAGATTTGTTGACCAGGGGTCATTTGGATTAGTACGGTTTGCGCACGGTGACGATCGTGCAGAGGCGAAAGACAGGTACCTGCACTTGGGGGGGCGGCTTCTGCAGACATAGAGCCTGGACTAGGTTCGGTGTTGAGACGCACATGAAGAAATGGGACAGGCGGGGTCGAAGCAGCGGGGGGAAGAAATTAAGTTAGAAGGGTATCTTTTTGATGACATGAGAGCCAGATACGGGTTTCTTGGCAGGCGAGTGTGCGGGCTTGGGTTAAAGATTATGATTTCCCGAAAGCGGGCTCGTTGTCGCTGCGCGTTCTCGATCAGGTGGAAATGCGGTTGCGCATGTGTGAAGCGGAGCTTAAGAAAAAAAAGAAAATGAATACCGCCGCTTGGGAAAAATTAGAAAGTCACAGAGCGGCATTACAGGTATTCAGAGAAGAGGCTGAACGGAGACTTAAAAAGCAGGATAAAAGTAATCTTAATCAGCTTCCGTGTTCTGATTCTGCGCCTGACTGTGTTACCGTTTTGTCGGAAGTGTCTAAATACGAGGCCAATAAGAATTTTATGCCCCAGAGTCAGAGTAAAAAATTATACCCAGACCTGCCAGCTCCGGTGCCAGTTTTAGCGCTTCCATCTGTACGACACACATACACACACGCGCAGCCGGTCATGTCTGCTCTGCCCCGAGCGTTTCAGTGTGCACAGGTGAATTATGACCTAGACGGATACCTAGACGCCCGTCTGGTTCCAGCTGCCGCGGGACCGGAAGACTTCCCACCCCCGCCCCCTCCGCTAGAGGAAGAACGAGCGGACCCTGTTGTTCCCCTGTCCGCTCCGCAGGTTGCAAAGACTGAGCAGGACGCCAAGGCTGAGCGAGCGCCGGGGGGCGCTACGACGAGCGGAGCAGTGACCATGCGGGGCCAGACGAAGAAGCAGCAGCAGCAGCAGGAAGTAGTGGCCTCGCTTCCAAAGTTTGAGGTCGGCGGACCGTCAGGGGCTCAACTTGTGTTCCGAGCTTGGACATTAACGGAGATAAAGAAGCAGCAGCGAGACTCCCCGATCCACACGACTCAGGTGAGCGATTTGCGGAGGAATTCCGTGCCTTTTGCAGAGAGTTTCGACCGACTCTGACTGAGCTAAAACGTCTGTTAGCCATGAGGCTAAAGCCCACAGATTGGAATAATCTGAAATCTTATGTGCCTAAAGATGATGCACGCTGCGAGGCAGTCGAGCGGGCTGCCAACCACGAGTATGTACAGGCAATTGACGCTATTGCAAAAGGCATGGAGACTGTTTCCATCAAAGGTGAATTTATTGAAAATTGATCAGTGCAAGCAAAAAGAGGACGAGTCAGCTGCCGACTTTTATGTTCGCTTTTGGAACGTTTATGTCGAGTCATCTGGTATGGGGGACGCGCCCGAAGAATACGCTGCAAAGGCAGAAGCGACGATGTGGGAGCAGCATTTCCGTAATTCATTTCTGAAAGGTTTGAAGCGTGAAATTGTGGATGAACTGCAGAAAACGTGTGTCGGCTATGATGAAGCAAGGTTGGTTGACATACGCAAACACGCTATTCATGTGGACAAACACCAGACTGCCGCTAGACGTCTCAAATTGCAGAAGAAAGACGATGACATGCACAAGTCTGCTTTGTGTCTCTACAACGCTGTTTACCAGGCTCCATTCAAACGAGGAGGAAATCGGCGTGGCCGCTTCCCACCCCGCGGCAGAGGATCGGGGCGGGGCCGGGGAGGGGCCAGCCGGAGGGACGCCTGTTTTCAGTGTGGCGAGGTAGGACATTGGGCGGCACAATGCCCAGCGGGGGCGGGGACTGAGGATTGACGTCATGTGGACTCTGCCACGGGCGCGGGGCGGAGTCAGATGACACACCTACTGATAACGCATCACACAATGTTCTCACTGCTACTGGCAAAGAAGACCTGCTTGCTAACTGTGACACACACACACAGATGCTGATAACATGTCACACATTTCTCTGCCTCCTGCTTTGTGCAATGAAGACCTGCTTGCTGAGCTTTCTGGCACCATCGAGCGGTTGGAAAAAGGTACTACATCCCTAACACCTACTACACCTCTGACAGCCAATTATGTAAAACTGGGACACGCCAGTTTTAAAAATATGCCCCAAATGACATTGTCTATTTCTGATTCCCCAGTAACTTTTTTAGTTGACACAGGTGCGACGATTTCTGTTATTCGGGAAGCAGATCTGCCATCTGCACCGAAGCTGAGTGGCAGATATGTCCATTCTGTCTCTGCCACGGGACACGTTGTCCGTGAGAATTTTACAGTTCCACTGGGCTGTACCGATACTGATGGTAAGAAATTCAAACATTCATTTCTGTTCTCTTCACATTGTCCTGTGTCATTATTAGGACGTGATTTGATCTGTGAACTGGGGTTATCACTTGTTTCGACGCCAGAAGGCCTCAAGGTAACCAAATTAGATTTAAATGATGTCCACTCGCTTGTGCAGTTGTCTGTCAACACCCCGTTGTATGTGTATAATTGGAAACTCCCCGTCGGTGAAATCGCCAGCCACCTGCTGCAGGCGGTGCGCGGGGTTGTTTCTCCCACGGGGACTGAGTTTGCCCCAAGCGGTTCAATTCATTGTACGTCACATTTGTCCCTGGGACCTGATGCTGGTTACGAGCAGCAGTGGTACCGAGAGGGGACAAATTGTGAGAGATTAATAACACAACATCTGTACTGGTCAACGCACAAAAGCGCGTTGTCAGTGACCTTGACTCAAAGTCAAGGAGAATTGTTTACCGCTTGTGATTGTTCTGATGTGCATTATGATCTGCCTGCAGGGCGATGCAAATGTTTCAGGCGACTGCGCCCACATGTGGCCCTCTCAAAGGGCTTTGATGACACCTGGACTGACGTGGGCTTTTTTCTGACTGACTGCGTGGAGGCAGGTGACTGGGAGGCGACTCCTGACCCAGATGTTTTTTACAGTGCCGGCAGAAATGCATATCGTAAGTCGTTCATTTTGGGGACACACGTGACGCGGTGTGTTCACCTGATAGAAGATATGGATTTCTGCCTGCTTACTGATGTTGAGTTTGACCAAATACCAGCGCTCCAGAGCGTCCCGTCGACGTTATGGGCAAAAGGCCCACACGATGTAGGGTTAATCAGAAACGTTGAACCAGTTGTGATTACACCAAAGTCTGATTTTAGGCCGTGTCAACAACAATTTCCGTTAAGAGCGGAGGCGGTGATGGGAATTACACCTGTTTTCGAATCTCTGTGCGCCGCAGGTGTGATCGTCCCATGCCCTGACTCTCCTGTCAGAACTCCGATTTTTCCGGTGAAAAAAAGTCGTGAAAATGGCCAGCCGACAGAGTGGCGCTTCGTGCAGGACCTGCAGGCCGTCAACAAGGCCGTGCAGGCCCGGGCGCCATCGGTCCCAAATCCATACACTATAGTTTCACAGATTCCTAGTTCAGCGAAATGGTTTTCTGTGGTTGATCTGGCTAATGCTTTTTTCAGTATTCCTATCCATTCTGGTAGCCAGTTTTGGTTTGCTTTTAATTTCAGGAATGAGGCCTGGACGTTTACTCGTCTGTGTCAGGGTTATTGTGAATCACCGACGATTTACAATGCTGCTCTGCGACGCAGCCTTGAACCTTTGGAACTGTCCCCTGGGACAGTAATGCTGCAGTACACGGACGACGTGTTGTTAGCGTGTCCCACACAGCAGCAGTGTGAGACCGACACGATCGCTCTTCTTCATCACCTGGCGAAGGAGGGCCACAAGGCCAGCCTGTCTAAGTTACAGTTTGTGAAACAGCATGTGAAATTTCTGGGACACTCTATTTCAGCTGATGGCAGATCGTTGTCACCGAAGCGGGTTGAGGCGATCCAGCGTGTTCCCAGACCCCTCACAAAGAAACAGGTGATGTCTTTTCTAGGAATGTGTTCATATTGTCGGATGTTTATCGTGGGCTATGCGGAGTTGGAGGCTCCCTTGACCGCTCTCATTCATGGGAAAGGGCTGGCTGCGCACGATAAGGTCAGTTGGACACCTGAGGCAGAAGAGGCTTTCCAGCGGCTGAAACGGGCCCTCCAAACCACTCCGGCCCTGGGCCTGCCGGACCCCATGCGGCCCTTCACGCAGACAGTGAGTGAAAGGGAGGGGTTCATGACATCTGTTCTGTTACAGGAACATGGCGGGGCGTTGAGGCCTGTGGCTTATTTCTCTGGTAAGCTGGATCCGGTTGCGGCTGGGCTTCCCCGTTGTTTGCGGGCTGTGGCTGCTGCTGAGAAGGCCGTATATGCTTCACGCGATCTGGTAGGTTATGCTGATCTGACACTGTTGGTTCCGCATGCTGTGTCTATGATCCTGTTGGAGCAGAAAACATCACATTTGTCTGCTGCTAGGTGGCTTCGGTATCAGACTGTTCTCCTTGATTTACCGAACATAACTGTGAAACGCTGCAGTGTTTTGAATCCAGCCACTCTCATGCCAGGTCCGGAGGACGGCGAGCCCCACGACTGTGTGGCTGCAATTAATGAAGTTTGCACCCCGAGACTGGATCTTCAGGAGACGGCTCTGGTAAATCCTGATTTGGTTCTGTATGTAGATGGTTCAGCATTCAGGGATAAGCGCACAGGAAGGAACAGAGTGGGGTTCGCAGTCGTGTCAGACCATGAGGTCCTGGCATCCGGCTCCCTGCCGCATCAGTGTTCGGCCCAAGCAGCTGAACTGGTGGCTTTGACTGAGGCATGCAGATTGGCGAAGGGGAAGAACGTCACGATTTACACGGACAGCAGGTATGGGTTTGGTGTTTGTCATGACTTTGGAGCGATTTGGAGATGTAGGCAATTTCTGAAGTCTGACGGGAAGCCTGTCCTGAATGCGGATAAGGTGAATGCTCTCTTGGAGGCCATTCTCCTGCCCAGTTCCATAGCTGTATGTAAATGTCCAGCTCATGTTAACGGGACTGATCTTATTTCCGCAGGCAACGCTCGTGCGGATGCGGCGGCGAAAGTGGCTGCTCGTTCTCCTGTTAACTATTCTCTCGTCTCTGCAGTGGCTTCCCCAGGGGGAGATGACGTGGTCACGTCTCTAAGTGCGATGCAGACGTTCGCTTCCCCAGATGAGAAACGGTTGTGGCGGCGGGCCGGCTGTGGTCTGGTTGATGGCGTGTGGCGTGCAGGTGACAAACGACCATGTTTGCCTAAACATTTTTTCTCCCATTTTGCTAGGCTGACTCATGGGGTGGACCATGCAGCACCGGGGGTCATGCTGTCGACCTTGACTAAGTACTGGTTCACGAGGGGGTTCCTCTCTTATGCGCAGAGGCTCTGCAGCTCCTGCGTTATCTGTGCTGCCCACAACGCGAGAGGGGGAGTGAAGATGCCGCTGGCTGCTCATCCGCAGCCTGACAGGCCGTTTGAGTACATCATGCTTGATTTCGTTGAACTTTCTCCTTGTGAGGGGAAGAAGTACTGTTTGGTGATTGTTGATATGTTTTCGAAGTGGGTTGAGGTCTTTCCTTCCTCTAAGGCTGACAGTTCCACAGTGGCGAGGGTTCTGCTGATGGAGATTTTGCCACGTTGGGGAATTCCATCTAGGATCTCCAGTGACAACGGCACCCACTTCGTGAACCAGGCCCTGGCGCAGGTAGGAAAATATTTGGGGTTTAGCCTCAAGAGACATTGTGCCTACCATCCTGCCAGTGGGGGCGCTGTTGAAAGGGAGAATGGTACTTTGAAGTCTAAATTGGCGAAGTGTTGTGCAGAAACAGGTTTGTCCTGGCTCAAGGCTTTACCGGTTGTGTTGCTGTACATGCGGATGCGTGTGCGGTCGAGGGCTAACCTGAGTCCGTTCGAGATCCTCTTTGGCAGACCACCGCCGATGGGAGTAGACGCACCAGATAAGTGCATCCTTCCATCGGCTGAATTGTGTGAGAACTCTGTGTTGTCGTATTGCAAGAATCTGCACTCTGTACTGACACAGATTAACTCACAGGTGAAAGCTGCCCAGCCGGTACCAGCGGGAGGATCTCTTCACAAGCTACGGCCAGGCAACTGGGTTCTGGTGCGGGACCTGGGTCGAAAGCATTGGAAAGCCAGGCGGTGGAACGGACCGTATCAGATCCTGTTGACGACCCACACTGCTGTTAAGATAGCGGAGCGGGCGACTTGGATCCACGCCAGCCACTGCAAGAGGGTTCCTGGCCCAGTTCCCGACCCCTAGGCTGTTTTTCCCCTTTACACCCTTACACCCTTACACATACACACACTGAGCTCGAAGAAAGAAGAAAAACAAAGGTGAAGAAAAGAAGACATTCAATATATACAGGACTGTTGTGTGCTAATCAGAGTTTAGGATGTTGCATGTTAAAATGTTTAGGATGTTGATTTTGTTTCTGTTATCAATTTTCTGTGTTTTTGGTTTCATGTACCAGGAGCCTGCTAGGTCACGGTCCACCCGAGATGTAGATGTAGGAGGTTCGTTCGTGAGTCGTAACATGCTCACGAAAAGGGGGGACTACCGTAGCAACGGATGGTATCGGGCGATGGTAACAACGGCTCGTGGATTGGGCGTGACAAATAGCTGTTACGTTTGTTCGGCCTTACCTCATGCGTCTGACAGCACTATTCCCCTCACTCCGTGTCCGCTCACCGGGGCAGAAACATTAGGGGTGTTAGTGGCGTTTACTGTGGGGATTAAGAGGGCGACTAGGGACGCTGGGGGTCGACTGAGGGTTGCAAACGTTTCAAGCCTGTTAAGCCAATGTAACGTGCACGTCCCTGATTATTCTGGGTTTATGATACGGTTTCCAAACGCTACAGGTCCTCCTTGGAATCCGAAGGTTTATGAATCTGTGTTTACCGCGAATCCGACACTTTACGAAGCTCCCGTTTGTTTTTCTCGATCGTGTTCTCCTCGTGGGCGGTTTCTTGGAGATAGTGAGTGTAAGCTCACTAGGAATGCCACATGCGGACGTCGGGACGGTGACGGATGTCCCCATCCCCACCTGTCCTATTTGAACATCTCCGAGCTTCTCACTCCGATTGATAATCTGGGTGTTACTGATAATCCTCGAGTTCTATTCCCTAGTTCTGATGGATTTGGATGCTTGCGGCGTCATGTGTGGGTTTGTGGCAAACATGTTTATCAACTTCTGCCTCCCGATTGGTGTGGAACGTGTTATCTGGCTAGACTTCTTCCACATGTGGGTATTTATGATTCGCTGACTCATCATCATGCTAATTACCCTCATTATTACTCTACCCGCTCTATTTCAAAGCGTGAGGTTCCGGCTCATAGAAATCGTGTTTCAATGGGGGCGAAAGTGGTGGGGGGTTTGTTTCCTTGGTGGGGAACTGTAAACTTGGCCCATCAGATTGATGATCTGGCGATTGATCTGGAAAATCTTACTGCTGAATCCGCCGAGGGGTTTACTGAGATCACAACGGAGGTCCAAGCCTTGCGTAACATGGAGTTACAGGACCGCATGGCCCTAGATTTGATGCTGGCTGCCCACGGCGGCGTCTGCCATGTCGTAAGTGAAAGTTGCTGCACGTTTGTGCCTGATATTACTGATAACATGACTCATGTCATCTCACACCTGAATGGGTTGCTGCAGACGCAGCACCAAAGGGACTCAGCGGAGTCCGGGGGGTTTGATCCGTGGACGTGGCTGATCTCAGGCTCATGGTACGGGGTAATTTTGAAGATGTTTACTCCAGTCTTGATTGTTTTGGTTGTGTTTTTCCTTTTATTTATATGTGTGATTCCATGTATACGCCACATGATGCTAAAAGCAATGACGACATCTTTTTTGAGGGATCAGAGACCTGACCCCTTCCCCGATATCAACTGGGGTGGCGCACCTGCTGGTGCTTCTGAGAATTGAATGTTTCTTTGCCTTAGGTAGAGTGTGGCCTTTTTTCCCACTGGGTTTTTGGCCTAGATTAGAGTAGATAGCCTCTAGAGGTCTTTTGCCGTTCCCCTTATTTCCGGGAATCTGACAATCTAAATTATACCAAATCCAAAATTCAACTTCTAAATTTAATCAGTCCAATCATTTTAACCAATCAACAAGATTCCAATCTGAGCTGCAAACTCGTTACATAGCTAGGGACGGGTGTTTGGCCGCTAGAGGGGGCACTTCCTATAGAGTAGACTGCGCACCATTATTCCCTGTTTAGCTCGCAGTTGTGGGCTGCGCCCTTTGGGCTGGGAACCGCGTGCTCTACTGCTGTGCCCAGATAAGCTTTCATATATATCCAAAGAAAATGAGGTGCTAAAAAACAAAAGCAGGGATTGTGATATTAAAAATTGATTTCAGGCCTTCTGAGGCCTTCCTGACCTGGAGTAAAATCACTGACAGGGCTGGATGACATTTGATTAACTGTGATTAAACTCGTCTAAGACGAGGCCACTGTGTTGATATGATATTAGGCGTCAACTTGTCTGCAGTTTGACGTGTGTCCCAATAAGATCAAGATTGTGCTGTTCAGATATGGATGCAACTGTCTTCCTTAAATTACTGCTTGCCCTGAGTAACTCTGGCATTCTGTGTTGGTTCTGGCTCTCGTGAACATTGAAAATAAATCTCTGTGCACCTGCGTCAGTTTCTCTGTGCCTTAATTAACAGCTGAATTGATACTACATCACTGCATAGTATTACCAGCCTTCACAGGTAAATAAGATCCTGAATTTTAACTTAACAAAAACAAAAGAGATAATACTGGACTTCAGGAAGAGCAGAGCAGACCCAGCCCCGCTTTACATCCAGGGGGACTGTGTGGAAAGGGTCAGCTCCATCAGATTCCTGGGCGTGCAGCTCTCCGTGGACCTCTCTTGGACAGCCAACACCTCGGCGGCAGTGAAGAAAGCCCAGCAGCGACTCCACTTCCTGAGGGTGCTCTGGAGGAACAACCTGGAGGAGAAGCTGCTGGTGATGTTCTACAGAGCCACCATCGAGAGCATCCTGGTGTACTGCATCACAGCATGGTACGCAGGGTGCTCAGCAGCAGACAAGAGAGCGCTGCAGAGAGTGATCAACATGGCACAGAGGATCACTGGCTGCTCTCTGCCCAGCCTGGAGGACATTGCCAGCTCTCGCTACCTTTAGCAGAGCTGCCAGCATCATCAGGGATGCATCCCACCCCGGCAACCACCTGTTTGACCTGCTACCCTCAGGCAGGCGGTACAGGTCACACAAACCCGGACAAACAGACTCAGAGACAGTTTCTTTCCGAAAGCCATCACTGCAATGAACAATTACAAATGATCAATACTAAACTGCACTACTAAACACATATCTCACTGTTATGGACAATAAGCTTCAAAGTGTAAGATGGGACTTATGTGCAATAAGATTCATTAATTCCTTCATTCATTTCAAGTGAAATTCATGTAAAATATGCTGCAATTCTACATTTTGTTTACTGTATAGTTTTTGAATGTACATATATTATATAGCACCTGCCACTTTTTATATCTTATATTTTATATTTTATTCCTATTTTATTTTATTCTATACAAATGCACCGGGGAGTTGCACTCATATTTCGTTGTATGCAATACAATGACAATAAAGGCGATTCTGATTCTGACCATATAAACATAAACAGATGGAGGTAGCAGCACTGGGATGAGATGGCCAGAGGACCAGGTCGTCATTCACCACGGCAGTCTGCACCCAAACACAAGTGGAGGAGAACCCCGGGATGGACAGAGGATGGAACTGCAAGTCAGCATGAAACTCAGGAAACTCTGGCCTGCAAATACACAGAAAAAAAATGTGGAGCAACAAACCACAGGAAAGTAAAGAATATGGAGCACAGTTACAGGAACAAGGTGCTCCCAATTAATTATGAATGAGCTGGAGAAAGAGGAAGGGAGGAGGAAAGGGAAGTAAAGGGGTAAGAGCAGTAGAGACACCACTCAGCAGATCATGTTGGCGTCCCCCTGCAGCGTAGGCCTATAGCAGCATAACTATGATGAACCTGTGATTAAGACGAGCTACTCTAGTCTTAACTACTACAACTATAGCTATAACTATTAGCTCCTACACACTATAGTTTAGACTAACTGTAGGCTTTACTGAACAGAAATGTTTTCAATTTAGTTTTAAAGATGAAGATGGTGTCAGCCTCCTGAACCCAAACTGGTAGCTGGTTCCATAATAAAGGTGCCTGGTAGCAGAAGGCCCGTCCTCCAAACCTACTTTTGGAATTTCTAGGAACGATGAGTAATCCTGCACTCAGAGCAGAGACCTCTATTAGAAGCATAACGTGCTATCAAGTCTTGTAAATAGCGCGGAGCTAGGCCATTAAGGGCCTTATATGCGAGAAGCAGAATTTTAAACTCAATTTGAAATTTCACGGGGAGCCAATGGAGGGAGGCTAACATGGGAGAGATGTGATCTAGCTTACGGATTCCTGTCAGCACATTATTATTATTATTACCTTTTTTTAAACTCGGAGATACATAAACTACAGAGATGACTATATAAACAGATGTAGGCAGCAACTCTGAGGTGGTCAAAGAATCAGACTGCAGGTCAGCATGTTAGTTGATATCCCAGAGACGTCTATATAGACAGGTGGAGGTCAACGCTGGGATGACGTCTATATAGGCAGGTGGAGGTCAACGCTGGGATGACGTCTATATAGGCAGGTGGAGGTCAACGCTGGGATGACATCTATATAGACAGGTGGAGGTCAACGCTGTGATGACGTCTATATAGACAGGTGGAGGTCAATGCTGCGATGACATCTATATAGACAGGTGGAGGTCAACGCTGGGATGACATCTATATAGACAGGTGGAGGTCAACGCTGGGATGACATCTATATAGACAGGTGGAGGTCAATGCTGGGATTGTTAGAGGGTGGAACTGCAGTTTTATATGCAACTTTGGAAACTTAGGTCTACAGTCATATACAGAAAGAGAAAAAAAAATGAAAAAGACAGAGGGGTGGCAGATTTAGGATGGCACTGAAACTATAGATACAGTTAATTCAGATTTATTTATATGTTACTGCTGTACCAGCTTAATCCTCTGTAGGGTCACTGGGATCTGTACCGTACCGTACCGTCTTCTTCCGCTTATCCGAGGTCGGGTCGCGGGGGCATCAGCCGGAGTAAGGAGGCCCAGACCCCCCTCTCCCCGGCCACTTCTTCCAGCTCCTCTGGGGGGATCCCAAGGCGTTCCCAGGCCAGCCGAGAGACATAGTCCCTCCAGCGTGTCCTGGGTCTTCCCCGGGGTCTCCTCCCAGTGGGCCGTGCCCGGAACACCTCAGCAGGGAGGCGTCCAGGAGGCATCCTAACCAGATGCCCGAGCCACCTCATTTGGCTCCTCTCGATGTGGAGGAGCAGCGGTTCTACTCTGAGCCCCTCCCGGATGACCGAGCTTCTCACCCTATCTCTAAGGGAGAGCCCGGCCACCCTGTGAAGGAAGCTCATTTCAGCCGCTTGTATCCGCGATCTTGTTCTTTCGGTCACTACCCAAAGCTCATGACCATAGGTGAGGGTAGGAACGTAGATCGACCAGTAAATCGAGAGCTTCGCCTTCCGACTCAGCTCCCTCTTCACCACAACAGACCGGTGCAGCACCCGCATCACTGCAGATGCCGCACCGATCCGTCTGTCGATCTCCCGCTCCATCCTTCCCTCACTCGTGAACAAGATCCCGAGATACTTAAACTCCTCCACTTGAGGAAGGACCTCATCCCCAACCCGGAGAAGGCACTCCACCCTTTTCCGGCTGAGGACCATGGTCTCGGATTTGGAGGTGCTGATTCTCATCCCAGCCGCTTCACAACCGGCTGCGAATTGCTCCAGCGAGAGCTGTAGATCACGGCTCGATGAAGCCAACAGAACCACATCATCTGCAAATAGCAGAGACCCAATCCTGAGGCCACCGAACCAGATCCCCTCAACACCTCGGCTGCGCCTAGAAATTCTGTCCATAAAAGTAATGAACAGAATCGGTGACAAAGGGCAGCCTTGGCGGAGTCCAACTCTCACTGGAAACGAATCCGACTTACTGCCGGCAATGCGGACCAAACTCTGGCACCGGTCGTACAGGGACCGGACAGCCCGTACAAGGGAGTCCGGCACCCCATACTCCCGAAGCACCCCCCACAGGAATCCCCGGGGAACACGGTCGAACGCCTTCTCCAAGTCCACAAAACACATGTAGACTGGTTGGGCGAACTCCCATGCCCCCTCCAAGACCCTGAAGAGGGTGTAGAGCTGGTCCACCGTTCCACGGCCGGGACGAAAACCACACTGCTCCTCCTCAATCCGAGATTCAACTATCCGACGGACCCTCCTCTCCAGGACCCCTGAATAGACCTTCCCAGGGAGGCTGAGGAGTGTGATCCCCCTGTAGTTGGAACACACTCTCCGGTCCCCCTTTTTTAAAGAGGGGGACCACCACCCCAGTCTGCCAATCCAGCGGTACTGTCCCCGACGTCCACGCGATGCTGCAGAGGCGTGTCAACCAAGACAGCCCCTCAGCATCCAGAGCCTTGAGGAACTCCGGGCGGATCTCATCCACACCCGGGGCCCGGCCACCGAGGAGCTTTTTAACCACCTCGGCAACCTCAGCCCCAGAGATAGGAGAGTCCGCCCCTGAGTCCCCAGACTCTGCCTCCTCATTGGAGGACGTGTCGGCGGGATTGAGGAGGTCTTCGAAGTATTCCCTCCACCGATCCACAACGTCCCGAGTCGAGGTCAACAGCTCCCCATCCCCACTGTATACAGTGTTGACGGAGCACTGCTTCCCCCTCCTGAGACGCCGGATGGTGGACCAGAATTTCTTCGAAGCCGTTCGGAAGTCGTTCTCCATGGCCTCTCCAAACTCCTCCCATGTCCGAGTTTTTGCCTCAGCAACCGCCGAAGCCGCGTTCCGCTTAGCCTGCCGATACCCGTCAGCTGCCTCCAGAGTCCCACATGCCAAAAAGGCCTGATAGGACTCCTTCTTCAGCTTGACGGCATCCCTCACTGCTGGTGTCCACCAACGAGTTCTGGGATTGCCGCCACGACAGGCACCAACGACCTTACGGCCACAGCTCCGGTTGGCCGCCTCAACAATAGAGGCCCGGAACATAGCCCACTCGGACTCAATGTCCCCTGCCTCCCTCGGAACATGGTCGAAGTTCTGCCGGAGGTGTGAGTTAAAGCTCTCTCTGACAGGAGACTCTGCCAGACGTTCCCAGCAGACCCTCACAACACGTTTGGGCCTGCCAGGTCTGACCGGCATCCACCCCCACCATCTGAGCCAACCCACCACCAGGTGGTGATCAGTTGACAGCTCCGCCCCTCTCTTCGCCCGAGTGTCCAAGACATGCGGCCGCAAATCCGACGATACGATTATGAAGTCGATCATCGAACTGCGGCCTAGAGTGTCCTGGTGCCAAGTGCACATGTGGACACTCTTATGCTTGAACATGGTGTTCGTTATGGACAGTCCATGACGAGCACAGAAGTCCAACAACGAAACACCACTCTGGTTCAGATCGGGGGGGCCCTGCCTCCCAACCACACCCCTCCAGGTCTCACTGTCGCTGCCCACGTGAGCATTGAAGTCCCCCAGCAGAACGAGGGAGTCCCCAGATGGAACATTCTCCAATACTCCATCCAAGGACTCCAAAAAGGGTGGGTACTCTGAACTGCTATTTGGTGCGTAGGCACAAACAACAGTCAGGACCCGTCCCCCCACCCGGAGGCGGAGAGAGGCTACCCTTTCGTCCACTGGGGTAAACCCCAATGTACAGGCGCCAAGTCGGGGGGCAATAAGTATGCCCACACCAGCTCGGCGCCTCTCACCCAGAGCAACTCCAGAGTGGAAGAGAGTCCAACCCCTCTCGAGGATACTGGTTCCAGAGCCCAAGCTGTGCGTCGAGGTGAGTCCAACCATATCTAGCTGGAACCGCTCGACCCCACACACCAGCTCAGGCTCCTTCCCCGCCAGAGAGGTGACATTCCACGTCCCTAGAGCTAGCTTCTGCAGCCGAGGATCGGACCGCCAGGGTCCCCGAATCCGGCCACCGCCCAGCTCTCTACGCACCCGACCTCTATGGCCCCTCCTGCAGGTGGTGAGTCCACGGGAGTGGAGGCCCATGTCTCCCTTTCGGGCTGAGCCCGGCCGGGCCCCATGGGCAAAGGCCCGGCCACCAGGCGCTCGCCCCCGAGCCCCACCTCCAGGCCTGGCTCCAGAGGGGGGCCCCGGTGACCCGCGTCCGGGCAAGGGAAACCTTGGTCCAATGTTTTCGTCCGTCATAGAGGTCTGTGAGCCACACTTTGTCTGGTCCCTCACCTAGAGACCTGTTTGCCAGTTGCACTGGGATCTGCTGGAGCCTATCCCAGCCCTCTTCGGGCAAAAGGCAGGGGTCCACCTGGACAGGTTGCCAGTCCATTGCTGATCCACATATAGACAAACAACCACACTCACACTTATGGGCAATTTGGAACCACCAATTAACCTAACATGCATGTCTTCGTACTGTGGGAGGAAGCCGGAGTATCTGTTGAGGTTGCTGAGGTTCAAACCAGGAATCTTCTTGTTGAGAGGCAACAGTGCTAACCACCAAGCCACCATGCTGCCCTCTGGAAATCATATTTTTCAAAAATGGGGATTGTGTCAAAATGGCGGACTTGACTTTTGTATTGTAATTACACATCTGTGCCACTAGATGGAGCCTTCACCTAAGTAAATAGTAATCAAATTGAACATTATAGTAAACACATGTAGACTGGACTAGATGCAGAGGGGATTGCTCTGAGACTGCATGGGAAGCTGAGCTTTGTTTGCCCTTTGCGCTATAATATGCAAAAAAAAATTAATGTTCTAGTGTGCACAGTTGTTTTAACATTACATTGACTGTCCATACGAACCGCCACGGAGGAAGGAATAGGAACAGACACCACGGAGGAGGAATGTTTTCCTCTCCTCCAACAAACCACAGGAAAGTAAAGAATATGGAGCACAGTTACAGGAACAAGGTGCTCCCAATTAATTATGAATGAGCTGGAGAAAGAGGAAGGGAGGAGGAAAGGGAAGTAAAGGGGTAAGAGCAGTAGAGACACCACTCAGCAGATCATGTTGGCGTCCCCCTGCAGCGTAGGCCTATAGCAGCATAACTATGATGAACCTGTGATTAAGACGAGCTACTCTAGTCTTAACTACTACAACTATAGCTATAACTATTAGCTCCTACACACTATAGTTTAGACTAACTGTAGGCTTTACTGAACAGAAATGTTTTCAATTTAGTTTTAAAGATGAAGATGGTGTCAGCCTCCTGAACCCAAACTGGTAGCTGGTTCCATAATAAAGGTGCCTGGTAGCAGAAGGCCCGTCCTCCAAACCTACTTTTGGAATTTCTAGGAACGATGAGTAATCCTGCACTCAGAGCAGAGACCTCTATTAGAAGCATAACGTGCTATCAAGTCTTGTAAATAGCGCGGAGCTAGGCCATTAAGGGCCTTATATGCGAGAAGCAGAATTTTAAACTCAATTTGAAATTTCACGGGGAGCCAATGGAGGGAGGCTAACATGGGAGAGATGTGATCTAGCTTACGGATTCCTGTCAGCACATTATTATTATTATTACCTTTTTTTAAACTCGGAGATACATAAACTACAGAGATGACTATATAAACAGATGTAGGCAGCAACTCTGAAGTGGTCAAAGAATCAGACTGCAGGTCAGCATGTTAGTTGATATCCCAGAGACGTCTATATAGACAGGTGGAGGTCAACGCTGGGATGACGTCTATATAGGCAGGTGGAGGTCAACGCTGGGATGACGTCTATATAGGCAGGTGGAGGTCAACGCTGGGATGACATCTATATAGACAGGTGGAGGTCAACGCTGTGATGACGTCTATATAGACAGGTGGAGGTCAACGCTGCGATGACATCTATATAGACAGGTGGAGGTCAACGCTGGGATGACATCTATATAGACAGGTGGAGGTCAACGCTGGGATGACATCTATATAGACAGGTGGAGGTCAATGCTGGGATTGTTAGAGGGTGGAACTGCAGTTTTATATGCAACTTTGGAAACTTAGGTCTACAGTCATATACAGAAAGAGAAAAAAAATGAAAAAGACAGAGGGGTGGCAGATTTAGGATGGCACTGAAACTATAGATACAGTTAATTCAGATTTATTTATATGTTACTGCTGTACCAGCTTAATCCTCTGTAGGGTCACTGGGATCTGCTGGAGCCTATCCCAGCCCTCTTCGGGCAAAAGGCAGGGGTCCACCTGGACAGGTTGCCAGTCCATTGCTGATCCACATATAGACAAACAACCACACTCACACTTATGGGCAATTTGGAACCACCAATTAACCTAACATGCATGTCTTCGTACTGTGGGAGGAAGCCGGAGTATCTGTTGAGGTTGCTGAGGTTCAAACCAGGAATCTTCTTGTTGAGAGGCAACAGTGCTAACCACCAAGCCACCATGCTGCCCTCTGGAAATCATATTTTTCAAAAATGGGGATTGTGTCAAAATGGCGGACTTGACTTTTGTATTGTAATTACACATCTGTGCCACTAGATGGAGCCTTCACCTAAGTAAATAGTAATCAAATTGAACATTATAGTAAACACATGTAGACTGGACTAGATGCAGAGGGGATTGCTCTGAGACTGCATGGGAAGCTGAGCTTTGTTTGCCCTTTGCGCTATAATATGCAAAAAAAAATTAATGTTCTAGTGTGCACAGTTGTTTTAACATTACATTGACTGTCCATACGAACCGCCACGGAGGAAGGAATAGGAACAGACACCACGGAGGAGGAATGTTTTCCTCTCCTCCTCCGGGCGGATCCCCTGCACGCCCACCTGGAGCCCCTGAACATATAAAGTTCCTTGTCCTCGGGCTCCTCCGCACAGGAGGAGCTTCGGGCTGCCTCCCTGCGGAGATATTCCCATAACGTTATCATTTCAGGATCGGCCGGATTCACCTTACCGCCAGATTGTTCATTCGTGGCCCCCAAAGCCACCACACCGACATGAACCCCTGGAGGACTGGCCATCTGTGGAGTCGCCCGAGAGCGTCTGCCTTGCCTTCTCCGAGGCGTCTCATCCTCTGCCTCGGAAGCGAACTCCGCCAGGTAATGAGCCGGGCCAAACTCCAAGCTCCGACTGGCGCGCTGGAAGCTTTTAGGTCCCCCCAGGGCCAGTCGGGTGCCCCAAAAGGTGACGAGTTCTCCCGCTTGGTCCAATTTTATGGTGGGTCCATTCTGTCATGGTTTGCAGTGAGTGAGGAAGGACCCAGGAGCAGGAGATCTCAAAACCAAGAAGGGTTTATTACCACAAAAACACAAAGTCCAGAATGCAAAATCCAAAAATACCAAAATACAAAAACATAAACTTATCTTAAATCCAGGGAGATGATGAGAGGGAAACAAGCAGGACTGCAAACATGTAAATAGACTAATGGAGCCAGAGAGAACAGGGGAAAATGACAGGACTTAAATACACAGAGGAATAAACGAGAGGCAGGTGCAGGGAATCAGGGTAACGAGAGGAAGGAAGCAAAGCAGAAAACAACAGAGACAAGACAGACCTTTCAAAGTAAAACAGGAACCACTAAAGACAGGGAGAGACAGCAACTTGACAGACACAGACACACACAGGGCTGCCATGGCCGACCCAGGCCATGACAAATATATAATGTCTCAAACTGTAACTCTCAAGAAGCCTTGATCTCGTTGTATGCTGAAAAGGCGTGGAATGAAACTATCTTTTCTTTGCCCTGGCAAAATTTGGTTTTGGGACCCATTTTATTTCATGGGTTAAGCTACTCTATTCCTCACCCCCAGCCTCAGTCAGAACCAATGCTGTACAGTCTGAATATTTTCCCCTTTATCGTTCGACAAGACAGGGCTGCCCGCTAAGCCCATTACTATTTGCGATAGCGATTGAACCTTCTGCGATTGCGCTGCGTTCTCATGCTCTTATTTCAGGTATACATAGGAACGGAATTGAGGTGAAGGTGTCTCTTTATGCGGATGACCTTCTTTTGTATGTTTCCAATCTGCCTGATTCTGTCCCTGCCATTCTTTCTACTCTCCAAGCATTTGCCCAAATATCAGGATACAAATTAGATATCTTGAAATTCAAGTTACACACAAATGCAAAGAGCTTTTCAAAGCTAATTTTACCCCTCTGTTGACCCGAATCAGAAGATTTTGAGCGCTGTCTACTTGTCACTAATTGCAAGAGTCAATTCAGTTAAAATGAATGTTCTTCCACGGTTCATTTACCTGTTTCAGTGTATACCGTTTTATATTCCCCAGAGTTTTTTCCAAAAAGTATATAGCCTGATTTCAGAATTTATTTGGAATAAGAAGGATTTCCAGGTTGCGGAAACAATATTTGCAGAGGTCTAGGTCTCTTGGAGGGCTGGCTTTGCCGAACTTGAGGTTCTATTATTGGGTGGCCAACATTAGGGTTTGTAAATATTGGCTTCAATATGAGTCGTTTGACTCTCCCCCTCTGTGGCTAGTTATGGAGGCCAATTCTATTAAACCGATATCTCTGAATGCCCTTGTATATTCTCCTATTCATTCTTCCACTTGTCCCTATACTAAGAACAGGATTGTCAAAACCTCGCTCAGGATCTGGGTTCAGTTTAAGAGCCATTTTGGCTTTCAGTCACTTTCAACTTATGCGCCTTTAGCAGCTAACCATGTTTTTCCTCCCTCTTCAGTTGACAGTACTTTTTTAAAGTGGTCTAATCTCGGTATTAAACATTTCAAAGATTTGCACATTGACAACATTTTTGCTTCTTTTGAGCAACTTTCAGAAAAAATTTCACTTCCCAAAGGACACCATTTTAGATTCCTGCAGGTCTGCAGCTTCGTCCAAAGGTCATTTCTCATGTTTCCCATGTCACCTAAGAACTTGGTTTTTGATGACTTTTTCACACCCATCCCAACCATGAAAGGATCAATTTCACCTATTCATAATCAAATTATTCTTTTACGCTCAGACTCACTTAACACTATAAAGGCTTGTTGGGAGGAGGATCTAGGGGAGGCAATACCTGAGGGGGTTTGGACAGAGATCTTAAGGCACGTGCACAGTTCCTCAATTTGTGCTTGACACAGCCTCATCCAGTGTAAACTATTACACCGTATTTATTATACTCAAGCTCGACTTACAAAAATCTACGGTGGATCAGCAGCTTGTCTCAGATGCCAGCATTCTCCTGCAAATCTTATCCACTCATTCTGGCTCTGCCCATCCCTTCATCATTTTTGGTCAGATATTTTTGATATCTTGTCTGTAGTGGTTGGAGTAAGGATTGAACCAAATCCTTGGAGTGCTTTGTTTGGGGCTGTCCCTTCACTGCCAACCCTCTCAACATTTAGAAAAGATGTCTTAGCTTTTGTCACTTTGTTAGCCAGATGATTGATACTATTACAATGGAAGTCCACTGGCCCTCCAACTCATACCTGCTGGATTAGGGATACGCTTCATTTTTTAAAACTGGAAAAGCTTAGACTGTCGCTAGAGGGTCTCTCTGACAAGTTTAATAGGATATGGGGTCCATTCTTCCATTTTGTGAAGAATGCAAAATTTCCATTTGATACTGGCTGAAGGATCCTATGTTTTGGAGAAATGTCACTCCCATGCTGGGTGTAATGTGAGCTGTATGTTTTTAATACTGACTGTCTCAATGTGCTTGTTTGGTGCCTGACTGGTGGTGATTCGGGGTTTTTTTTTTTTGTTTTTGGGTGCACTGTCTTTGGTCTTATAACTAAATTGCTAATCCTTGAGTCTTTTTTATAGAAAGTCTGTACATATTTTTTAATGTATTTATACTTTGCATTTTTGTGAAAACCCAATAAACAAAGTTTTTAAAAAAATGCAGTCATAACCAAATATATATTATAGAGGTGATCAGTTTGAAAGCTATGTTTTATTCAACACCATAGCCCTGATTTATGAAGAGCCAGGGCTAACTTAAGTTTTTATTGTAAACATGGTCCAGGATCATTTTGTGTTTTCTGTGGAATTGCTCATGAGTTTCAACAAAGCTGTCCTCAGAGTATACAGCTTTGGACACCGTGAAGTGTCTCCTCAAAGTCCCCATTGTCATACCTCAAGTATTTAAGAATCCAGCTTTAGAATAATGCAAAAGATCACCCAAAGAGAGATCCTCAGAAGAACTTGAGTATCTAATCTTAGATCTGAGATCAATTTTATCACTTTGCAAGTTTTGTCTTTTCTCTGATAAATCATTTAACACATTTAGGTTAATGGTTAATTTAGTTTATGGTTAACATATGTCACAGTATATTATGCCTATTTTTCATTTTTCAGAGTACATCCCTTCAGTCTTTATCAGATAGTTTTAATTCTAACAAAAGAGCACTTTCACAACACAGAGGGAAAAAACTTTATTTGTTGTCATTTTCATGAAAATGTAAAACATGTTAAATAGACACAAAAATGTCTGCAAAATGACTATTTATAGTATAAAAACAATAACAGGTTTTTTTCTTAACAGTTCCATTTAAAAAAAAAAGTATTGAATTTTTCATTATGTAAGTGGTTGTACAACATGATCAGTAAAACTATTTTATTGTCTTTGTCCTTAAGCTGTTTTCTCCCATTGGTCAGTATTTTCTTATTCTGGTCAGATTAAAATTGGGTCTCTCGTTCTGGAGCCTATGGAAAAGAATCAATTCATTTTTAGGCAATTTCATCTTCGAACAATGAAGAGTTTTAAAAACTGTAATTACACAGACTTCAACACAGATTCTATCATATGGTAGCAACATTGGATACTCAGGTTGTAAAAACAAAATATTTAATAGCTTTTACTTGGACTTTCCGTGCTCTTTTTCTTTTGATGACAAACCAATAAATTAAATGAAAAGATAAATTTCTTTTCACAAAAGCATATAAAAGCATGGCAAGTATAGGGCAAGGCAGAAGCATAGAAGTTGAGAATGAGAATCTCAATGTTACTCCTTAAAAAACAGCAAAAGAAAACAAAAAAGATACCTACATTTTTATCTCTGATCCTCAAACTCCCACTGGTGTTGTGAACTGTGACTGTTGTTACTACCTGCACAATGATATGAAAAGGTTGGTGTTCTGTATATATTTCCTACCACTATATGCCTTTCCATATGGTTAAATAAAAAGTTTACACTTGACTTCTTTACCTTTTCATATCTGGATTTCTTTTCTGCAGGCTCTGGGTGTTTCTCTAAAATGTGCAACATGGCATCATGCAGTGTTAGGAAGAACATAGTTGGAAGAACTTCATCATCAAAGAAGCAACAGTTATGGAGTTTCTCCAGGATGTAAGCTGTGGGTCAGAAGATACAATGTTTCAGCAAGTCACTACATGGTACTCAGTTATAAAGATGATCACCTGATAATTGGAAAACCAAAAACAAAAAAATTAAAGCTGCAAGCAGCGTTTATTGGGCCCTCGCACCCAAGCCACCGCCCCCCAGGTTTCCACTACCTTTTCAAGCTAGTCGGGAATCAAGACAATACAGTGATAATTCCATTTGGTCATCTTATGCACCACTGATGTTCAGTACAACTCTGAGTCATGTCACCTGCAGAAGTTTTCTGATGACTCAGCTGTTGTTGGGTGTATAAGGGAGGAAGATGAGAGTGAGTACAGGGCACTGGTGGACAACTTTGTAGAGTGGACAGAGCAGAATCACCTGAGGCTGAACGTCAACAAGACCAGAGAGATGGTTATGGACTTCAGGAGGAAGAAGATGCCTTCACAGCCACTACAGATCAGAGGGGAGGGAGAGGAGGTGGAGGACTACAAATACCTGGGAGTGGTGATCGGCAACAATCTGGAATCTAACACGGATGCTGTGTAGAAGAAGGTGATGAGCAGACTCTAATTCCTGATGAAGCTGAGATCCTTCAACATGTGCAGCAAGATGTTAGAGATCTTCTACCAGTCTGTTGTTGACCACGCCCTTTTCTTTGCTGCTGTATGTTGGGACAGCAGCATCAGAGCCAGTGACACCACCAGACTTGATAAAATAATCAAGAAGGCTGGCTCTGTAGTGGGTCTCAGGCTGGAGTCTTTGAGACCATGGTGGAGAGGAGGACACTCAACAAACTGCTCTCCATCATGCACAATGAGGAGCATCCTCTCCACCTCACACTGGAGAGACAGCGGAGCATCTTCTCTAACAGACTGTTACAGCTCCGCTGTCAAAGGGACAGATTCAGGAAATCTTTCCTGCCACATGCCATTGCACTGTACAATAAGACTCTTGCCTGATGTTTTTTTCTGTTGCTCATAACACATATTGCACCTGCAAGGTGCACCTTCAGTTCACTGCACCTTGCAGCTCATTGCACTATTTGTTGTATATACACTTGTTTTGTTGCTTTTTGTTTCATATGTGTCTCATAATTATATTGTAAATAGGAATACTTTCTGTTTTTTGTATTGATATTTAATATTGTGTTCTTCATGCTGCTCCTACACTACAATTTCCCAGTTTGGGATTAATAAATCCATTCATCCATCCATCCAAAATGGAAAAGTTGCTGCTCAGCTTGAATTCAAAGGTATGAAAACAAAAAACTGGCCTGGAATCCACTCAGAGCTGAGTTCTAACCTGCCATATCAAGGCTGTAACTGTTACAGCTTTCTATAATCTTTAGCAAATATAAAGAGTCATATATCTTTTGTCCAGAGCAGATTTACAGAAACTTATCCAGCCTTCATCTCCTGCAAACTTGACTACCATAATGATCTTTTGTCTGATTAGACAGCTTCAGATCATGATGGATCCTGTTGCCAGAGTTCTAACAAGAACCAGGATAACTGAATACATCACTGCTGTTACCTCAGACTCCTCCATCCACAAAATATAGATGGTGAATGAGGACTTTTATCAGTATGAGCTGTAGGAATCCAAGGCTGATCTGATAGAGCACACATAGGAGTTATATTAGTTATATTTTTCCTTAATTGCATGCACTATCATCACCACAACAAATTCCTCGTGGGTGTAAAATCGTACTTGGCAAAAAAGTTGATTCTGATTTTGATTCTGATTCTGAGAACGAATTGTTGGTGCACGTCTTGCTGGTACATCTGTGATCAAGGCAGCAAGTGATGTATCAAGAGCCACGGTATCCAGGATAATGTCAGCATACCACCAAGAAGGATGAACCACATCCAACAGGATTAACTGTAGACGCAAGAGGAAGCTGTCTGAAAGGCATGTTTGGGTACTCACGCGGATTGTATCCAAAAAATATAAAACTACAGCTGCCCAAATCACAGCAGAATTAAATGTGCACCTCAACTCTCCTGTTTCCACCAGAACTGTCCATCAGGAGCTCCACAGGGTCAGTATATATGGCTGGGCTGCTATAGCCAGGCTGCTATAGCCAAACATTTGGTCACTCATGCCAGTGCCAAACGTCGGTTTCAATGGTGCAAGGAGCGCAAATCTTGGGCTGTGGACTATGTGAAACATGTATTGTTCTCTGATGAGTCCAGCTTTACTGTTTTCCCCACATCTGGGAGAGTTACGGTGTGGAGAAACCCCAAAGAAGTGGACCACCCAGACTGTTGCATGCCCAGAGTGCAGCATGGGGGTGGATCAGTGATGGTTTGGGCTGCCTTATCATGGCATTCCCTTGGCCCAATACTTGTGCTAGATGGGTGCGTCACTGCCAGGGACTACAGAACCATTCTGCAGGACCATGTGCATCCAATGGTTCAAACATTGTATCCTGAAAGCGGTACCGTGTATCAGGATGACAATGCACCAACACCCAGCAAGACTGGTGACAGATTGGTTTGATGAACATGAAAGTGAAGTTGAACATCTCCCTTGGCCTGCAGTCATCAGATCTAAATTATTGAGCCACATTGGGGTGTTTTGGAGAAGCAAGTAGAAAAACATTTTCCTACACTAGCATCACCTTGAGTCCTGACCACTGTCCTGCAAGAAGAAAGGCTTAAAATCCCTCAGACCACTGTGCGGGATTTGTATATGTCATTCCCAAGACAAACTGATGCTGTATTGGCCACAAAAGGAGGCCCTACACCATACTAATAAATTATGGTGCTCTAAAACCAGGTGTTTCAGTTTTATTGTCAAACCCCTGTAAGTATTTGCACTGCCGCCACTGGATGGTGACAAAGACCGTTCTTTAAAAGTAAACTCTTCAAGCTCAAGACAACTGTCTTAAAAAAAAGATTAAAATATTCGCAAAAATTCAGTACATGCCTCTAAAATTCTCAAATCATTCAGGGATCATGCTCACATGTAGAGCTACATTGCTGCTAAGTTTGGTGACTCTAATTGAAGAATTAAGGGTCATAAAAAATAAGTTGAGCTGCCAGAATTATGAGAATCGGTTACCATTTGACATTTTGAAAAATATAGAGAGGTGGACTTCTGAATTGACCATATGTTGCAGTGTATGGAATGTTTGGTTAAGTGAAAGGAATGTAATCCTTTAATTTTCTATGCTTTTCTATGAATGTATTTCATGCGCGTGCAACAAAACCATCCACTTCCTGTTTTACAATGAATAGCGCTAGCACCGTTGGACGTCCACACATGAAACTGTACATAATGCATGAGGGCACTTCTAAGTTCAGTCTGACTTCTTCTCAGGCTGATATGAGTAAGAGGGAGGTAGAAAATGCAACGACCAAAATCCTATTCCTATGACCAGATGGTTTGCGGTGTGTCGACTCATCACACTTGGAGCATGGATCCCTCATGCAAAACATGACATTTCCTTTTGCCAATAGGTGGCGCTACAGCAGTTCTTCAATCTTATTGGTCCTATCTGTTCAGGATGGGACAACGATCATACTCATCTGTTTTGGACTGGATTAAACACTGTATGGCCGAGTTACAGTCCATTTCTTTTTCATGGCGAGTCTTCGAAATTACATTAAACTTTGCTGCGTCACTACAGCCACGCCCTCTTGTGAAAAGTTATATGCTTCGCAAACTTTCATTGGCCATGTGTCTAGATTAGAACAAAGAAAGTTTGGATTCAATCGGACCAAATCTCTGGGAGGAGTTCGTTACAGTACGAGGCCTGGAAATGACCATAATATTGTAAAAACTGCATATTCCATTCATAATAGCACACTTCCTGTGAGAATTAGAGCATGGGTCCAAGAGACTTTTTTGTAGGTCTGAGGATGATACATCAGTCACACAAAGTTCATGTCTGTAGGTGGAAGCATATGGAGTGGCTGGTCAATTCAAAAAAAGAAGGTGGTGCTATTGAGCCATTTCTGTGTGCCCATGTGCGGCACCAATAAAATATGTAAAACTCTTCCACAACTAATGTGTGTGCAAAATTTTGTAACTTTTTGAATATGTTATGGCCCCCAAAAAGGCAAATCATTTTCGTGAAGAGCGCTTCCTGTTTTATGATGAATAGCGCTGGCATCATTGGACGTGCATACATGAAATTGTACATCATGCATGAGGACACTTCTAAGTTCAGTCTGATCGCTTCTTAGGCTGATATGATGAAGAGGGAGGTAGATAATGGACATTAAAAAAACAAAATCATATTCCTATGACCAGATGGTGGCGCTATGGAGTTCATCCAAGATTGTCATATACACTTGTTCAGGGTGGAAGAATCATCAGACATATAGATTTTGGTGCAGATTGGACAATGCATGTGCAAGTTATAACAACTTTTCCATTCGTGGCGAGACATCGAACTTCACCATCCTCTCACAGCCACGCCCTTTGATAAAAAGTTACAGTTTTCATTGTCAGTCATGTTCAATGTCTTTACTAATGATTTGAACTAGTTTGCGGTGTGTCGACTCATCACACTTGGAGCATGGATCCCTCATGCAAAACATGACTTTTCCTTTTGCCAATAGGTGGCGCTACAGCGGTTCTTCAATCTTATTGGTCCTATGTGTTCAGGATGGGACAACGATCATACTCATCTGTTTTGGACTGGATTAAACACTGTATGGCCGAGTTACAGTCCATTTCTTTTTCATGGCGAGTCTTCGAAATGACATCAAACTTTGCCGCATCACTGCAGCCACACCCTCTGGTAAAAAGTTATATGCTTCACAAACTTTCATTGGCCATGTGTCTAAATTAGAAAAAAAAAGTTTGGATTCAATCGGACCAAATCTCTGGGAGGAGTTCGTTACAGTACGAGGAATGGAAATGACCAAAATATTGGAAAAACTGCAAGTTCCAATCAAAATAGCGGACTTCCTGTGGGAATTAGAGCATGGGTGAAATTGAAATTGTACATCATGCATGAGGACACTTCTGAGTTCAGTCTGACCGCTTCTCAGGCTGATACGATGAAAAGGGAGGTAGATATTGGACATAAGACCAAAATCATATTCCTATGACCAGATGGTGGCGCTATGGAGTTCATCCAAGATTGTCATAGTTCGAACAATGCATGTGCAAGTTATAACAACTTTTCCATTCGTGGCGAGACATCGAACTTCGCCGAACTCCAGCCACGCACTTTGATAAAAAGTTACAGTTTTCACTGTCAGTCATCTTCAATGTCTTTACTACTGGGTTAATACTTGATGTATCCCAGATGAGGCATTGGAGTACTTTGTGATCTTTGAGAAGGACTGTGTCCTTCGGGGCATTCTGTTGGGGATGCCCCAGGAATAGGTGATGGAATATTAAGCTCATGGTTGGAGACATTCAGGGCCCTATCTTGCGCCAAACCTCCAAAACCTGCTATTAAGGGATATTAGGTATTGGGAGGGGCGTTCCCCCACAAAGAACGCAATCTTCCACCTCCCAAAACCCACGATCTTACCTGCAAAAACCACTATATTATGCACACATTATGCATGGGAGTGGTTAGGGCGTTCCACCTGTTTAACCAATCAGTGCGTCAGTAGCCATTGCCTTTAAGAGCAGGTTGCGGTACCTGCAAACTGCTATGGAGCGTCTTTTCACCCAGATCAGAGCAGCTGTCATGGGCAGCTCGTCTGGGACTCTGCTGTAGAGCTTCCTCCTCTTCTTTCCTCCTCCTCCTCTGCACTGATATATACATAACTAGCTTTAACTAATGTGGAGCAAATTATTTAATCATTTCTTTTGTACTCCAAGAAGCTGCTCAGAAAAAAATAGAGCCGGTGAGCTTCCAGGAAAGCATTTATTAACTAGAAAAGCAATCGGAGAGCGCAGACCTCCGCCAAGCACAGCAGTTGTGGTTGCTTTAGGGTTCAAGAAACAACTAAACAGCGCAATGTTATCAAAAATTTGAAAGTGATCCAGAATCCAGGATTTCTTCCGGATCACACCCAAATTAAAATCAGTTCACATTTCTGACAACTCCTGAAAATGTCATCAAAATCTATCCATAACTTTTTGAGTTATCTTGAACATATCCCCTGCGCAAAGACGCACAGCTGCGCCAAGACGCATAGTCGCTGGAAGCGGTGCTTTTTAAAATACTGCAGAACGGGTCATTGGATGAGCATTGAGCCAGAGGAACAGGTATGATGACATCTACCTTCTACCAGTGAGCGCATCTCAGGTGTTCCGAGCGCAAGGAGAGGGTCAGAGGGATACGAGCACAGTACAAGAAACTCCACAACAGAGTTCTGTGATCTCCTCGTTTCCTCCACAGCAAACATCTGAATGAGATCATGTCACAGCTGTACAGAAATCACCTGCCCTTAAGAGAATAATGTATGAAAGTAATAGAGTGATGCATAATCGAGAGGTAGAGCCGGTTGTGCAGTCCACATGTGACTGGGTGGACGCGCAATGACAGGATTTGGACGCGCTCTTTTACGCGCCGACATGCCAGTTGTGCTTTCCACAAACTCGGTATCTTGCGGTACTGGTGTCTCGCAGATTTTGGGTATTGGGTAATGGGTGGTCAGACCACCCATTACCCAATACCCAAAATCTGCGAGATACCAGTACCGCAAGATACCGAATTCGTGGAAAGCGCAGGAGACACGCCCATTGCCGCGCCCACAATGTGCTTAAGGGAGACGGCAAAATGGGTAACAGGTTTTGGGAGGTGGAAGATTGCATTTCGGTTGGCAGAGGCTCCTAAATCTGAGATTTGCAGGTAATGGGTATTGGGTATTGGGTATTGGGAGGTGCAAGATAGGGCCCTTAGTCCCTATAAAATGGATCGAGAGCTTGGACCGCATTGCTGTTAAAAAGCTCAGAAAAGCTAGCTGGGGATGGGGATATCTGAGTCTCTTTGCTTAAGCTTCTGCACCTGCAATCTGAACTCAGATAAACAGAAGTTAATGGATGGATGGATGAAGAGCTTGCTTCCAAATGGACCACATAGAGGGATACCATTTACAGTGCATTACTTTACTATAAACAGACCATATAAACGTGCTACTTTGCACAGATTATTTTATGATATCTCTGTTCTTTTAATTGCAGCACTATTATTAAAATATTGAGTGGGAAAGGAAAGTATTCAGACCCTTTTAAATTTTTTACTCTTTGTTTCATTGCAGACATTTGCTAAAATCAAAAAAGTTCATTTTATTTCTCATTAATTTTATTTCTCATTAATATCCTCATTAAGATCCTCTGTAGTTCTGTCAGGCTGGATGGTGAATGTTGGTGGAGAACCATTTTCAGGTCTCTTCAGTAATACTCAATTGGGTTTAGGTCAAGGCTCTGGCTGGAGCAGCTGTGTGCTTTGGGTCTTTGTCTTGTTGGAAGGTGAACCTTTGGCCCAGTCTGAGGTCCTGAGCACTCTGGAAGAGGTTTTCTGTCAGGATATCTCTGAACTTGGCCACATTAATCTTTCCTTCAATTGCAACCAGTGGTCCTGTCCCTGCAGCTGAAAAACACCCCCATAGTATTATGCTGCCACCACCATGTTTCACTGTTGGGATTGTATTGGGCATGTGATGAGCAGTGCCTGCTTAACAGTACTGCTTAAAATTAATGCAAAAACATTCAGTCTTGGTCTCATCATACCAGAGGATCTTATTTCTCAGTCTAGGAGTCCTTCATGTGTTTTTTGGCAAACTCTATGCAGCCTTTCATATGTCTACTGAGGAGAGGCCTCCATAGGGCCACTCTGCCATAAAGCCCCAAATGGTGGAGGGCTGCAGTGATAGTTGACTTTGTCGAACTTTCTCCCATCTCCCTACTGCATCTCTGGAGCTCAGCCACAGTGATTTTTGGATTTTCTTTACCTCTCTCACCAAGGCTCTTCTCCCTCAGTTTGTCTGGAAGAATTCTAGGAAGACAAATTCTAGGAAGAAAACACAATTCTAGGAAGAATTCTGGTCCCGCCAAACTTCTTCCATTTAAGGATTATGGAGGCCAGTGTGCTCCTAGAAACCTTGAGTGCTGCAGAAATTCTTTTGTAACCTTTACCAGATCTGTGCCTTGGCACAATTCTGTCTCTGAGCTTCTTGAGCAGTTCCTTCGACATTATGATTCTCATTTGCTCTGACATGCACTGTGAGCTGTAAGGTCTTATATAGACAGGCGCTTGCATTTCCTAATCAAGTCTAATCAGTTTAATTAAAGTTGGACTTCAATGATGGAGCAGAACCATCTAAAGGAGGATCAGAAATAGACAGCATTTAATTTAAACATGAGTGTCAGAGCAAAGGGTCTGAATATTTATCATCATGTGATATTTCAGTTTTTCTTTTATAACAAATTTGCAAAAAATTTGACATTTCTGTTTTTTTCTATTAAGATGGGGTGCTGAGTGTATATTAATGAGAAATAAAATTGACTTTTTTGATTTTAGCAAATGGCTGAATAAAAAGGGGTCTGAATATTTTCCGTACCCCCCGTATATACTCAGATGCACAGACTAAACTAACTAATTACAAAAAAGGAATATGAAAGCAAAAGAGCAAAAGTAAACTATATATATACATACAGTGGAGGAAATAAGTATTTGATCCCGGCTGATTTTGGCAGTTGTCTAAGAAATAGATGAACAGTCTCAGATTTTTATGGCAGCTTTATTTTAACAGTTATAGAAAGAATATTGAAAAAAAAATCTGAGAAAATTACATGAAATGAAAAATAAAAATCTATTTGCAAGTCATTGAAGGAAATAAGTATTTGATCCCCTAGCAAAACATGATCTAATATTTGTTGGCAAAACCCTTGTTGGCAAGCACAGCTGACAGATGTTTCTTATAGTTGCTTGCTAGGTTTGCTTACCTACTAGGTTAATTTTCATCCACTCCTCTCAGCAGATCATCTCCAAATCCTGAAGGTTTTGAGGCTTGCGCCTGGAAACTCGATGCTTCAGCTCTCTCCATAGATTTTCAATAGGATTAAGGTCAGGAGACTGGCTAGGCCATTCCATGACCTTGATGTGCTTCTTATGGATGTTTTGGGTCATTGTCATGCTGGAAGACCCATCCACGACCCATTTTCAATGTCCTTGTGGAGGCAAGGAGGTTGTCACCAAAGATTTTGCGGTACATGGCCCCGTTCATCTTCCCATCGATGCAGTGAAGTCAAACTGTCCCCTTAGAAGAGAAACACCCCCAAAGCATAAGGCTTCCACCGCCATGCTTGACAGTAGGGATGGTGTTTTTGGGGTCATATTCAGCATTTCTCTTCCTCCAAACATGTCGAGTTGAGTTGAGGTCAAAGAGCTCAATTTTGGTCTCATCTGACCACAGCACCTTCTCCCAGTCTCTTTCTGAGTCATTAATATGTCCGTTGACAAACCTGAGTCGGGCCTGGATGTGAGCCTTCTTGAGCAGAGGGACCTTGGACCACTGCAGGATTTTAAACCATTGCGTCTCAGTGTATTACCAATAGTTTTCTTGGTGACTGTGGTCCCAGCTGCCTTGAGATCGTTAACCAGCTCCTCTCGTGTAGTTCTCGGCTGATCTCTAACCTTGCTCATGATCATTGAGACCCCACCAGGTGATATCTTCCATGGAGCCCCCAGCCTAGGTTGATTAACAGTCATGTTGTACTTCTTCCACTTCCGAATAATTGCACCATCAGTTGTCACCTTCTCATTCAGCTTCTTACTTATGGTTTTGTAGCCCATTCCAGCCTTGTGGAGTTCAACAACTTTGTCCCTGACATCTTTTGACAGCTCTTTAGTCTTGCCCATGGTGGAGATGGTGGAGTATTACTGAGTCTGTGGGCAGATGGCTTTTTATACAGGTGACTATTTGGAACAGGTCTCTCTCATGCAGGTAATTACTTCAGTGAGATTAGGAGTATGCCAGTGGTCTGTGGGAGCCAACACTGGTCAAGGTTGGTCAGGGATCAAATACTTATTTCCCCTTAATGACTTGCAAATAATTTTTTCTTTTTCATTTTGTGTAATTTTCTCAATTGTTTTTAATATTCTTTCTATAACTGTTAAAATAAAGCTGCCATAAAAATCTGAGACTGTTCATTTATTTCTTAGTATGACAACTGCCAAAATCAGCGGGGGATCAAATACTTATTTCCTTCACTGTATGTACAATATACACTATATTGCCCAAAGTATTTGCTCACCCATCCAAATGATCAGAATCAGGTGTTCCATTCACTTCCATGGCCACAGGTGTATAAAATCAAGCACCTAGGCATGCAGACTGTTTCTACAAACATTTGTGAAAGAATGGATCGCTCTCAGGAACTCTGTGAATTCCAGGTGGAACTGTGATAGGCTCCCACCTGTGCAACAAATCCAGTCGTGAAATTTCCTCTCTCCTACATATTCCACAGTCAACTGTCAGCTGGATTATAAGGAAATGGAAGAGTTTGGAAAAGACAGAAACTCAGGCACAAAGTGGTTGGCCACCTAAATTGACAGAGCAGGGTCAGCAGATGCTGAAGTGCATAGTGCGAAGAGGTCAGCAGCTTTCTGCTGAGACAATCACTACAGACCTCCAAATTTCATGTGGCCTTCAGATTAGCTCAACAACAGTGCACAGAGAGCTTCATGGATGGGTCTCCATGGTCGAGCAGCTGCATCCAAGCTATACATTGCTAAGTAAAATACAAAGCGTCGGAGTGGTGTAAAGTAGTGGTGTAAAGCACACCACCACTGGACTCTAGAGCAGTAGAGGTGTGTTCTCTGGAGTGACAAATCACGCTTGTCCATCTGGCAATCTGATGGAAGAGTCTGGGTTTGGCGGTTGCCAAGTGAACGGTACTTTGCACAATGCAGACATTGCTTGTCTGCATTGTGCAGACACAATGCAGACAAGCAATGTCTGCAATGCAGTATTTTCTGACAGGGGTCTCGCTTTGACTGATCTGCTCGGCTTATCACCCGGCTCCACATCATTGCCTCTCCGCTGCGCTCCATGATGTGGATCAGCAGGATCTATGTGTGGTCTTTGCCGGCCTGGATTGTCTTGTCGCCCCTCCATCTACCTGTGGGGGGGCTCCTCCAGTATTCTGCGGCGGAGCTTCCCAGGCTCCTCTCTCAGCGGTTCGGATCTCCACCGACAGTTCTGCGCCTCCACCCGGACATCGCCCTCCAGCCTCACCGGAGGTACATCCACCCACCGTGGGTCTCGGCGGGACGTCCACTGCGATAGCTCCAAAGGAATTTCCTCCTTCTGGTTCTCCGCTCGCCGCCCACCCAGAAACATCGGCCACACTGTTGACCACAGTGTGTTAGCCCGCCTGGCTAGGTTGGCTAATGCTCCTCTCTTTAGTGACAACACCAGCCTCAACTTCGGTCTGCTTAACATCTGCTCCCTCACCAAGGCCATCTTGTCCAAGATCCCCCCACCAACCGTAAGCTTGACTTTCTTTGTTTGAATGAGACTTGGCAGCAGCCTGGTGATTTTTCGCAGCTTAACAACTCTACTCCGCCGGGGTTTATTTACCTTTGCAAACCTCATGAGTCCGGTAGCAGAGGTGGTCTCGCTATTCTTCACTGCGATAAGTGGAAAGTCCTCCAATTTTCTGTGCCTCCTCTCTCTTCCCTTGAATGTCTTGTATGCCAGATATTCGGACCTATTCCCATCATCATTGCCACAGTCTACCACCCCCCCCCCAAGCCCCACTGTGACTTTTTAAATGAATTTTCTGCCCTCCTTAACCCCCCTTTCCACCCTCTCTCCTAATGTAATTCTCTTGGGAGATTGTAACATTCACATGGACAATACTGCTCTCCCCCTCACCAAAGATTTTTCTTCTACACTAGACAGTTTTGGTTTTCAACAGTTTGCAGAGTTCCCCACACACATAAAAGGACACACCCTGGATCTGGTCTCACTCCCTCCAACTGCACTGCTGATCAACTCCATATTATGGACCATTTCCTCCTGTCATTCAATGTCACCCTCCGTCTCTCCATCTCCAAGCCACCCCGTGTCATCTCATTTCGCAATATTAAGGACATCGACATTGATTCTCTCACCTCCTCCATCACCACCTTGTCATTGGACTCTTCTCTCACCCCGGATGATCTTGTAACCCAATACAATAATGGTCTCACTAACATTCTCAACTCACTCGCTTCAGTCAAATCTAGCTCTGTTTTTTTCACTTGCTCTGCCCCCTGGTTCACCCCTGATCTCCGCTCCATGAAGTCCAAAAGTCGACAGCTTAAAAAACTGTACAAGAAATCTGGTCTCACCATCCATGAAGACATGTACACAGCTCAGCTAACTCTTTATAAGGACTCCATTTCTCATGCCAAAGCAAAATACTACTCTGGACTCATCTGCTCCAATGCAGCAAAGCAGCAAAATACCTTTTTCCTTGTTTAATAGCATCACCTAACCCCCCGACTCTCTACCTGCCCATCTGTACTCCTCTGACACCTCTTCTCCTGTTTTTCAATGATAAGGTTAACAAAATCCACCAGCACCTCAGCTCCACCACCTCACCCCTCCCCTCTTCTGATTTTCTCCCACCCTGTCAACCATCCTCCACTTTTAAACTCCCTTGTTCCTCAATAATTTCAGATTTCATCACCAAGTCGAAGCCATCTACCTGCCAGCTGGATCCCCTTCCCACTGTTCTGGTTAAGTCCTGCCTCCCGTCTCTGCTGCCCTTCATATCAACTATCATCCACTCCTCACTGTCCACTGGAATTGTTTCTAGACTCTTTAAATCTGCAGCTGTCAGCCCAATACTTAAAAAACCTGGTTTAGATCCAAATAATTTCAATAACCTTCGCCCCATCTCTCACCTTCCTTTCATTTCCAAAATTTTAGAAAAAAACGTTGCTTCTCAGCTTCACTCCCACCCATAATAACCCGTATGAGCAATTCCAGTCTGGTTTCCGTCCCCTCCATAGCACTGAAACAGCTCTCATCAAGATCACCAATGACCTCCTTATGGCTGCTGATTCTGGTTTAGTCTCCATCCTCATCCTCCTCGATCTGAGTGCGGCCTTCGATACCATCTCTCACTCCATTCTCCTCAATAGACTTTCTTCTTTAGGTATCACTCATACCCCCCCTGCACTGGTTACAGTCTTACCTCACTGGCCACACCCAGTTTATCCAGCTGAAATCTTTCACTTCTCAGCCCACCCCCGTCACTTCAGGTGTGCCCCAGGGCTCTGTCCTGGGGCCCCTTCTCTTCATAATATATCTCCTACCACTTGGCAATATTTTACGCAAATATGGTATTCATTTTCACTGCTTCGCGGATGACACTTAGCTTTATCTTTCCAGTAAGCCGAAATCTACCCTCCCACCCTCCTCTCCCACCCACTGTCTTTCAGAAATTAAATCCTGGTTCACCTCAAATTTCCTTAAACTCAATGACAATAAAACTGAACTGCTTCTTGTTGGCACCAAAGCCTCCCTCTCCAAAGTCTCCAGTTTTTCCCTAACCATTGATAGCTCCACAGTCTCCCCTTCCCCTCAGGTCAAAAGTCTGGGTGTCATCCTCGACAGTTTACTTTCCTTCAATTCTCACATCAATAATTAACCCGGTCTGCTTATTTACATTTACGCAACATAAATCGCCTCCGGCCTTTTCTCAACCCTCACTCCACTGCCATCCTGGTTCACAGCCTCGTCACCTCCCGTCTAGACTACTGCAACTCACTTCTTTTTGGTGTTCCCCACAAATGCCTCCATAAACTTCAACTGGTCCAGAACTCAGCAGCCCACCTCATCACCAGAACCCCCTCCTTTCACCACATCACCCCCATTCTCCAGCATCTTTCACTGGCTCCCGGTCAAATCCAGAACCACTTTCAAAAACAGTGTGATACAGGTATGCTAAAATGGTCTCATATACATATACATGCAATGTTTTATGGAAAGTGGATTGTTTATTTTAGGTCTGAATCCTCATCATTAGCCTTACAACAAATATTAAACTCTTTGTGATCCTGCCATTGTTTTAAAGTAATGTATTTTCTTTATTTTTGTCTTTGCCTAAAACAGCCTGCTTCACATTTAACTCCACTTGGTGTTTTGATTTTAATTCTGTAGTTTCATACTTACAGTCACAAGCCACGATGTAGACCTCGACCTCAACACGGATAAGCTCCTTTATCAACTGCAAAGAGTAAAATATTACTGATGTTAGAAAATTGCATGGTAAAAATAAACAAAACTAATAATATAATGAAGAATCACACACTGTTTTCAGTCCTTTCAGAGCGGATATGTCCATGAACGAGACAGCAGCAAAGTCCAAGACAAGGCTGTGTATCTCCACTCTGGGAACAATGATGTTGGCAGGAAGCTTCGCCTTCCAGTTGATACTGACAGGAAAATCCTTGAAGTCATTTGGTTGGTCCAGCTCCTCCATGTTGCTCTCATCATCTGATTCTTTCAGGGGTTCATGTGAAGTATTCAGGAAACCCTTCTGTAATAATCAAATGATTGTACTTCACAGAAGGAATCAAGCACATTCCAGCAGACATGTCTGTCAATTCTTTAATCTTCCTTAATCTCTGTCAAATCTTGGCAATCCTATGTGTTTAATAAAAGGAAGCAGACTTATTTTTTGACTCTTGAATACATTTCACACCTCATCTGAAGGACTTCTTTCACTCTTTCTGACTCAAGAGAAGTTTCAGGCCCGCAAGATGTTATTTGAACATTAACACATGAAGAGATTTTGGTGCTGAATATATGTCACTGACCCACCCCTATCCTGAGTTGTTGGGGTCAATGTCCTGTGTGAGTTGGTTAAAGGAAGTTTTACAACCACATGGACCTTGTAAGGCAAGACCACAATATCTTACTTATTAGTCAAGTTAAGTAAACAACTCACTCAAGTGAGTTATTTACTCAACTTGTCACTCAGGTGACAATGAACCATTTAACCCACAGAATTGATGGGTAAGGTGAGTGAAACACATGACTTTTAACAACTCTTTAACAACTGTCAAAGTGTGAGAGTCACAACAGATAATAAGAATGTCTTAGGTTACATCAACCCAAGTGCCTTTTAATTTCAAAATATGAAACTCTTGTTATGGGTACACCTGGCGTCCAAAACTACAACGGGAGTCTGTTTCTTAAAAAATGAAAATTTTTAATCAACCAGCATTTCAGTTTGTACACACAACTATTGTGGTCTAATGTGGGTGAACAAAATCAAAGATTCAGAGACGGCATAGTTGCACAGATTCACTTCAGGATTCACTTTCCAGACTCAACAGACGTATAACAATTGACCATAGACAGAAGACAGAACACACAGAAACACCTTGACAAGGGTGTAAAGTACAAGGTGGAGATGAAATAGAAACGTATGATTTGTTACACAGCCAAAGGCTGCGCTTTGATTTAAAAAAAAAAATATTGAACATAGGATGGATGTAGCTATGGCCAGGTTGGTCAGTTTCTTATTTAAAACTATGTTTTAAAACAAAAACCAATCCACCCCAACCTTAGTGTTTCAACTCTACTGGAAGAAATATACACCACCATAAAAGCATATTATATTGCCATCCCTTCTCACTGTACATGTCCAAACAAGACAGGTCTAAACAAAATGATAAGGCTTTGTTATGTATGATTTTAGTCATTTCAAACTACAGGAACATCAATGTGACTAGGGAGGAAAAAAAAGGAAACAAGCTAATGTTTTTCAGCTGTCTTTTATTTACTTAAGAGGGCAGAATTTTCAAATTTGCAGTTTACTAGAAATCCTACACTTGCCTACTGGAACACAGAGTAATTGTCATTGGAACTCTAAAGGCTGAATTATACTCGAACATCAGGTCGTCTGCGTCACCTACGCAGACAACGCAGAGGTGCCCCCCCACCCTACGCAGAGAATCCCGTGCACCTCTTCCAAAAAGTAACTCGACGCAGACACTACGCAGAGAGTGGGAGGAGAGAGGAGCGAAAGGAGGCCTCTGATTGGTCAATTCTACACCCGCATAGAAAAGAGCGCATCATTGAAGAAATGAGGAAATACCCACATCTGTACGCTTCTGGTTCTCCACACCACAAAGACAGCACATATTCTAGTAATTCATGGAGGGAGATAGTGATGAATGTGGGTCTGGATACGGCCGAGACAGTGAGGAAGTGGAAAAATGCAAGAGATAAGTTTAGTAAGTTTAGCTAGTTCGTGATTGTCACTCTCGCGTTGTGGCTTGGAATAACATAGTGGAAACCGTGTTTGGGCATAAATCCAAAATAACTGCGGCATACCGGCCACAAGATAACTGTGACACAGTGGTGCGAGAGTATACACAACCCTTAAGAAGCATGATGAATTAAGCCCCCAAAAAGTACAGCAGGACTTTTTCAAACTGATCGTCCCTCTCGCGTTGTGGCTTGGAATAACATAGCGGAGACCGCGGGAGTATAAATCAAAAGTGTCTGCGGCATCTCTGCTACAAGCTGACGGCGACACATTGACACGAGAGTATACACGGCCCTTAAATCATTACGTTGAAAATATCTGGAAATGAAAAGGAACACACATACAGTGCCTTGCGAAAGTATTCGGCCCTCTCAAACTTTTCAACCTTTTGCCACATTTTAGGCTTCAAACATAAAGATATAACATTTTATTTTTTTGTCAAAAAATCAGCAACAAGTGGGAAACAATCTTGAGGTGAAACAAAATTTATTGGATGTTCTAAACTTTTTTAACAAATAAAAAAACGAAAAGTGGGAAGTGCAATATTACTTGGCCTTGCGTTAATCCTCTGTAGCGCCACCTTCTGCTGCAGTTCCAGCTGCAGGTCTCTTGGGGTTTGTCTCTATCAGTTTAACTCATCCAGAGACCAAATTCTTGTCCATTCTTCCTGTAAAACAGCTGGAGCTCAGTGAGGTTGGATAGAGAGTGTTTGTGAACAGCAGTCTACAGCTTTCCACAGATTCTGGACTGGATTCAGGTCTGGACTTTGACTTGGCCGTTCTAACACCTGGATACGTTTATTTGTGATCCGTTCCATTGTAGATTTGTTTTCATGTTTTGGATCATTGTCCTGTTGGAAGATAAATCTCCATCCCAGTCTCAGGTCTTCTGCAGACTCCAACAGGTTTTCTGCCAGAATGTTCCTGTATTTGGCTCCATCCATCTTCCCATCAGTTTTAACCATCTTCCCTGTCCCTGCTGAAGACAAGCAGGCCCAAACCATGATGCTGGCAAACTTTAAACCAGACTTTTTATGGATATCTTTGAGAAATGTCTTTCTTCTTGCCACTCTTCCATAAAGGCCAGATTTGTCCAGTGTAGGACTGATTGTTGTTCTCTGGACAGACTGTCCCACCTCAGCTGTAGATCAGTTCATCCAGAGTGATCATGGGCCTCTTGGCTGCATCTCTGATCAGTCTTCTCCTTGTTCCAGATGAAAGTTTAGAGGGACGGCCAGGTCTTGGTAGATCTGCAGTGGTCTGATACTCCTTCCATTTCAATTTGATTCAGGAATGTCAACAGGAAATTGGGAAAAATTATGAAGATGTTCGCTAAGTTTTGAGTTTTGAGCACTCTCAGGGTGCTTTAGGAGCACAGCATTGTGTATTTGGGAAGCATCGAGTAGAGAACATCAATTGTCCATATTGTTACTTTGAATTGCCACATAATCAGATTCAACATCATATTTAATTGCCAAAACAACAATAAAAGCACACTCATATATTCATCAAATAGAGCCACGGAGCTCTATTTGATGATCTGACCTGTTTAAAAACAGAAGTGACTGTGAGGTAGGCTATGACGGATTTTGAGGGATAATGTCCCAAATATCTCCTTGGTTTCCTCCACAGCAAACATCTGGATGAGATCATGCCACAGCTGTACAGACTGACGTGTCTGGCTGTGACTATTCCCACATCCACCACAACTGCTGACCAGACATCCTCTGACCTCAAGAGAATAAAAATGTATTCAAGTAAAACGGTGATGCGTAATTGAGAGGTAGAGCCGTTTATGCACATATGACCAGATGGACGCACATTTATGCCATTTGGACGCACTCTTAAGCGCTGACATGCGGGTTGCGCGATCCGCAAACTCAGTATCAGTATCTGACGCTATGCCAAAAAGACAGATAATGACGTCCGCCGGACCAAAGGCTCAGTGCGCATGCCCTGGTCTCAATCAACCAATTGCAATCGAGAATTTACGTCACGCAGACCACAGTCTCTGCTGGGTCCAATCATCGGATCATCTCTCGTTCGGCCGCGTCGGAGGTTCATGGAGGGTAGGAAGTGTTTATGTGTTCTTGTCCTGCAAGAAGAGTGGCTTAAAATCCCTCTGACCACTGTGCAGGACTTGTATATGCCATTCCCAAGACGAATTGACGTATTGGCCGCAAAAGAAGGCCCTACACCATACTAATAAATTATTGTGCTCTAAAACTAGGTGTTTCAGTTTCATTGTCCAACCCCTGTATATCAAGAATACACTTTAAATCTGTTGAAGTCAGCCACAAAACCTTTTAAAAACACCACAATTTACAGAGCAAAATAGGAACAGATACAATCATATTGTAACCTGAGTTTTGATTGAAAAGAATCAATTACAAGATTGCAGTGCACTTTAAACCAAAGATACCATCAGACAAAAGCTGATTCAACCTAAGAATAAAACAACCAAAAGCAAAATAAGCAAAATTGTATATACACTTTGGTGAAGGGTGCATAGATCTTTACCAGTGAAGATTTCTGGTCTTTTAAACAGGGGAAGCTCATAGTCGGAGTACATCATAAAAACGTGTCAATTTATTTATATGTAAATTCTCTTCAGTCCCTACAGTGAGTGTGATTTATTTACAGTGTAAGAAATGAAGTATTTCGCTGTAGAAATGGCTACAAATGGTCGTTGCTTGTCATTTAATTTGGCATGCAAATTCTCCGATGGACTGAAATCATGCATGAGACGTGACAGAATATATATCTCAGAAACCTGTCAGTCAAAACTGCATTCCGCTTCTTCCAATCACCATGCGGACTGATCAGCGTCCAGGCCAGCCGAGGCCAACCCACAGTTCCATTCACTCCCAGAGACACTGGGAGGCGGGGGGGTGGGATAACATTGGCATTTAAGCCAATGCCCATCAAGTTTTGCAGCAATGAAAAAATGGCACGTCACAGCTTCTCAGGTTGAGATTCAGGCAGTCCAGCTACATCTCGAGAATAAGGCACTCTTTTCAAAGCATTATTGTTCACATTCTGAGTGGCTATGGCATCTTGTACCACCTATTCATTGATATAGACTGGCCTTCCTTAATATTTAAAGAATAATTACTTAGTTTTAAATAATGGTGCAGTTCAGATAACATCTGATTTCTTATTGTATATTTATACACTGCTGATCTGGACAGAGTTCAGGAACCAAAACAGGAACAGATAACTGTTTAGAAAATGAGTAACTGAGATTTTTATTGCCCTTTGAAAATGTTTGGCAGAGAAAATGTGCTTGCTGTTATTATCCCTCAATAAAGTCAGTGCAATTTCTTACTGATGTCCACTGCAGGTCACCACTCTTCAGATGTTTCTTGATAATCCTCAGTGCTTTATTCCTCTTTTTCAATACTCGCAATGGATTAAACCCAAGCTGAGGAGACAAGTCACAAGTATTAAAAACAGAATGAAGTCATAAAATAATTAATTTGATTATTATTAATAATAAGATATTCTTTGATTTTTGAAAAGAAGATTTCAGATTTGCTGTTTATTGTACAGTATCCTTCATGGTATTTTTTCATTTAATTGTATCCTCTGCTTAAACATACAGCTTTCACCAGTTTGTCCCGGAAGAACTCTATGTTGGCAAAGAAGAGTGGGGATGGTATTCTGAAAATCTTCACTCCCTCTGGTTCATATATCTGTAAAAAGTCATGATCACCATACAGACATTGAAAAATCATGACAAAGCACAAGTATTGTCATCAAAATAAAGTATCTAAACATACAAAAGAGAAGTACACAGGACTGAGCTAATTTTGCCCCATTTCTTTTTTCCATGAGATCTATAGAAATACCAGCTCTAGTTAATGTGAGTTTGTGAGTTATTCAAATATTATATAGAGAACCTTTAATGACACTTGAATTAGCATGCATACACACATGTGAAACCAAAATATCTCATATACTGCACTGAAACCTTTGCTCACCTCCATGTGAAATATTCTTGTGCAACTGGAAAAGCTCTTGTACACACTGGTGAAATACTGCTATATGCACAATTCCACATGTGTTCACTGAAAATGATGAATGATGTAATATCTGCAAGAGAAAGCTGCTATCCCAGGTAGAGACAGATGTGGGACAAAAATACTACCTCAAGGAGGAGCCAGGATGACAAGTACCAAACCTCAATAACCATTTCTATCTTAAACATGAGGGCAGCTGACGTGAGAGAGAATCCTGAAATCCTGGGGGAACTCAACTACTTCCTACTTACCAAGGCCAAACAGAGTACCATCCAGATCTCTACTGGAGGATATGAACCCCTTCAGTTCACACCATCACAGAGACCAATCAGCCATGCATTGTAGGGAGTTTCCTTGTCTTAACATTGACTGCTTGCATCTCTTCCAATGGCCAAAATATTATGCTAGTGGGGTATCTGATTACTGGCAGGTCATAGGTGTTGATTGCCTTGATCTTGTGTTTCCCATTCAGCTGACTCTTCAGGATCTGCCTCACCGTCTGTTGGTATTTGGCTGTGGTTGACCTCTGACCTGTCTCCTCATGATTGCCGTTTGGCTGTGGGATCCCCAGGTATCTGTAGCTGTCCTTAACATCTACTATGTTGCTTCCTGGTAGTTTAACCCCTTCAGTTCTGATCATCCTTCTTCTCCGAGAAACCATCCATCCACACTTATCGAGTCCAAATGACATCCTGATGTCATTGCTGTAGATCCTGGTTAGGTGAATCAGGGAGTCGATGTCATGCTCATTCTTGGTGTACAGCTTGATGTCATCCATGTAAAGGAGGTGGCTGATTGTTGCTCTATTTGGGAATTTGTACCCATAGCAACTCTTGTTGATGATCTGACTGAGGGGGTTCAGGCCTATGCAGAACAGCAGGGGGGACAGGACATCTCCTTGGTATATATCACATTTGATGCGCCACTGGCTTGTGAGTTGTCTCCCAACTTCCTGATGCTTGGCCCCTCAGATGTTACTGCCAGTTCCCTTCTGTGCAGCAGCTCAGGTGCAGTAGGCGTAAACCATATCAGGCCCTGGTGCTGTCCAGCTCTTCATCTTTGACACTCTTTTCTGGATGTGTGCCAGTGTGATGATGACTAGGTCTTCATCTGGAAGGTTGCTGTGTTCTCTTTGTAGATCTAGTAGCCACTGAGCATTGGTGTTCATGTGTTGCCTCCTTGTCCCAGATGTTCTACCGGTATTACTCCTTCTCAGCCATGGGTGGTTCTGCAGCCACTTCACTGCCCTGCCATTCAGAGTTGAATGGGTTGTTGGAGAACACCCTGTTATTCTACTGGTCACCATGCTTATTCTCCTGGTCTCTACTTCTCTGGTGTATCTCTTGAGGTGGCTGGCTAGCGCTGTGAGACTTTGTTTGGCAGTTTCTAGTGCCTCTGTTGTGGACATCTTGCTGTATTTACTGGGCAACTCTTTCAGAATGTTCACATCTATCCATTCACAAAACGCATAGCCACGATTTTTGCCTCTTGCTCTGATTTTTGCCTGTTTTCCTGCTCTGTCCAGCTATCATTGCTGTTCAACTTGTAGCCAGCCCAAGCCAGGACTACTGTTGCTGCTGCGTATATCAGTCAATTGGTCTCTGTGATGATGTGGGTACAGACAGTTTGTAGTGCTGCATTCACATCCTCCAGTAAAGATTTGGATGGTACTCTGTTTTGTTTCCCTAGGACTTCATGGCTTCATGGTCAGCCTGGTACCCAATCTTACTGTACCCTATATATATATATATATATATATATATATATATATATATATATATATATATATATATAGTATAACAGAATCGAGGAACTGGAAAATATGAATGTGAGATTGATCGGTCTAATTGAGGACATCGAAACAGATGGACTTGTCAACTGCATCCAACAACTGATATCCGAAGGACTGGGAATTAAATTGGATGGAGAGTTCGATTGACGGGATTTATCGTGTTGGCAAACGCAAGGCTAAAAAACCACCTGGAGCTAGCGGCAACGACAGCAAGGGTCTTACAGGCAGTCAAGGATAAAGGGTCTATCAAATGGAGGGAGTACAGAGTGTCTTTCTTCCCAGACATGTCAAGGGACCTGGCCAAGAAGCGTAGAGAATTCATTTCGTCAAGGAAGATGTTGCGTAATCTCGACGTGAGGTATACACTCACATTTCCAGCATCACTCAGTTTTACAGTTGTAATGGTTGTAATGGTTGTAATGCTGATCTGAAATAACACAGAAAGCACTGTTCGTTTATGCTGAACTTAAACAGCAGAGAGTGTGTGTGGGAGACATGGAATGTAGTTGCCCGGACAACGCCTGGCATGGACGCTTCTCACTGCTGCTCTGGGGACTCATCCCTGCGACGCTGGACGCTGGACGCTCCAGTTTGTGCCCGGTTTGTGGTGATCTGCGGTTGGATGACGGCATACTGTCTGCAGGGGGCGGATCGGTCCTCTTGTGGCTGGTGGAGACCTGCCGCTGCGGACATGGATGTTGTTGCTGGAGGCCGGTTCGGGAAAGCTAAGCTAAGTAGCCCTGAACTGCTACCCGCGGCAACCACCGCCACTGGATCCGGGCTGCAGCGTCGGGACGGGAGCCCCCGACGTAGCAGCAGCGGCATGCTGCCCCTGTCCAGCAGTCTACACGCCGGATGGGTCAGCTGACCTGGCAGGGGCCGTCTGGTGACCTGGTGGGGCCATGCACTGCTGGGGGAGACAACAACGGCCTGGTCCGGTCCGCATGATGAACCAGGCTCTGGGACGGTCGGCTCCGTTGCTCGCCGGACTGAATGGAGCTCAGTCTTCCCAGGGGAGACGGTTTGGTTCATTGGTGTTTCCTCCTCTGACCTGGAGATATCTCACTTGTCATCATTATGGAGATATACTGGTTCTAATGGCTGTTTACTGTTTTAACGGCTGTTAACTGGAGTTAGCACTCGGACAACGGGACCTGGCATGGAAAGGAGCGCTGGATGCTGGCAGCTCCCCTAGTACACCAGACTGGTGTACTGAAACTTGAATTTCCCCCTTGGGGGATTAATAAAGTATTTTTTAATTGAATTTTTGAATTTGAAGTAAACAGTGATCTGTTTGTTCCCAAAACAAAACTGTAGAAGTGAATGAGAGTTGGATGACAAGTATTGGTTTATTAAGGTATTAAAATCAATGGAAGTATTGATTTCTCTAATGACGAACCTAGAATGGATTTGGGAAAGCATAAATTTGGGTTGTTAATTAAGTAACATTTTTTAAGTAACATTTTTTTACTTCCTGTGCACACTGTGACAATGAGAGCGCCACTGCCGCCTGCTGTAGCATATGTGCAATTACACTTTATGCCAGTATGGCAAAAAAAGCATGTTCCCCAGGGTCACACGCACCTCCCCTGGCATCGCACCACGTCCCCCCAAGGGGTCGCGTCCCACTCTTTGAGAAGGACTGACTTACACTGACATGATCCTTTCTGTCTCTGTAGATATCAGTTCCCTTAATGTTGGCCAACACGCTGCAGCGAGGACTGAAACAAATAAGAAATAACAAACAATTTGACAACTGAGCACCTGATAGCAACTCGGTGAGGTTGTACAACACTTTGTGCACAATACTAATAATATTGTACTAATGTACTAAGAATTAAACTTCTAACTGAAGTTTAGAGAGGTATGTATTCCATTTATCAATTCATCCTTTAATTCATTATCTATACTCTCTTTTCTTATTCAGGGTCCCTGGGGTTTGCTGGGGCCAATCTCAGCTCTCTTTGTCAGGATCCTGTCAGGATATGGTCAGGATGACCATATTTGGATTTCCTCTTGCTTTCTGTCTGCACCTCATTCACTGCTCTGTCTAATCAACAATTATCAGTTTCACCTGTTCTGCCCCCTTTTTTTTTAAGGAGCTCAGCAACCTTCAGTCTCTGTCAGATTGTGCCAGAAGCCATTTTAATTTTGACCTTGACCTGTTACATAATAATTGACTCTGGTCTCTGGATTGTGGATTTTTGGATGTTTATTATCTAATATCTTTATCTCTAAATTTTTAATGTGAAGGAGTTAAGGATTTCCATTACAAGCAATTATATTGGATCTTGTGTTGAGTGTTCTCAGCTTTTCATTCAACTGAAGTATGTATCAATATTCTTCTGTCACTCCTGCACCTGAAGTCCATTCAGCTCCACCACCCTGGATCCTCATCACCTGAACCCAGAAGTCCACTTACTTCATCCACTGTGTGTGTGTGTGTGTGTGTGTGTGTGTGTGTGTGTGTGTCTTCACGCTCCTGAGTTCAATACTAATTGATATGAGTCTGCAATATTTTTACTCTCTCTCTGAGATCCATCTGATTGAATCCAAGTTCATCATCATTTATCTGTTCTATTTTTGGATAAAAGCCTTTATGTGTCCACTGTCATCAAGGTTTGAGCCCAGTCAACACTCTTTGGACAGAAACCAGGGGACCACCAAGGTCAAGTCATACAGATTTGTTAATTTTTGTAGTTTGGCTGCAACTTTTGTGGAAGTGCCCTAATGAGAACTATGAACCCTTTTATCTAGACTAAAGATAAAGCCATCTAAGTGGTACTGTAATGACAAATGAATGGACTGATTCTGGAGAATCAAGATTTGTCAAAACACAAAGTAATGTATAAAGGACAACATTATGTCTGGCTTTAAGTTAAAGGTACTCTCCTGATACTTACAACTGCACTCTTAGGATGACGCTGATCAGCTCCACACCAAGGCCAACAGCCAATCCAAGATCCAACCCCAAAAATGTGGCTCCAAAGCAGGTGCCCAACCACACCATCTGGTATTGTAGTGGAGGCATTTTTTTCCCTCTCTCACACTCAGAAAATTTCATTTTGTTACTCAGTCCTTACTTACACAGTCTGGCTTGTCCCTTCTCCACAAATAAGGAACATCTCTGAACTGCATCAGCATTCCCTTTAGATTGACAATGACCACAGCACCTAGCACAGACTGTTTAGAAAGAATGGTTAAGTCAGATTTTATTAAAGAAAAAAACACACAAAAAAACTTTGTTCTGAACATTGTTTGATTGGGGGGTATTCCAGAAAGCAGGCTTTTGTGAAAACTGGGTATGCTGGACCTAGACTTAGGAATACTCAAAGTATTTCACCAGAATTTCACCAAGTAAGGTAACTTGACTCAAAGCAAGAGGGTTCAGTTAAGCCAGTTTCAGAAACCAAGATGATTTGTATGAGGATGTCCGCCATGGTAATGGACTAAACCTTGTCAAGAGCATGTTTGCTCCCACATAACAAGCTTGTCTCGTCCCCTTTTATAATGATGAAACAGATAGAATTTCACCAACTGATTTTATAACTTGTATTATGGAAATGTCGGAACGATTATATGGTTACTCGAGTCGTCTGTGGCAAAGCCAGCTGTCAAAATGCAAAAAAATATGTAATGATGTAACCTAACATTCATTTTAAAAGGGTAGCACCGACTGAATATTACATTAATTTATTAAAAAAAACATGTTCCTTTCTTACAGTAGTGCCTTTTAAGTGTACATGGCAAACTATTTTTTAGCATAAGGCCATTACAACTTCTCCCAGCCATCCAAGGGCAGTTTGGTGATGAAGAATGCCTTTTCCAGCATGATGGAGCACCTTGCCATAAAGCAAAAGTCATAATGAAATGGCTCGGGGAACAAAACATTAAGAATTTGGGCCCTTGACCAGGAAACTCCCTGGACCTTAATCCCATTGAAAACTTGTGGTCAATCCTCAAGAGGCGAGTGGACAATCAAAAACCCACAAATTCTGACAAACTCCAAGCATTGATTATGCAAGAATGGACTGGCATCAGTCAGGATTGGGTCCAGAAGTTGATTAACAGCATGCCAGGGAGAATTGCAGAGCTCTTGAAAAAGAAGGGTCAGCACTGCAAATATTGACTTATTGCATGAATTATGTGTAATTCTCAATAAAAGCTTTTGAAACTGATGAAATGCTTCTAATTGTATTTCATTATAACATAGACACACCTGATAAAAACTCTGAAGCAGCAGACCTTGTGAAAATTTAATATTTGTGTCATTCTCAAAACTTTTGGCCATGACTGTACTCTTGTTGCAAACTAAGATGAGTTTTTATCCACAGCATGCCACATGGCATTGACAGCAGTTTCACTGTTGCAACCACAGAGATACAATGATGCACGGTATTGAACCCAGCAACATTACTCCCCACACCAGAAGATGGGGAACCACACAATGGTGTACAGACAGCTCAAGAAGTCCATCTGCCACACCCAAGGCAAGGCAAGGCAGGTTTATTTGTAAAGCACATTTTGTGTACAAGACAATTCAAGGTGCTTTACATAAAACATTTGAAGTATTACAGAGCATTAACAAAACCCTTTCAGACAACAACCCGAGACATCCCGTCTGCGGCTTATCCCATGTCACCGGCCTTTATTAGGATTTTTTTTTCACCCAGACCTTACTGATGTCTTACTAAGTAAAGGTGAAGGTTGGTTGGTAGATGGATCCTCATCTAAGACTCCACAGGGCACATGCCAGACAGGGTTTGCTGTGGTTTCTGCATCAGATGTTATAGAAGCTAGTCAACTTCCAGTGCACATGTCAGCAGTGTTGTACCTGAATGCGTTCATTGAACGAAAGTTCACAAACTAGTTCATATTTTTCGCAAACGTGAACTGAGCACATTCACGTTCCCCTTCACGAGCGTGGGTCGTGAACGAGTTCATTTGGGCAGTTGTGAACAACGCTTTTTCAAAGTTCATGCACGGTCAAAACCATGCCAGGATTCCAGCGAACTCCATTTAAAATACACCACAAACGAGCCTAATATGTATCTGAGGAAATCAATCAAACATGGCAACACGGCTGTCGCTTCTGTCGCGCTAACAATTACTTCATCAAACGTTTAAAACGATCATGAAGGAAGATGAGAGCTACAGTTACCCAGAGCTGGAGGAGACCCCCGACTGCCGGGGAGGGGGTTGAAATATTGAAATGGGGGGAAAATACATTTGCACCTTAAGGACCTGTTTTTGTCTTATAATAAAGAGCATTTGACAGCAAGTTTTTCCTCATATTTTTAATATACTGTAGAGCAGTGATTCTCTAAGTGTGGGCCTTCCAGGTACTGCAGGTGGGCCGTGAGAAGTCACTAAAATTAAACAAATGTGTTTTAAATCCTCTCTCTTTTTTAAATATGTTTTTAATTACTATAAAATATTCATGCCATGATTAAAAAACATTAAGAAGTAATAAAACAAACCAGTTAAGTGTTATTCTACTGTCATCTTAACTTAATATGACAAGTGTCACCTTTATTTGTTGACCCCTTACATTAATATTGGCTCATGGTTCCTTGTTCTGTATGTTGATCACAGTTGTAATTAAAGGTTTCGGTGGGCTGCAGAGATTTTTCACATTTCAAATTGGGCCTTGGTATTCTGAAGTTTGGGAATGGCTGCTGTAGAGAGAAACTGAAACGGAAATTACAGTTTTACATGGGCTGTCCCTTCAATGTGAACCCTGGTTGGTTAAGGATTCAGAATTAGACCCATAGTTTTCGACAGTTAAAATGGATAAAATAATTGCCGTTTGTGGTGGGGTAGTATATGGGCAGTGGTAATCATTTTGACAATAATTGCTCGCAGCAACATTAAAAAAGAATTTTTAAAAAATGAACTAAAAATGAACTATTTAGTTCAATTTTTGAAATGGTGAACTGAACTGGTTCATTTTCATTTCTGTGAACTATGAACTAAACTAGTTCATTTTAATATCTGTGAACTATGAACTTAACTTAACTTAACTGAACTTGCCCAACACTGCATGTCAGCACAAGTGGCAGAACTCATTGCTTTGATCCAAGCAGGAAGTTTAGCCAGAGAGAAATCGCTGATGGTCTACATAGATAGACAATATGCTTTTTCCATAGTTTTATTTTGCAAAACAGTGGGAACACAGAGGTATGACATCAACTGGAAAACTAGTGACTCATGCTAGGCTGCTTAAGGAACTTTTGCAAGTCATCATGCTGCCTGCCCAGTCTGCAAATGTGCTGCGCACACACCTGTGCAGAGGATGACATGTCAAAAGGCAGCCATTTCACTGACCAAACTGCTAAGAGAGTAGCTGCAGGCAGCTGCACAACCTCCACGCCAAAATGTTCACTCTGGACATTACTATAACAGGTCCATTATAAAGCAGTGGTGATTTTGAGCCATGGGCCATGCCAAGTCTCAACAGGAGGGATGGTCGATCTCGTGAACAAACACTATAAGACTGCATGGACCAAACTGGACATCCATGGCCAGAGTGGTTGGATTTAGTAAATTTATCTGACCTTTCAGGTTACAGATGTTTCCTGAGGAAATTGAACAGTCTGATGAACAACATAAATATGGGATTACTTGAGGAAGGTTCTACAAGCAAAAGAATCTGCGAAGCAAATCTCCTCCCAGAAATGTCTCCCTTTATCCTACAGGAACTCCTGGTGAAGGTCGGAGACCTGGTGTATGTCAAGGTGATCAAAAGGAAGTCATGGTCGAGCCCTCGTTGGGAGGGTCCATACCGTGTGCTCCTGACGACCCCTACAGCAGTGAAGATTGCTGAAAGGTCCAGCTGGATATATCTCAGCTACTGCAAACTGTAACCTGAGTAGAAGGCCCAGTGACGGTAAGGCGGAAGGCCGGATACAAAGGAAGTCTTAGCCAACAGGGCAGGACCGTCTCAACCCGGTGAAGAAACCAACTGAACCTTACCAATTTAAGGGACTTGTGCAAACAGTAGAAGATGCGGGGAGCCACGTGCAGGACCATTTTGGAATTTGTCATCCTTACTTGTTCGACCATCAATCAGTCTCTTGGAAGAGACAATGGACGTGTGGTTGAAGGAAGACCAATATGCTCACGAAGAGCGTTACTAAATCACACAGATGGACATGAACATAACTCCTGGTATTGAGCTGCAAACTCTACAGCAGCCTCGATGAATATGACAGACTGATATGTGTGAATAGCTTGGAATCCACCACCATCACCCTTCTGTTTTGAGAGGAATATATCCAGTGTCCACCTGGGATACTCCAAATGTAAGACAATCGTACCCGTTTGACCCAGCGTGAAAACTTAAAAACTTGCAGACACCACTCCCATGATGTGGTTTCAGGGAACCTCACAACTGCAGCTCTGAACTACACAGGAGCATTAAGTCTGGAGTTGCCAGACGAAGAAGGCTATCCTACACCACCTGACATCGTATGGCACTTCGGGTCTTGGACTTACCAGTACCTCCAAAGATACTGGTGTGAGAGATGTCACCTTGCATATCTTCAACCAGCTGCATTTGTAGTGCAAGCCAGCAACCTGTCAGTCAACCAATGGTCTATGCCTAATGGACGTGCAAAGCAACCACTAGAAGGCCATAAACCTTTGATCTCTGATGTCCAAGGGGTCTTCATGACACTGACTCCTCCTGATGGTGTAGGCCATCTAAATCACACGCTGGATAACCATATGAAGTCCCAGGAAACTTGACTTGACCACATGCTTCACACGTGGACCGTGGTGGCAGTTATTTAAAGTTTCTTACACCTGTACTTTTTATTTTTGCGTTGTTTTGTTTTGTTACATCATGTGTCATACCATGCCTCAGGAAAATGATATAAAATGCTGTAGGCCATCTAAATATCAGTGTTACACATGTCCAACTCCAATAGGAAGCTGAAGATGCATTTGCAGCTTCCACCTTTGCCCCACATGAAGAGAATAATGATAAAAGTGATGAAGAACAAGAAACTTCACTCAACCTAGAATTACTGTCCAACACTGATTTGTAATAGACCCTGAGTGTTAATGTGTTTGCACTCATAAAATGATCTTACAGCCGAAACTCTAACTGAAGTGGATGTTTCAAAGTGATATGAGAATTTGAGCAAATATATGATAAACAGGGGGGAAATGTTGGAATAACTGTATATAGTTATCACACATTTGCTATTAATCTGTACACTGCATAGTGAAAAACTACAGATCCTTTAAATGGCTTGTGTAATTGCTGGATAACATGCTGTGCAAGAGTGTGAGAGCTGCATATCCAATGTAACCAGGGATGTCCTAAGAGAATAAAAAGAGGATTCGGGCAGAAGTAACTCAGAGCGGGTTGGAGATGTAACTGAGCACTCTCTGTCCATTCTCTTTGCAAATAAAATTGTAACAACTTTCTCAGCCCTCCTGCTGATAGAGCGTACACTAAAGCAAGAATTTTATTGCTTGGTTATATATATTCTGGTGTGCATTATAAAACAGACCACAGCCCCAAGTTGATTAATCAAGGCCAGTTATTTACACATATTCACACAAAAAATATATTCACAAATGTCCAACCAACCTCCCAAAATGTCACACACGCTATATACACACAATAAGTCCAATCACAAACCTATAGAGTCCAATACTCAAGTAGTCCAAACACTCTGAAGCAGTGCACTGTTCAAAAAAGAAAAGAAAAACAAAGGCTCGATCTCACCGGCATGATTCTGTCTCAGCAGGGGATATCCAATGGGGAAAAAACAGCCCAAGAAATAATCCACCACGAGGTACGAATAATCCAGTTTTCGGCTCTTCCAGAAGCGGCTCCAGGATCTTTCTGTCCTTAGACACTGCTTCCTCACATCTTCAGTTCCATCAGACCTATATAGAGTTCGTCTGCTTCAACTGCTGCCCATTCCTGCTGATTGTAGCTCCGCCCTCATACCAGGTGTGTTTGGCTGCAATCAATCCATGATCCTGCAACTTCCTATTCAGGCTGAAAAATGGCTGACAACTGAATAGTGTGGATCTAAACCTAAAATATTGCACCCTGCAGGGTTTTCCCAGCAATACTTGCTTTAAATGATCCAACACACATACATACATTTCATGCCTTATACCTGTGGCAGTGTCACAGATCCCCCCCCCCCCCCCCCCCCGCCAGTGGTATAGGGGATACACACCCAAAATAAGGTTTCTAATTTTCCACATGGACAGTATCGATTCTGCCATGTCCTAGCCACTCTAGCCTATAGTTGACAGGACCCAGAATTTTAACCACCTTAGCTAGACCTGACCATTTTGTTGCTAATTTGGATGAAAATTTCTCAGAGGACTTAGACTGTGGTTGTGCCTTAACCCAGACCAGATCCCCTACATGAAACTCTACAGCTCTACGATGAGTATTGTAATATCTGGTTTGTCTGTGTCTGGCAACTCTCTGCCTTACCTCCTGTGCTAATTGGTGTTGTCGTTCCATCATGGAATAGTGGGGCTGTTGGGGATCCACCACTGGCTTTCGGAAGAGAAGTCTTTCCAGGGGACCTTTGAGAGTCCGTCCCAAAGCCAGTTCGGCAGGTGTCCGCCCTGCGGTTTCATGTTGGGTTGAAATAATGGCAAACCGGAATTCTGATAGCCATTTATCCCATTTATTGTGGCGTTCACCCACGAAGGAGGCCATCATGATTTTGACGTTGCGGTTCACCCGTTCAGTGAGATTTGTTTGTGGACGATAACTTGTGGTCAGTTTTTGGATGACCCCCCATCTTTTGCAAAGGTCGGTTAAGAGTTGGCTTGTGAACTGGGACCCCCGATCGGAGACAAGGTATTTAGGCACTCCCCAACGGGTGAAGATCTCATCCCGGAGGACGTGACACACCCGTGGCGTCTTGCTATCTTTCATGGGAAACAACTCCACCCATCTGGTGTAGTAATCCACCACAACTAGCAGGTAACTGTTGCCCTTTCTGGTTTGTGGAGGAGGACCCATAAAGTCCAACCCCAACATGTAGCCAGCCTCCTTCACCGCCGTAGCCTGCAGGAAGCCAGCTGGTTTCTGATTATCCGGCTTGTACTGCTGGCATATGGTGCAGTGCTTTACGTGGTTCCATACTTCCTTCCGTATGGTCGGCCACCAGGCCACTTCCAAAATCCTCAGCAGGGTTTTGAGTCGACCTAGGTGGGCTCCCAGCAGGTTGTCATGGAAGTAATGAAGGAAATTGTTGGTATGGCTCCTAGGTACCACCAGTTGGTATTTGATACCTATACCTTTGGTTGGTATAGTTCTATATAGGACATCGTGAAGGATCTCCCATCCATTCCGATCTGCCGGTTGTCCGACAATGTCAGCTTTTTTCTGCATCTCTTTGACCTCGGGATCTTGATGTTGCGCACGTACTATCTCAGCCAAAGAGACGGGCAAACCGGAGGTGCAGGTATTGGAGCTGTTCGGTACATAAGAGGCCACCACAGCTGGGTGGTTTGCCTTGACGCCTCGGGACAAGGCATCAGGTACCACATTCATATGGCCCTGTCTGTATTGGACATCAAATGTGAATTGTTGTAACCGGAGGGTCCATCTCTTAGCCATAAACTTTTTTGCATAAGTGTAAAGGTGCAACCAGTGTCCAATACAGCTTCTCCCTGGAGTCCTCGCATTTCAGTAGGGACTACTAACAAGGGTAATGGCGTAGCATTAGCTAGGGCTAGATGGGGACCTTTGCTGGGATACTCTTCAGAGGTACCTGGGCTTTTGCATGGGTGTTTTTTCTTGCTTTTATTGTTGGAGACCTGACTGTTGACTCGATCCCAGTAAGATTTTTTAGAGGCCCAATCATGCTCTACCATGGAACCAACTTTTACTAGTTGCTCCACTGTCTTCACAGTTCCTCTTAAGCAACTAACCAGGGCGGGATTGCAATTATTCATGATGCGCCTTACTAGTTCTCCTTCCTCCATGTCTGGTTTCCATTTTAAGCATAGAGCTCGATAATCATAAACAAAGTCTCTGAGACACTGACCTGGTGTTTGGACTCTGTCTCTCAGTTGTTCTTCAACCTCAGTCATATAATCAGTGGGAAGAAAGGCTGTCAGGAACGCTTCTTTAAACTCTTCCCAGTTATGAATTTTTACTTTTTCAGCCATCCACCAGTTCTTGGCAGAGTCCTTCAGGACAGTGGATAGGTGGCCAGAAGTTATAGGTCGATGAGAGGTCTTAGTGAAAAAAAGTTCTCTACTTGTTCAATGAAGTTCAACACGTCGGTAGTATCCCTCGATTCTCCAAAGGTTGGAAACTCAATACGTACAGGAGGCTTAGCCCCAAGAGACGGAGTTCCAGACACATTTCCAGAGGGGTGTTGAAGCTCACTCATATTGGCCGAAGGTGGATAGTAAAGTGAAGTCTGCCTTTTTGGCGTACTATCTTTAATTAAATGGTTAACCTCCTGTTTCCACTTTTCATCCCTTCTCTTAAAACAATCTACCACTCCTTGTTCTAAGCGTTTCAATGAGTCATTTACCATCAGTTCAAGGTTTTCAAATTTTTGATCAACATACTCTCTGAAACTCTGCTCTCTATTAATTGAACTTTCTATCGACTCTCTGAAATCTTCTTCCAGTGAATTTAGCTGTTCTCGAATGCCTTTGACTGACTCCTGGACCTCCCTAAGCATAGAATGAGATGGTCCTGCAGGGGTCTGTTCTTCTGTACCACCACCATTATCATCATCATCTGATTCATCCTCACTATCTTGTTTGCCTATATACAATTCACCGTGCAAAGATGAGATATCTGATAACGGTTCCCTAAAAGTAACAAAGGGACTTGCATTACTTCCAGATGCTACCGGTGGGCTTTCCGCTCCCTCAGACTCACTTCTGTCTGCCATTTTCACAAACTTATATGATTGAACCAAAATGGAGGCTGTTCTACACACACCGCAATACTATTCCTGCCCCATACTGGCCACCATCTGTAACAACTTTCTCAGCCCTCCTGCTGATAGAGCGTACACTAAAGCAAGAATTTTATTGCTTGGTTATATATATTCTGGTGTGCAGTATAAAACAGACCACAGCCCCAAGTTGATTAGTCAAGGCCAGTTATTTACACATATTCACACAAAAAATATATTCACAAATGTCCAACCAACCTCCCAAAATGTCACACACGCTATATACACACAATAAGTCCAATCACAAACCTATAGAGTCCAATGCTCAAGTAGTCCAAACACTCTGAAGCAGTGCACTGTTGCAGGGATTTTCCAGCAATACTTCACTTAAATGATCCAACACACATACATACATACATACATTTAATTCCTTATACCTGTGGCAGTGTCACAAAATATAACTAACCGTCTCTTGTCTTCCTTTTAAGAAGTGTTTTAGGTTGGCTGAACCAGACAGTCTTGTTCATGAGTGATGGGAGAAAGGAACGGGAGATCGACAGACGGATTGGTGCAGCATCTGCTGTGGTGCGAACTCTGTAACTGTCCGTTGTGGTGAAGAGAGAGCTGAGCCAAAAGGCAAGGCTCTCTGTTTACTGGTCGATCTTTGTTCCAACCCTCACCTATGGTCATGAACTGTGGGTAGTGACCGAAAGAATGAGATCGTGGATACAAGTGGCAGAAATGAGTTTTCTCCGTCAGGTGGCTGGACTCTCCCTTAGAGATAAGGTGAGAAGTTCAATCATTTAGGAGAGTCTCAGAGTAGAGCCGCTGCTCCTTCACATCAAGAGGAGCCAGTTGAGGTGGTTCATCTGGCTAGGATGCCCCCCGGACGCCTCCCTAGTGAGGTGTTTCAGGCATGTCCAACTGGGAGAAGACCACGGGGCAGGCCCAGGACCCACTGGAGAGATTATGGGCCCTATCTTGCGCCAAACCTCCAAAACCTGCTATTAAGGGATATTAGGTATTGGGAGGGGCGTTCCCCCACAAAGAACGCAATCTTCCACCTCCCAAAACCCACGATCTTACCTGCAAAAACCACTATATTATGCACACATTATGCATGGGAGTGGTTAGGGCGTTCCACCTGTTTAACCAATCAGTGCGTCAGTAGCCATTGCCTTTAAGAGCAGGTTGCGGTACCTGCAAACTGCTATGGAGCGTCTTTTCACCCAGATCAGAGCAGCTCTCATGGGCAGCTCGTCTGGGACTCTGCTGTAGAGCTTCCTCCTCTTTTTTCCTCCTCCTCTCCACTGATATATACATAACTAGCTCTAACTAATGTGGAGCAAATGATTTAATCATTTCTTTTGTACTCCAAGAAGTTCCAACAAACTGCTCAGAAAAAAAATAAAGCCGGTGAGCTTCCAGGAAAGCATTTCTTAACTAGAAAAGCACTCAGAGAGCGCAGACCTCCACCAAGCACAACAATTATCGAAAATTTGAAAGTGATCCAGAATCCAGGATTTCTTCTGGATCACACCCAAAATAAAATCAGTTCTTCCTTTTCACATTTCTGACAACTCCTGAAAATGTCATCAAAATCCGTCCATAACTTTTTGAGTTATCTCGAACACATCCCCTGCGCAAAGACGCACAGCTGCGCCAAGACGCATAGCCGCTGGAAGCGGTGCTTTTTTCACAACAGAGTTCTGTGATCTCCTCGTTTCCTCCACAGCAAACATCTGAATGAGATCATGTCACAGCTGTACAGAAATCATCTGCCCTTAAGAGAATAATAACGTATGAAAGTAATACAGTGATGCATAATCGAGAGGTAGAGCCGGTTGTGCAGTCCACATGTGACTGGGTGGACGCGCAATGACAGGATTTGGACGCGCTCTTTTACGCGCCGACATGCCAGTTGCGCTTTCCACAAACTCGGTATCTTGCGGTACTGGTGTCTCGCAGATTTTGGGTATTGGGTAATGGGTGGTCAGACCACCCATTACCCAATACCCAAATCTGCGAGATACAGGTACCGCAAGATACCGAATTCGTGGAAAGCGCAGGAGACACACCCATTGCCGCGCCCACAATGTGCTTAAGGGAGACGGCAAAATGGGTAACAGGTTTTGGGAGGTGGAAGATTGCATTTCGGTTGGCAGAGGCTCCTAAATCTGAGATTTGCAGGTAATGGGTATTGGGTATTGGGTATTGGGAGGTGCAAGATAGGGCCCTATATCTCTAGGCTGGCCTGGGAGCGCCTCGGGGTTCTCCCAGAGAAGCTGGTGGAAGGGGCCGGGGGAGGGAGGTCTGGGCCTCTCTGCTGAAGCTGCTGCCCTCGCAACCCAACTCCAGATCAAGCGGTAGCTAATGGATGGATGGATGCAGCATTTTATGAAAAACAGCCAAACCCTATGCTTACTTTTTGTGCTGAGGTTTTTTTTTTCTAATCTCTTTTTCTAATCTCTTTGCCCTTCAAAGAACACGTTGGGAGAGATACTTTTTTTTAACTTCTCCCCCCTCTCCCAATGTGATCTTATTTTCCTCTATGTGGCTGCAACCCCCAGACACCGTTGACCCATGTCCGATATGTTTCTCTCTGTATGTTTTCTTGGATGATGTACTGGAAATTTAATTTCATTGTGCTGGGACGCTGGCTCGATGACAATAAAGTTACATTACGCCAATAACATAACCTGAGTATAAAATGAAAGTCTCTAATCTCTAGTGTCTTTAAATGTTTCACTGCTGGTGTTTTTTAGTCCTCTCGGACGAAATCAGGATTTAAGATGTTAATAAAGACGTTAGAATTTACTGCCAGAAATGACTGGTGAAGGACATATTCACCCTTCACATTCTCACAAAAAAAAGTCTGCTATAAGATTAAATTGCATATACATACTAGATGGTTTTGCTAGACAATGGCACTAACCATGAATGTAAATGCAGACACACACAAAAAAGAAAAAAAGTCTCTAGTAACATCCTCTGTACCCATTAAATAAATAACAAAAAAAAAAAAACTCATGCAGAGCGGGCTTTGTACATGGGGATCACCTGTCCTGATAAATCCATATTTGAAGTAGGACTCCTGGTATTGTCTGTTAAAAGCTTTCTTTGTCTTGGAAGTCGTAGGCTGTTCTTCTTTCTCCTCACTGTGCATTTTCCCCTTCACAAGGAAACTTTCCAAAGATGTCTGTTTCTTACCCATTTTGCTAGCTGGGTTAAATTTTTGGTGCTCAAGTGACTGAGATGTAACTGAGAGAATCTGGTCATTTTTCAAAAATGACTGCTATGGCGTCCCACAGGGTTCAGTGGTCTGCTATGGCGTCCCACAAGATTCAGTTCTGGGACCAATCCTTTTCACTTTATACATGATGGCCTTGGGAAAAATTATCCAGAGCCATGGCATAAACTTTCATTGCTACGCTGATGATACGCAGCTGTACTTATCTATGAAACCAGAGGAAACAAAACTTTTGGCTAAACTTCAAGGGTGTCTTAATGACATTAAGTCCTGGATGTCCTCTTTTTTTTGCTTCTAAACTCGGATAAAACAGAGGTTATTGTCTTTGGTCCCAAACACCTGAGGAATGGATTGACTGGGTTTACGCTGGCTTCCAGCACAGCTGTGAAAAACCTTGGAGTCATTTTTGATCAGGATATGTCATTTAAGCAGCATATTAATCAGGTTTGTCAGACAGCCTTTTTTCATCTCCGAAATATTGCCAAGATTAGGAGCATCTTCTCCCAGGGTGATGCTGAAAAATTAATCCACGCATTTGTCAGTTCTAGACTGGATTATTGCAATGCGCTGTTAGCAGGATGTCCGAAAAACTCGCTGAATAGCCTCCAATTGATCCAGAACGCAGCAGCGAGGGTGCTGACAGGAATCCGTAAGCGAGATCACATCTCTCCCGTGTTAGCCTCCCTCCATTGGCTTCCTGTGAAATTTCGAATTGAGTTTAAAATTCTGCTTCTCGCATATAAGGCCCTTAAAGGCCTAGCTCCGTGCTATTTACAAGACTTGATAGCACGTTATGCTCCTAATAGAGCTCTTTGCTCTCAGAGTGCAGGATTACTCGTCATTCCTAGAATATCTAAAAGTAGATTTGGAGGACGGGCCTTCTGCTACCAGGCACCTTTTTTATGGAACCAGCTACCAGTTTGGGTTCAGGAGGCTGACACCATCTCCATCTTTAAAACTAAATTGAAAACATTTTTGTTCAGTAAAGCCTACAGTTAGTCTAAACTATAGTGAGTAGGGGCTAATAGTTATAGCCATAGCTGTAGTAGCTCAGACTAGAGTAGCTTGTCTTAATCACAGGTTCGTCATAGTTATGCTGCTATAGGCCTACGCTGCAGGGGGACACTAACATGATCTGCTGAGTGGTGTCTCCACTGCTTTTCTCCTTTTCCTTCCCTTTCGTCCTCCCTTCATCCTCCTCCACCTCATTCATATTTACTTGGGAGCACCTTGTTACTGTAACTGAGCTCCATATCTTTGCTTTCCTGTGGTTTGTTGTGCTGTTTTTCTGTGTGTTTGCAGGCCAGAGTTTCCTGGGTTTCATGCTGACTTGCAGTTCCATCCTCTGTCCATCCCGGGGTTCTCCTCCACTTGTGTTTGGGGCGCCGACTGGCGTAGTGATCGGCGACCTGGTCCTCTGGTCTCATCCCAGTGCTGCTGCCTCCATCTGTTTATGTTTATATGGTCGTTGTATTTAGTCATTTGTGTGCTCTCCTCTCTCTGTCCTCCATCCTCTCTCTGTCCTGTCTCTCTCCTCTTTTCTTTTTTTACCCGGCTGGTCTTCAGCAGGAAGGTCCCTCCATATGATCCAGGTCCTGCTCAAGGTTTCTTCCTCTTAAAGTGGAGATTTTCCTTGCCACTGTTTGGCTTAAATGTTTTTTTCTTGCCATTATCCTTGATTGGATTTAATATTATAATTTTAGTTGATGATATTTGCTCGGGGGTCTCTGTAAAGCGCCTAGAGACAATTGACATTGTAGCAGACGCTATTCAAATAAAATTGAATTGAATTGGGTTATGGCGGCAAACTGGTCGGTGGTGTAGTCAGAGAGCTCCCAGAACGGTCCGACATTTCCCCTGTTATAGAGAACTCTTATGGGGAAATACAAACTGAGAAACGCTAATACCAGAACGAGTCCAAACGGTGAGGAAAACGAGCATATGGTGACAGGAGAAGTTGATTCAGGTGCAGCTAACATGCCTGCTCCCATGGACGCCCTACAAGCTAGCTTAGATGCTATCCGCGCCGACATAAAAGCAGGACACCAGAACATGAAAAAAGAATTGAGCGGATTTTGTGAGACAATCAAAAGAGATTTGAGAGAAGAGCTCAGAAACTTTAAAGATGTTAATCAGAAACTGAGCAAGATCGGGGCAGAACTCAAAAACACGGAGGTTAGGATGGAGGAGGTGGAGACGCGAGTGGCCGAAGTGGAGGAGTGGAGTGTGACTGCGAGGGACTCGCTTCTCCAGGCTTTGAAGGAGCAAGAGCGCATTGTGTCTAAACTAACAGATTTAGAAACACGCTCCCGTAGAAATAATCTCCGCATCTTCGGGATTCCCGAGGGAGAGGAGGGGAACGATGCATGCGAGTTTCTGGAGAATTTCATTAAATCTGAGCTGCAACTCCCTGACATTGACCTCAAAATACAACGTTGCCACCGGTCACTCGGACCAAAACCACCACCGCAAGCAGCCCCGAGATCCATGATCGCATATTTCCTCGTGTATAAAACCAAGGAACTTGTGCTCAGCAGCGCATGGAAAAAAAGAGAGATACAGATCAAAGGGAAGAGAATTTACTTCGACCATGATTACCCAGCAGAAATCATCAAAAAGAGGAAGGAATATGCGCCTTTGAGAAAAGTGCTGAAAGAACATGGACTCAGATTTCAACCACCTGCACCCGCTAAACTCCGATTTTTTTATGATGGAGGACCCACCACATACAACAACGCGGATGAAGCGACGAAGGATATGCTGAAAAGGGGGATACTAACAGCTGACGAAGGAACCGACGCGAGCAATACACCCGACAACGCATCCCAGACAGCCGTGACACCCCATATGAAGCTGGCGGAAAACGCATGGCAGACCAGTGGCTCCTCAAAACGTCGGAACCGGGGCACAGACATCGAGCGAGCTAAAGAGAAGCTCCGGAGATTCCAGCGAGCTCTCACACATCAGGAGAGCATGACCTGAGATGCACGCATGAGTGACAATGAGAGGGAGGCAAAACTAGGAATGATGAGAGGTATTTCAGGACACTGTTGGGAGTTGTTTTTTCGCGCTGTGTGTGCGGGTAACGTCTCCCTTTTGATTGAACACGTGTTGAATGCCATAGTTCTTAGCTAAGAACATTACAAAAATACCGATTGGACTGTTCCACTGGGTGACTTAAACTACACCGAACCATTGTTTGAGCGAACTAATTTTGCTTTTTGGATGATGTTAGGACACATCTGGAGGGGCCCTTCCTTTGGAGGCTTCCCCTCCCTGTTCAGAAGTTGTTACCTTACTTCACTGTTGGAGGTTATTTTTGTTTTATTGTTATGTTCAGCACAGATGGTTTTTATTTACATGCTTACAGTAATAGAGGTGGGAAATGTGTGTATCAAAATTAAGAGTCATAATGCTGAATCAGGAATATAAGATTATTACCTTAAATATTAATGGTCTACAAAATCCTATCAAAAGGAGCAAGTTGATCACTAAGATGAAGAGAGAAAAACAACATATCTTTTGGCAAGAAACCCACCTTAATGATAAAGAACATGAGAAGTTTAAACATTTGGGCTTTAAAAACGCATACTACTCATCCTATAAACATGGGAAAAAAAGAGGAGTTATAATATTAATCTCTAACAAAGTTGTGTTCCAAATCTCCAAACAGATAAAGGATACCGAAGGGAGATACATTCTAGTGAAAGGTTACATTGATCATAAACAGGTAACACTTTTAAATGTGTACAGACCCCCAGGTAATGATAAGACATTTATGAAGAAAATATTTGATCTGATTGCTCAAGAGGCTGAGGGGGTCCTTATTTGTGGTGGAGATTGGAATATACAATTACAACCCTTGCTTGACTCCACTAATGTAACGAAAAGAATTAATTCTGAGACAGATACTGTTAAGAAACTTCTCCTCGAAGCAGGTATGATGGATGTTTGGAGGGAATTAAACCCAACAGCAAGACAATTTACATTTTTCTCCGATCCCCATAATGTTCATTCAAGAATCGACTACTTTTTTATGTTTCACTCAGAGAGACATAGAATCTCAAACTGCCAAATAGGGGTCAAAGATATTTCAGACCATGCTGGTGTATATCTGTCCCTACATTTTAACACTGAAATTAAAAATACAACTTGGAAGCTTAACACAAACTTATTAAATGACCCCTTATGTAATCAATACATTCATAAGGAATTTAAAGAATATCTAGAACAAAATGATACCGGTGAAGTGTCTCCAGGTACTGTATGGGATGCTGCTAAGGCAGTAATAAGGGGAAAACTTATATTGTGGTCCTCAATTAAAAAGAAGGAAAAAGAGAAGCAAATAAAAGACCTATTACAGGAACTAAAAAATCTAGAAATGAGACACATGGAACTTAATGATCCCAAATTATTAGATCAGATAAAACTTATTAAACAAAACCTAAATAAACTATATGATAGTTATGAGGAGATGAAGGCAAAGTTCATCAAACAAAAGTACTATGATAATGGACCAAGAGCTAAAAAACTGTTAGCTTGGAGGATAAGAAGACAACAAGAAGAAAGATCCATCCACAAAATTAAGAACACGCATTCTGGAAAAACTTGTCACAAACTAAAAGAAATACAAATGTCCTTTGTAAATTACTATAAAGATCTGTACACACAACCGAAAGGAGTAGACTCCTTAAGTATTACAGATTTTCTTAACTCACTGGATCTACCATCCATTGGAATAGAACAGAATAAAACAATGATGAATGACATAACACAAAAAGAATTGGATAATGCTATTTCGAGACTCAAGACAAGCAAAATGCCCGGTGAAGATGGATATTCTGCCGAATGGTATAAGACATTCAGAGAATTACTATCACCAACATTATTGAAATGCTTTAACTTCATACTTAATGGGGGTGAAGCACCAGTTTCTTGGAGGCATGCCATTATCTCAGTAATTCCTAAAATGGGCAAAGATAAATCTGAATGCAGTTCGTATAGACCAATATCGATTTTGAACTTAGATTACAGATTATTTGCTTCAATAATTGCAAAAAGATTAGAAAATATTATTCCGGACATAATAGATGAAGACCAGACTGAGTTCCTCAAAACCAGACAGACACAAGATAATGTAAGACGGGCTTTACATTTAATGGAGCAAATGAGCAAAGATAAAGATGAAACCATTGTTCTCAGCCTTGATGCCGAAAAGGCATTCGATTCAGTTAGTTGGGAATATCTATACTTAACATTACAAAGATTTGGCTTTGATATTAAAATTATCTCATATCTAAAGAAATTATATCAGTCCCCTTCAGCCAGAATCAAAATAAACGGTAGTCTGTCTAATCCTGTGTCACTTGAAAGAGGCTGCCGGCAGGGATGTCCCTTAAGTCCGGCCTTGTTTGCATTATTTATCGAACCTCTGGCTCAGGCTATTAGAGAAGACCGAGACATAAAAGGAATTTATTTCAAAGGCACTGAATACAAGACCTGCCTTTATGCAGATGACATATTGATCACCCTTTCACAACCAGATTTGAGTTTACCCAAATTAATGCATCCTTAAAAACATTTGGTCACTATTCGGGCTACAAGTTAAACATTCATAAAACACAAATCATTTCGTTTAATTATACACCTTCTTTACAAAGAAAGAATCTATGCAATTTTAGATGGAAGAATGACTTTATCAAATATCTGGGAATAAAAATTCCAAAGGATTTATCCAACATTTATGCAACTAACTATTTGCCAATTACCAAAGAGATAAAGACAGACCTGGATAAATGGAGTTTATTACCACTAGATTTACACAATCGAATAGATATAGTTAAAATGAATATTTTGCCGCGATTACTTTTTCTTTTTCTGTCAATACCAATAGAAATACCTGAAAAGCAATTAACGGAATGGAAGAGAATGCTATCTGGGTTCATATGGAAAGGCCTTAAACCAAGGATCAGGTACAAAACCTTGCAACTGTCCAAAGAAAAAGGTGGACTCTCTCTTCCAAATATATATAACTATTACAAATATGCTCAGCTTAGGTACCTGATTTATTGGTGCAACCCATATTATAATGCTAAATGGAAAAGTCTAGAACTAAGCCAATTGGACATACCCCTGCAAAGCTTGCTAGGAGACAAAAATCTATACATACTGCACAAACAAAACCTAAGTGTCTGGACAAAACACCCCTAAACATTTGGTTTGCAGAATGTTATAAGAACAAACTGGAAAATCATATCAAAATATTACGATGGGTGGCGCATGATAAGGATTTTAAACCTGCCGAACTGGATGGGCGTTTCAAACAGTGGTTGTGGAAGGGTATCACAATGTACTGTCTCATTTCTGGTAAAGGGAGACTAGACTGTTTTCAAAAACTTAAAGACAACTATGACTTGGAAAACCAAGACTTCTTCAGATACCTACAAGTGAGAGCTTATTTTAACTGTGATATAAAAACAACAGAGCAAGGTATTTCTGATTTAGTTAACATCATGATTGATGCATACAAATCTAAGTTAAACCAGAAATTGATTTCCAGAATCTACTCCTGTTTACAGTCTCTCAATGATTATTCCACTCATTATGTTAAATCCACCTGGGAAAAAGAGGCAAAAATAACCATTTCAGAAGATGATTGGCTAAACATTTGCAAAACTCAAATGAGCACTTCCAGTTCTGGTCATTGGAGGGAATTTTCCTGGAAGAACATGATTCGTTTTTTTATTACTCCCAAAATTAAAGAACGTCATAAAGGTCACCCAAGTTACGGAAGGTGCTGGAGAGAATGTGGAAATGCCCAAGCGGACCATTTCCACGTCTTTTGGGACTGTCCGATTATACAACCTTACTGGCGAGATGTAGTGGAGAAAATTAAATCAGTTGTAGGCTTTGAGATTGAACATGATTTTTGTACAATTTATTTGGGTAATATCTCCCCCACAATCAATGTTACTGATAAATACTTGATTAAAATAATGTTGGTAGCCAGTAAAAAAGCTATTACGAGGAGATGGCTATCAAAAGAGCCCCCATCGAAAGAGGAGTGGATTACAATTGTGAAAGAAATATATGACATGGAAAGACTGACTTTTTCCTTGAACTTGTGCATGGATAAATTCTCTACATACTGGAGGAAATGGACAGCTCATTTGGAATATGGTTCCTCACCATAGCAGGACACAGTTAGCATTTATTAATGTGATTAATTGTGTTTTGTTGTCTTGGCTTTGAGTACTTTATGCCCTATAATATGAATGATAGATTGTGGACAAACAAAGATAAAAAGACTGTAATGTCTTTGAGACCTGGACCTAGCTCTATCTCTTAAAGTGTACACATTATATTGATCCATTTACCCCCTGTGCTTTTTATTTCCCTATCTGTGCCGTTTGTTAATGTCTTTTTCTATTTTTTTCCCCTTTTCTCTATATATATTGTAAAATTTCTTAAAAATAAAGTAAAAAAAAAAAAATTGAATTGAATTGAATTAAAAATTTTAACCAACTTAATGACTTTTTAAACAGAAATAGCATTTTAGAGAAACATCAGTCTGGTTTTAGGAGGAACCACAGTACCGAGACAGCACTTTTAAAGATTTTAAATGACATCAGGTGGAATTTAGATAATAAAAAGCTCACGGTGTTGGTTCTACTGGATCTAAGTGCCGCTTTTGATACAGTAGACCATCGCATTTTATTAAATAGACTCAGACACCTGGTCGGCCTCTCCGGTACTGTTCTTAACTGGTTTTGTTCCTATCTCACAGACCGATGCTTTTATGTAAGTATCGATAGATGTTCCTCAGAACCCCATGAAACTGAATGTGGGGATCCCCAAGGCTCAATTTTAGGTCCACTTCTTTTTAATCTTTACATGCTTTCCCTTGAGGATGTCATCAGGAGACACGGCATCAGCTTCCACAGTTATGCAGATGATACACAGCTGTACATCGCCGTGTCTCCTGATGACACAGGACCAATTGATGTCCTTTTTAACTGCTTTGTAGACATCAGGTCATGGATGGCAGAGAATTTCCTGCAGCTCAACCAGGACAAAACTGAGGTTTTAGTTATAGGTCCGGAAGGCCAGAGAGAGAAACTTTTACCAAAATGAAAAGATCTTCAACTGACACAATCAGTAAAGAATTTGGGCGTGATTTTTGACTCTGAGCTAAATTTTATGCCACATATCAAAAATATAACAAAAATAGGTTTTTATCACCTTAAGAACATAGCCAGAGTCCGCCCGTTTCTCTCACAGGCCAGTACGGAGGTGATAATGCATGCTTTTATTTCATGTCGCCTGGATTATTGTAATGCCCTGCTCTCTGGTCTTCCCAAAAAGAGTATTTTAAATCTCCAATTATTACAGAACTCAGCCGCTCGCGTGCTGACGAAAACCAGAGGGCGGGAACACATTACACCAGTTTTAAAGTCGCTGCATTGGCTCCCCGTCCACTTCAGGATCGATTTTAAGATTCTCTTACTGGGTTTTAAATGTCTCAATGGCCTTGCGCCCTCTTACTTATCTGACCTGCTTTTACCATATCAACCCTCGCGGACCCTGCGGTCCTCCGGCACTGGCCTTTTAACCATACCAAAACCTAGAACAAAAACCCACGGTGAGGCTGCATTTAGCCACTATGGCCCCCACCTGTGGAACAGCCTGCCGGAGAGCCTCAGGACTACAGAGACTGTTGATATTTTTAAAGGAAGATTAAAGACACACCTTTTTAATCAGGCTTTTAATTAATATTTTAAACTCTTCTTACATTTTTATCTGGTGCTATCCTGTTTTATGTTGCTGCTTTTAACTTGCTTTTTAAGATGATGCTTTTATCTGATTTTATCTTGCTATTTTATGCTTTTAGTCGTTATCTTTAACTCCAGTGTTTCCTCAGGGGGGTCCTCTACACTGGGAGCTGTGTCAGGTGACTGGGGGTGCTGTCCTTGGGTCCCTCTGGCCTGGCTGGCTGGGGGTTCCTCCTTTTGATCTGGGGGTCCGCCTGTCAGTTAGAGTCGGGGGGCCCGGGTGCTGGTCACCCTGATAAGGCCTGCAGCTCCTCCCGGTGTGAGGATAACACCGGTGCCCCAAAGGTGGTGTTTCCTTGATCCTCAGTGCCATGCCATGTCGCCCAATTGGGTGTGATTGTCTGTGTGTATGTGTCTAGTATGGAGGGTGGGAGGGAAGGGGTATTATTGTGATAATTTGTTTTTAATTCTGTAAAGCACTTTGTGTTGCATGTTCTTGCATGAAAAGCGCTATACAAATAAAGATTGATTGATTGATTGATTGATTGATTGATTGAAAAATAAAAGATTTTTCAAAATAAAAGCGCGTTCAGACTCATATAATAAATAAAGCTTAAATAACTACTTTTTTCTTGCGCGGCCCGGTACCCCTTTGTAGTCCGGGAGTTTGGGACCACTGGTCTAGTTCATAAATGGTTTCTTCTCCTTCATTGTCAAATGGTCACAAACGTAATGAACATCAAAAATAATTTCACAGGATTTCAGATAGTCATGATTTTGAATTTAGAATTGATATCAGTAATGATTTGAAATAACTTTTTAATAACATCCTACTTCCACCCCTGAGAAAAGAAATTGTCCCGCAGGATTTCTAAACTGCTCTCTTTACAGAGCTTTTTAGCATACTTTGTACTACTTCCAAGTTAATTTTTTAAGTCAGTTTGTTGAGCCTCCTCTTTGGAACACCCCCCTGAGGTTTACATACCTTTGGTAGTGGTTCTAATAGAAATCCAAGAGCCAAGGTAACGGTCATCACTATCAGAGCTGAAAGCAATCCAGCCACCTGAAATGGAAAAATAAGGTGTAAACTGCAAACACTTGTCATGTGGCAGTCAAAAACATAATGTAGCTTCTATTAGGCATACAAAGATTCTTTCAGTAAATTGAATGTTCTACCAGGGGTAGAAATATTTTATGATAAAGTACTCCTGAACAAAGTACCCCCTACCTGAAACGCTGTTAAAGGTTAGCCTGATGATGCCTCACAGGAACTACAGAACTGGTACATAAATAATTGTTTTTCTTTAGTGTCTTTATCTGTCCTGTTCTTTTGTGCTTCACTCTCTGATTTTTAATCCTCTCTGACAAAATAGTTAATAGATTAAATAAAGCATTGTTAAATTAGACTGCCAAAGAGGGCTGGTGAAGGACATATCACTTACATTTAGGCACAAGAAAACTAATGTCTGCTGCAAGATTAAGTTGTACATATATCCAGGTTTTACCAGATTTTGGCACTAACCATTAATATATAAGCAGACAGTAAATAATAGTGATAACTGAGACATTGTCAAACAACAGAACATAGAAGAGTACACATCCACTGCGTACACTCTGTGTACAAAGAATTTTGATGAATCCAGCTAAGAGACCCTCGATGTCAAGAGAAGTCCAGATCTTGCTTAAGAGATTAATGATGCCTTCAGGTATCAGCATAAAGCATAGTACATCACTCTAGGGGCCCAACTAGAAAAGAGGCATCGGGGTGACCAAGACAGCATATGAGAAGAACATTGAGAACCACTTCAGGGGCAACAACAGGTGTTAGGTGTAGTGGGAGTTCCAGCATTTTAACATTTCCAAGTCCAGAAATCTTTACATCTTCCAGGCCTCCAGCAGTTGTATTTTAATAGTGCAGGCACATGAGGTGAGGCCACATGCTAGAGGCCTCTGACCCCACAAAATCAGCTGGATCAGAAGGTGTGAACTGAAGGGTGTTGAGGAACCCTCCAGACCAACTGGCTGTTGCCTTCACTAAGATATTCAACCAGTCCCTATCCTAGAGTAGGATCCCATCATGCCTGAAGTTATTGTGGAGAACTTTACAATATTTATGAAGTGTTATGAAGTATTATGAAGTGTTTTGAGAGACTGGTCAGGAGCCACATTGCAACAAGTCTGCCATTCATATTTTCCCATCTCCAATGTGCATACAGAGCAAACAAGAATACAGAGGACGTCCTATTCACACCCCTCCATACTGCACTGCTACACATGGAACATTAGGGGAACTATGCCAATTTGCTCTTTATATGATTTCAGAAGTGATTTTAATACATTTGGGATTTAGGACTTTCAGTAAGCCCCGCCCCCTCCCTAGTTACTGTTGCTAGGTCAGACATTCTCACTGCGCCTCCATTAAGGACGATGTTATTTTGCCATTTTTCTGATGCCTATCAACCGTATTTACATTACACTAGAATAACGCCATGGTGAAATATTGCTGCTGGGGACCTGCAACAGTGACTCGAGGTGTCCAGGATGTTTGGAGGGACATTTTTTTTTCGGGAAACACTGGAGAATGCAGGTTGTGGGTTAAGTTGTGTCTGTCCACAGAAGCAACTGAACGTCGGGAAAGTTACAAAACACACCTACATTTACTCCAAGGTAAGTTAGCTTTGATGATTGATTAGATGCATTAGATCTATGATTATTAGATCATAGCAATAGATGATTGATTTAACCACCGTTTAGTAAAAGTAATACGATTTAGCAACAGGGAAGGTGATGAGTGAAAACATCTCTCCGTTAGCATTCCGGCTAGCTCGCTAGCCACCTATAAGCCTGCCTCGTTGTCTACAAATATATATGGCCCTGGATATTTCTTTTGTTAGGTATAATGTAAGGCTAGTGATGTTAATGTCACTTTATTTATTATATTAATACATTGCAGCGACTGTCTGATGTTAACATAGCTCTGGTGTGGGACAGACCTATGGACCAGAGCTAATGCTAATGCTAACAGAGAACTCATCACCCTCCTTGCCGCTAAATCATATTACTTTTACTAAATGGTGGTTAAATCAATCATCTAATAAACAAAGTCAACTTACCTTGGAGTAAATGTTGGCGTGTTTTGTAACTTTTCCCACGTTCAGTTGATTGTGTGGACGGACACAACTTAACCCACAGCCTGCAACCTCAGCAACGGACAAGAAGCAGAGTACAAAGAACTGATCTGTCAGTTTGTGAAATGGTGCAGTAACAATCATCTCATATTAAATACCAGCAAAACTAAGGAGATGATTGTTGACTTCAGGAGGAGCAAGAATCAACAAAGCAGTGTTTCCATCCTGGGAAAAGAGGTGGAGGTGGTGGAGGAATACAAGTACCTTGGAGTTCAGCTTGACAACAGACTAGAGTGGAAATGCAACACAGAATACATCTACAAGAAAGGTCAGAGCAGACTCTACTTTTTAAGAAAGCTGAGATCTTTTAATGTCTGTACCAAGATGTTGCACATCTTCTAAAGGTCTGTTGTTGAAAGTGCAATCAGCTTTGCAGCCATCTGCTGGGGCAGCAGCATCAGAACCAGAGGCCTGAAGAGAATCAACAAACTGATCAAAAAAGCTGGATCTGTGCTGGGTGGAACTCTGGAGCCGCTGGAGCTGATTGTACAAAAAAGAAAGCTGCACAAGCTGATGAAGATGATGGAGGACTCTTCACACCCTCTCCATGAAGATGATGGAGGACTCTTCACACCCTCTCCATGAAGATGATGGAGGACTCTTCACACCCTCTCCATGAAGATGATGGAGGACTCTTTACTCCCTCTCCATTAAGATGATGGAGGACTCTTCACACCTTCTCCATTAAGATGATGGAGGACTCTTCACACCCTCTCCACGACACAGTAATAAAACAACAGAGTGTGTTCAGTGAGAGGCTTCTTTAGGTCCGTTGCAAGACGGAAAGATCCAGAAGATCATTCCTGCCAGCAGCCATCAGCCTCCACAACAAGACATAAAACCTACTATTATTATTATTATCAATTCAATATTATTATCATTATTACTGTCATTTATTTATTGCTGAAAAAAAAGAGAGAAGAGGAGCCCTTGCTACAGTGTTGAATTTCCCTTCTGGGATGAATAAAGTATTTTTCATTTATTTTTAATTCCATTTTTCAGTGTTTGTTTCGGTTTGGGAAAGGGAATAAAAATGTCCCTCCAAACATTCTGGACACCTCGAGTCACTGTTGCAGGTCCCCAGTAGCAATATTTTACCACGGCGTTATTCTAGTGTAATGTAAATATGGTTGATAGGCAAAATGGCAAAATAACATTGTCCTTAATGGAGGAGCAGCGAGAATGTCCGACCTAGCAACACTAACTAGGAAGAGGGCGGTGCTTACCGAAAAGTCAATTGAATCAATTCTGAATAAAACACTTAATAGGTACCGTAGAATCCAATCTCTCTTCAGAGATGGGATCTTCAATCGGCCTGTGGTTCCCCACTGAGCTGTATGCTAACTGCATTCCCAGCCACCTGAGCAATGCCCTTATCATGTTTACAAATGGTGATATAGTGGGGCCTTTCACAGCATGAGATCAAAGTCCATACAGGGAAGAGTGACAAAGTATGTCAGTATGGTGGGTAGACAGTCATCCATCCATCCATTATCTCTGCCCGGTTAATCCTATGCAGGGTCACGAGGATCTGCTGGAGCCTATCCCAGCTGTCTTTGGCGAAAGGCAGGGGTTCACCCTGGACAGGTCGCCAGTCTGTCGCACAGTCAACTCATTCTTAAAATCTCAAAAACCAAAAACCTGATCATCAATTTCAGGTTAAATAAAATGGACATTCAACCCATTTTGGGGAAATAGGGAAAGCATCTAGGGGGTCTCAGACCTCAGGTTTCTGGACACACGCTATTATCAAAAACAAAAATGTAAAAAAGAACACAAATTATTATTTGAATATTTTATTATTATTATTATTATTATTATTATTATTATTATTATTATTATTATTATTATTATTATCATTATTCATAGTAATATCAATAATTATATATTGGGGAAAAATTGGTAACACTTTCTTTTACAGTCCAGTATTTACCAGGTAATAACCTGGTAATAAACTGTATTTACTAAGTAATAACAAAGTAAAAAAAATGTAATTACCAAGTACTTTTCCCATGTAATTACACAGTATTACCATGTAAATACCCAGTATTTGCAATATATTTTTCTGACTACTGCCAGGCATTTACCCAATAATTACCTGGTAGATACACAGTAATTGTATATTGTAGATTTTAAACCCAGTAGTTAAAATTATTTACCTGACATTTATCAGGTAAATACCAGCAGGTTACCTGGTATATACTAAATATACTACCAGGTATTTGCACAATAATTACCTGGTAGATATCCTGCAACTGCATATTGTAGTCTATAAATCCACTGAATGTGTCAATATGTGACTTTGTTAGGGTGATAATAACTTATATAATAATAACAGGTATTTACTCAAAAATGATAGCATATTTACCTGGTAACTACCACTTATTTTCCTGGTAATTACCTGATATTTACCTGGTGAATACAATAGCTAGTTACCTGGTATTTGCTAGATTTATACTGAAAACTACCAGGTGTTATCCAGGAATTATGGATTATGTATTACTAATCAACCTGTGTAGTGACAGTAATGACTGATATGTAGCCGTAATTGCCCAGTATTTACCTGATAACTTGCAACTATTTACTAAGTAATTACTTTCTAATTTCCCAATAGTTACAATTTACCCATTAACCCCCATGTATTTATGCAGATATTAACTGGTATATACCCAGTAAAAAATTTGGGAGGAGGGAGGGATTGTATATTTCCAAAATCTCACTTGAGTTGGATTGCTGGAACCGTTTTTTCAAAGATCTCCCACCATACCTTTAATATCTGCAAATACTGGGTATTTACATGGTAATACTGAGTAAATACATGGGGAAAGTACTTGGTAATTACATTTAATTACTTAGTTATTATATAGTAAATACAGCTTATTAGCTTTGAGGACTCTGTAGCGCCATTCTGTACCTAAAAATGTCTTTGAGCGAGTGCAGTGTCAGATTACTCTCTGAGACGTGTTAATGACTGGAGAATTTTTTCCAGTGTGCCTCTGAGCAGTTGGTATATCAACGTGTTAAAAAAAATCCTAGAAGTAAAATCTAAATTCCCCAATATATTTTTTGTGCCATGTCTGTTATGCTTAGTAATGCTCTGCCCCCGATGGTTACCCAAGGCTGCTGAGGTTATTAGAGACTGATCAGTATAGCCTGAAAAATCCAAGCCCTGTTGCTGAAATGGATCAGAGCTGTTATCATCTTCATCACAGAAAAAGTATTCCCATAACAGCTGTGTTCAGAGGCATCACCCCGCTGAACACTGAGAGGAGGATGACCCATGATGATGAAACATATGATCGGTTACCTCTTGGCAACTAACTATAAGAAGTTATGAGAAGGTAGGAGTTCCAGGGCATCCTGGGTGAATGGAGCATTCAGCCATGATTTGGGACCCAATCCAATGGGCCAAATCAGATATCCATGATGTCTGCTTGGATCTTGCAAATGTCTGTAGCTATGTTCCCCGTTATCTTATAGCTTTTTAACTTGACTTCTGCCACAATCTGCTCAATATATGGAACCCAATATATGGAAGCTTTCACATCTGGTACACTACAGGGATATCTCCATTGACTAACACCAACTAGAGATGGGGACAGCAATGGGTCGCTCCATTAGCCTCCAACTTTTTCACAGCAGCATTGGAGATTATCCTGATAGGTGGTAGGCAGTCAAGCAGAGTATAGATGCAGTCATAGTTACCCACTGTAGGTATAACAAAAAAAAAAACAAAAACAAAAAAAATATATATTGGTTTACCTGGGTTTTTCCCCCTGTGCTTTCCTGCACTGCACTCCTGGAAAGAGCTGTACTTGCTGCAAAAGACTTGAAAGATGCTCCAAAGATGTTGCTAATGCCGAAGGCTATCAGCTCCTGCAAGCAGTTCAGAATGAGAACATGCCTACATGTTATTTACTAAACTTCACACATTCCCTTATTAAAACTATACATCTTATCTTAATGTTGCTAATATGACAATGATCCAGCGTACCTGGTTCCCATCTATTGTGTAATCATGTTTCACAGAATACACTTTTGCCACTGAGAAGGCTACAGCAAAACCCACAACAGCCATTGGAAATGCTTCCACTGCTGCCTCCTGGAAGATATCCAGGTTTGGGGCCACTGGAGGCTCATACCTGAAGGAGTAAAAAAGTTGCTTGTCTCTGACATTAAACATAAACAATTTTATCTGACATTTACAGTAATGCTATAAACATCATTCATCATTTTGCTTGCCTTTATATGTCTACATTTTTATTTGTAGGTAGTGTAGAATTGGCTCATTTGACTGGTACTGCTACGAAAAGTGTTAAACAAAAAGAGCTGAGAATGCTGAAAAGCTCTGTAAAGATAGCCACTTTGATTTCAAGTCATTATTCTAGGTGATAATCTACACTGTCACCTGTCACATACAAGTAGTCATTTGATCCATTGTTAATATATAAACTATACAAGATGGTATTACTTTATATTCTAATTTGATGAAAGGGCTCACCAAACTATCAAAATGTATATAGGTTCTCCTACTTGGTATAGAGTAGGGATGGAACGGTTACCGGTATAACGGTAAAGCGCAGTGAAATTTTTTTGTGATAACCATTACTGTTTATGTTTGCCTTAATCTCATTATCACGGTTGATTACCGGGATGTGTAATATCAGCCTCATTCAAGTCTTGCAAGCGACTCGTGACTGTGTCTCGCGGGAATATGTAGCTTGTAACATCGGCATCGTAACATTAGCATGCTGGAAAGTGCTGATAGCACGCAGGACATTTATCAACCCACTAAAAGGACGAAAACCGAGGTCTGGGCATATTTAGTGTTTTTTAAAAATGCACAGGGACAACTGGTGGGGGACAAACATTGTGTCTGCAGAGCACTGGTTTACATTTTATTGTAATTTGTACAAGTAACTGTTTCTTTATCTACACATTTATACTTATACACTTATACACATTAAAAGTTCATCTTAAAGCCCAAAGTTTATTTCATTTGAAATTGCACTATAATTTTTGGTCCTGATAATTGTTTGCATATTTGGACCTACTATGGTTGTTAAAGTGTTCATTTAAACTTGCACCAGAGAAATAAGCTTTGTTCCTGTAGTTTATTTTGCTAATTTAAAATAAAATCTCTTTCTGTACCAGTTGTTTGCCCTTTTAATGTGAAAGTTTCATTTTAGATTTTGGCTTCTAATGTTTTATGACAGGAAAATCCCAAGATTTTGTGAAAATATTTTAATGTATGTGTTTTTTGGACAGTTGTACAGCAATTAATAATACCACGATAATATCGTAAACCGTGATAATTTAATAAATTTCTATTTCATTGCATTGCTAGTATAGAGTCCATCCATCATCTATACCTGTTTCATCCTTGAAGGATCATGGGGATCTGCTGGAGCCTATCCCAGCTGTCTACGGGCGAAAGGCAGGGGTACACCCTAGACAGGTCACTAGTCCACTTGCAGTCCACATACAGACAGACAGACAGACAACCTGACAAGAACATGCAAACTCCACACAGAAAGGCCATGAGGTTCAAACCAGAACCCCCCCCTGCCGAGGTTTGAACCAGGAACCTTCTAGCTGTGAGGCAACAGTGCTAACCACTAAGCCACCGCGCTGCCCCCCAGTATAGAGTAATATGACTAAATCAGGAACCAAACTGAAAACATGCAAAAAGATGCACTGACCCTTTTTTCCTAACCTTTTAGTCCTAACCTTTTAAGTTGAACTTTCATTTCTTACCCTTTTGGAATATGTCCAACAACATCAATGCCATATCTTGTCTTGAAGTTGAATGCATATGAAACTCCACAAGTAATCACAGTCTGTGAACACATGCCACATATTTTTTGTTTTATTGTTTTTTTTTCTTCCCATCTGGATTTGTGTCAAGATGTAAAATAAATATTTATTATGTTTACAGATTGAGTATTGTCTCTGTGACTTGACATCAAAGCTATATTTTCAGTGTTACAAATTATCTTAGAAAAATAAATTACAACCAAATTTTGTTTTATCAATGTCACTTTTTATATAATTTATAAACCTATATCCTCTGATGCTGTGAAAACATTTGCAAGGATGAAGACACTCAGTGTTACTCACCATGATAACCTCTATCGGGATGGGTACAGGTAGCTTGGATTTGAATCTGTCATTTATCTCTTTCACAATGAACACTATCACCATAATCACAAGGGCGATCACTATATCACACACATTGCTGGATGAGATCTGTTGAAAAATAATCTCCAGTGTCTGAAACATAAAACAGAAGTCCAACAGTTCTATAAGAATAATCAAATCACCTTATCACCTATTACTATCACTTCTGTGATAAGAGACAATAAGGGAATTAAACTGTTCTGTATTTACATATACGATGGAAAGAACTCCAGAGATGCCTGGAACTTGCAGCCCCAACACAAACTTGAGTTGGGAAACCAGGATATGGATGGCGGCTGCAGTGGTGAAGCCAGAGATCAGGGTGTCAGACAGGTACATAACAACAAAACCCACCTGTAGGATCCCCATTGCCAGCTGTAAGAGAAAGAAGTCACAATCACAGAAGGTGACATTTATTGTTATTGTTGTTACTATTTTTTAATTAACAACAAAACAATAAGGTAAATAATAGTAAAAACCTAAAAAATGACTGTTGACAAAGAGTCTTAACTTCTAAACACTTCTGACATTGCTCATTATTTCCATAAAAACCTCCAGTTCATAAATGTAACTGTTATAATCCAGTGTACACTAATTTAATTTTATTTCTGTTATTTTTTTTTAAACATGCTGTTGTTGACGCTGTGTTGATGCTAATGTGTTGACATCAATGTGTTGACCAAATGTCAGTGGTTTATAAACAATTATTTCAAGTTTTAATTTATTTGAATTTAGACTCAAAGGAAAAAGTTAATAATAGTTAAAAAGAAAAGTCCCTGAAAGTTAGGCTGGGTGAGTGAGTTTTTCTTTGACCTGAATGAAACCAGTAAGGAAGGTCATGGAGGAGGCCACTAAAACTCTCTGTTCGTCTCTTGTCAGACCTTCAAACCCTGTGATGTTGGCAGGTGGCCCTTCATCTGGGACGAGCCTGGTGACCACCGAGCCAATCATCAGACACAACACTGGGAATGGTCCTGCAGTTAAAGAGAGGGAACATACCAGATTGAATGCTATCTTTTTGAAAGAGACGACCACACAGTGGACCTATATCATGGTCCTACCCACTGAGATGTGCCTCGAGGTGCCAAAGAAAAAATAGGTTACTACAGGGAAGAAGGCTGAGAAGAGTCCATACCAGGCCGGCAGTGAGGCCAGCAAACAGTAGGCCAGACCTGCAACACAAAAACACATCTTAGTGATTTACAGATTGGTACTCCTGAGGAGTATCTCACCATAATAAGCTTTCTTCACCATCATATCTTTTGATGAGAAAAATACATTCTAATGTATGTAACAAAAATTACGGGGTTAATAGGATGGATGAACATTTACTAATATGTTAGTGTATGTGTGTTTGTGAGTGTAAATGCTGTTGAGAAGTCCTCAGGATTTATACGCCTGACTTTCAAGTAAAGAATAGGTCCCTCCAATAAAAAAATGCCCATAAATGCCATTACTCCCACCGTCCAACATTACATATGTTACTGGATGAAACCTTGCTCAGTTTTTTTCAGTAAGATAATCTCAATTTACTGTTGCGACTCACCTTGTAGGACTGCCACAAGTCCTGTGCTGACACCTGACACAATATCAGAGACCAGCCATGCTTTGATCTGGTAAATTTTCATCCACCCAATGACAGGGAGAAGGGAGAGAGCTGCATTCTTGGCTCTTTTAGCGTCACATCTGAAATTATACTTAAATGAATCATGTTTTTCATAATAATAGAAAAAAAAAGATTTAATTTTTAAATTTTCTAAATCTTTGGGGAACTAAATTTGATGAGTTCGAGATGAAACAGTTTTGTAAATGAGTTGATTTTGGACTTTTTTTCAATTTTATTTTATTTTTTTATTACTGATTCTGATTTTCAATGTGGTCTTTGAAAGCAATTCAGTATGATTACTTTTGAGCATTGCTATTTGTTAAAGCAACCCTGTACATTTCAAAGTAAAATATGGCATGCTTACTCCACTGTATTTATTTAACATCTGTATTTACTTTGCAGATTTGAGGGACTGAGTTGAGGGGGAGTGGCTAGAGGTTTTCCAGTCAGGAAGAGTCACTGATGTTAACCATTACCACTCCTTGCTCCCCACAGATTAAAGTTTTTAAAAAATGAATACATAATAAACATCTAAGAAATATGTGTTGCAGTAACTCAAAATAATCAACAGGTTGTAACTCGGGTAAAATTAGCTTTACCTTAAAATTATAATTACATAAAATGCTAATACTTGTACTTCTTGTAATTATACACATTTCATTTATATGCACAATGAGTTTTCTGCAGTTTTACTTCTTGTTTTCTGGGTCTGCAATGTAATTATGTTTGCCTGTTTTAATATTTCTGTATGAATATTTTCCTGAAAATGCAAATGTCAGATTTGTGCTGTATGCATTAGAATAATTACTCCTGATTCCCAAATGCTCTGCCACAGCTGCTGAAAAATTGCTATCAAGGGAAAGAAACAGAGAGGAACTCATATTATATCTACTGTGACATGACATGATGAATTGGTTTAGTAAAATGGGACTACTGAAACTTTGTCCTGTAAATGTGAATTACTATATTGAATGTAATTCACATTTACAGAGCTGCTGCTGACTCATGGTGAAGATGTTTTTTGAAAGGAGCTCAGATCTAAAGAATTAAGGCACACTCTTAAAATGTCAAGATAAATACATTATCTAAACAGACACATTAAATAATTTGGTGTAGATTTTCAATAATCCAGATTATGGTAATCCTTGATAAGAAAACTTGCTTCTTTTCTTGATTTTTAAAGAAATGTTTAGATACCTGTTACTTGAGCTAAATATTGAACACTAAATAAATTAGCACTCGGATGGTAAATATTTAAAATTTCATGAAATTAAATTTCACTGTTTAATATGTCTGGCCATATACTGGTCATATTCAAACTGAAAAGGGAAAAAAAGAAAATGAAATTGAAATTTTAAAAAAAATTATTGCTACAAGGTTTCTTTATCGAATTACATGGCATTTTGATCAAAGCTAATACACTCTCAGTTTAATTTAACTCCTGAGGTTTTCATTAGATGGAAATCATATTGTCTGAATGAGTAGCCTTAAAATCAGATGATGATATTCATATCTTACTTCACATAAAAAAAGTTTCCTGTAATCAGTTACATTTATTTCTGAGTTTAATGTTTTAAAATACTCTAACATTACACTAATAGTTTAAATACTTAGTTATTACAAGTCAAAAACCGAACAGAATCCAAAATAAAAACAAACTATTTTGTGTTCTTACGTTAGGTGTTGTTTAATGTGGTCCAGTATGTTTTTGCGGCGCCTGTAGACCTTCTGGTGTTCCTCAGTGAAGGACACTTCCGAGTACAGTGGCCTGGTCACGACATACTTCTTAGCCCCTGGCTGCATCATCCTGCCTCTGCTGCCTCAAGGACCAACTGCTGCTCTCTTTATGTAGTTGTGGGATACATTTATCACATTAGGTCAGGAAGAGTTTCCAGTCTTGCCTTTGAACACCTCTTATCAAAGATAATTAACAGGAAACAACAAAGACACAGAACCCTGAACTACAGACAAAGCACAGAAGCCAGGATAAGGCTTGGATTGTCCTAGAGGGAAGATTTGTCAGGTTGTTGTTTTTTGGTTTTTTTAAACTCCAGAAACAAGGCATAAAAGACTTTTGAATTATAAAACTGATTCATTGTTTATTTAAGATCTACTTCAAGAAATGAAAATATAATAATAAAATATCCTTAAAGACACCCCTGCTCCCCATTTTTTTACATCCTTATATAATGAAGTGTAATGTAGTCTTATTCCACATACCCAACAGAGTTCCAATCTGCCTCAAAGTTTCCACAGTCTTCTTCTTGCTGCAGCACCTAGAGATCAACTAGGACCTCAGACAGTGTTACCATCAATAAAGGCTACCTTGTCAACTATACAGCTTGTAAATATTAACCACAATTATAATAAAGTTACCGCTTCACACAACTGCTGGACGTCTGCCCTGTCCTTGACCATTGTTCTCTCTGATATCTGTAAAACACAGCATTCAGGGAGGATGCGGTCAGAACAGGCAGGACAGTCCATTACAGGTCATTGTTATGAAATGGCAATTGAGAAGCTAATCAAGAGGAAACTGCTCCAAAGGCTGGTTGTAGCTCTTTTGTGTTGGTCAGTGTCCAAGAAAGAGTCTTTGAGAACTGGTGAACACATATATTGTATTTCCAATAAATATTTCTCTGAAATTTGAAGACAGTCTGGTAAGTAAATAACCAGACCATTGTAGTGAAACTCTATGCGTGTGTCTGTATGTGTATGTATGTGATGGTAGAACTGGCAGTCACTGGTTTAATTGCATTTAGCTGGAATGTAAACGTTACAGAAAAGTATGTGAAAGGCCTTATCAAAGTATCTGAGCAGAATTAAAATGAGGCAATGCCTCCAAAGTTTGTTGATTTCCCAGCACAGTTAAGGTGGTTCAAAGAAAATGTGTGTTTTCATTTGAACTTATCTACATGAATGTTTGTTATTATCTAATCTCCAATTTAAAACAAACAAACAAAAAAATCAATAAACTTAACCCAACAACCTCCAATCTTTTTTTGTGATTTTATGCAGTTGTGGGCCATTCATTTTTAATTGGCCTTTGTTCTGTTATAACATGCTAGTAATGTGCAACTGCCATTAACAATTTTTCCTTTGTTAAAACTTTAGTTCCATACTTAAAATAGAGTGATTAATAGTTTTTTTCGTGGGCTGTCTGGGTTGTATTCACATACTGAACAGAAACAATTCTTGGATAGCATACTCTACAGTTTGTGTGCCTGTGGACATTACATAGAGCACATGCAAAACACATATACAATATAAACATAACCATACACTTCATACAAACAGTTATGTGAAAAAAATAGTAGCACATAAAAAAAAATCCTATTTATGATTGTCTGTGTGTGTGTCAGAGAGAGAGAGAGAGAGAGAGAGAGAGAGACTGTGTGTAATGAGAGAAAAGTGCTTTGTGTTGTAACAGTGCCTTGATTGATTCTTGGACTGGAAAACTACTATATAAATACATAATTGTTGTTATTTTATTTTGTGTACCTCTTGGGCCAAATTTATAAATTCTTCATATGTGTGAGTAGATTTGCACATAAATCACCTCCTTATGAAAAATCTGCTCTGGATTCAAGAACACTGCGTACCTTGTTATAAAACTATGTATAAGTTAGTGAATTCCAATTGGTCTCAGGTTGGGAGTAAGCCTTTAAAGCTCATTAATTAGCATAACCTTCCCCAGGGACCACCATATAAGGAAGTGTAAAGGTGCAGACTACACTGTGATCCAAGTGATAGCAAAACCTTTAGGTAAACTTGTAGCCTCATCAATACAGCTGAGAAGGCAGCGCTGGCAAAAGTTACACTTTTGAAAGGCTCCTGGAGAGACCTGAGGTTGGACAAAAAAGAAAAAAAAAACAAACCAAGGCTTTTCTGTTCCTTGTGGGACCAGGGTTTGATGCAGATATGTAACGCAGTAGAATTTGTCCAATAAAGCATTCAAGAGGTGAAATGAAAGTGGTTTGATATGATTTTTGGATGCCCCCCCCCCAAAAAAAACACAAAAACAAAATGCATTTCTCTGTGAAACAAAACACTGCTGCAGACAGCTGCATTCTCTCATTCTTTCCATTATCTGAGAAACCTCTGTCAGGCCTCCGCCACAGCTTCATGACAGAGTTGATGCTCTTTGTGAAGGCCTGAGTTGCAGCATGGGTTCCTGTCAGCATATTAAGTATATTTATCAATACACTGACACCAAGTACACAGGACTTTCATGATGTGGGATATTAGCACGACAGGTCTATATTCATTAGGAGATGGATGAGATCTTTTTGGTATTGGAACAATGAAGGATGTCTTCCACAGCACCAGAACCTTCTCCTGGCTCAGCCTGATCTTAAAGAGGTGCTGCAGAATCCCACAGTCAACACAGGCTTTCAGGGACTGATACCATTTGGACCAGCAGCCTTGTTCCTATTCAGTCTCTCCAGCTGCTAGAGACAGACAGATGGGAAGGGAAAATGAAGGGGACCCCAGCATCTCATGATGTGGTTGGAGACAACATGGAGCAGCAGCAAGATCCATGACTGAGGTGGAAGATGAGACAGCTGAGATGTAAACAGACCTCCCACCCTCCCTTGACCCATAGTTTGGGTCAAGGGAGGGTGGGAGGTCTGTTTGGCTGGGGGCAGGAGGGGAGGATGCTGAGCTTGTCACCAAAATAAGCCTGTTGAGGAATGTGTTTAGTTTATTTGCTCTGTCCAGACTTCCATCTACCTGATCCTAGAACCAAGTACACAGCTCAAAACCAAGCTATGATAAACAAATCTGTCTTGAATTTTTAAAATAGATATGTCCAGAAATCTTACCATATGTGTCTGAGCTAAAATTAGATCCATAATATGAACTTCATCACCTGGAGAAAGCACTACATTTGCACTACATGCAAATGTCTGTTTGGAATGGCAGCTCAATGGCAGCTCAAGTTGGAAAATGTTTGTTGAATCCTCACAACCATTTACATATTTCCTCCAAGACATTATGTAAAAAACAAAACAAAACAATTTGTACAAAGCAGAGGCTGATTGCTCCTTCTTTTGTACAGTGTTGAAAATTTGAGCCTTTAAAATGAACACTGTGTCCAGATAACTGAACACTATGCCATTCTCTACCTTTGACTGGATGGGTGACATGACAAGCAAAACTGGAAACTGTAGCCATTCTCAATATGCATACTTTTCTGTACTTGTGGTCATGTGAAAAGTCATCAGTGCCAGCTGAAATACTAATCCAATTCAAAGCAATCATCTAGTCAAATATGGTCAAAATTCCTGGATGTGTTCTTGCACCACTTGCCCATTTTATCAAGGATGTATGTGTTGTGGCAAATTTTATAAAATGTTTGTAAACTTCTTTTGGTAAATTTTGTAATCCCAGTGGGGGAAAAAAATCTAATAATCTAAGTTAATTATTATTCAGTGTCAGAAGCACAATTATGTGGGTACAATATTCCAATCAATGTTAGGGAAAGAGTCATAATGCATAAAGAAAGGGGTCAGCATTCTCATCTAGCATAAACAAAGATCACATAAGAAAACAAAAAAAAATACAACCAAAACACGTATAATTGGAGAACATACTCTCTGTACTATTGAAGACCAGGAGTCAGAAGTCAGCCATGCCCACATATCAAAGCCCCAGGATTCAGCAGAGTCCCTGTTTTCCTAAGCCCGCAGAAGCAGCCTTAACGGTAACACCACATGGGTCATGTTATCACTAATATCCGAAATACAAGTACAACACGCAACACCAATAGTATGACAAACACCCCTCCCTTGTGCAACTAAGAGCAGTCTATTCTGCAGGGTCACATTAGGCAGGGGCTTAACCCCAAATGAGAGCCTGAAACCCACCAGTGGTCACAGCTGTGAGATTTTCCAATGTCAAATCATCAATATGATGAGCCAAGTTAACAGTACCTCACCAAGGAACCAGACTCCCAAAAAACTATGCCCCCACTGAAACAAGAACAGCATGATTAGAAACACCAGAAATGGCTGGAAGTAGAGACAGTAGATGAATAATGGGGATGATCAGAATAATGATAGGACACAGCATCATTAACACTAATGTGAGATTGAAACTTAGCTAAATAATATGTCTCACACCAACCCGGAGGTAAAGATTGATACAAGTGTTTATCACTCATCTGTACATGGTGATGCAAACATCCAAACCCATCTGAGTTAGGGAACAGAATTTAAGGAGTGTAAGCAACACCTGATTTAAGAATCGGAGTAAGAAGCTCAGAAATATTTAAAAAATGACAGGTAAGGAATCTCTGACTGATGGAAACAAACATCTTCCTGATATAGAAAGAATTAGCATTAACAAGCCTGCAAACACTGTGTCCAAAAAACACAATCGGTAAAATAAAACAGGAGCCTTATAAATTTGGGACTGAAAAGTAATTCTCCGTGTTCTTTTATCCGGTGCCTATTGACAAGACTAGAAACAAAGGTCAATCAAAGAGTTTAATACAATCATGAATACAAAGAATTAATATGCCATGCAGAATATTTCAATCGGCCGATGGTACACTTCCTAACATCAAGAGATGCCAGGGAAATGCACGCTTGAAATCAGATTTTGTCCATCTTTTAAGGATCCAAAGGAGGCAGATCCTGGTTATTCTGAGTTTTATGGCTCTTTGTCTTCGAAAATCCAGATGGACAATCGTAGGTCCAGACACGTGGTTGTGTTTGTCCAGGAGATGGGATGTAACTAAATTTGTTATCTATGCCGTCGCAAACTTCCTTGGAAGACAGCAGGTCAGGAAGTCAGGAGATCCCATTCGTTAGGTCATAAAGCAGCTAAACTGAGGACTCACCATCATAAAAACAGCCAGCCTACAGGGAATAAAGTTTTAGCTTTAACAGTTTAAAAATCTACTGAGTTAATTCTAAATCCTAACAGGACTAACATTAAACCAGGATGAAAAGACCTTGGAAAACACACTCTCAGTACTATTGAATGTCACTATATCGTGACATTTCTAACTTAATAACAGCACCAGAATAATCAGGAATGGACACATTGCGCTTATTAAAAGCACTTGTTCAATGCATATAAAATATCCACAACCCTCAGATTATCATCCGCAATTTGGACTACTAATGAGTTGAGCCCCACCCCTGCCCTTGGAAGAAGCACTTACATCTCGTAGAGGTCCTGACAGAGTAGACTCCTGCTACATATTGGAAACATCATCAGACACATGTGGTTCAGTACAAATTAAACTAAAAACACACAAAAACATGAACATAATCAATTTATTACAACCAACCACACTGTAGGTTCCACTCCATAGGTTTGAAGGGTCTTGCGTGTTCCAACGAGGATCCCATTGTTGGTGAAACCAAAACTCGATGGCTGTCACATTCCTCTCGAACAGCAGTCATGGGCGTTGTGTATGTGATGTAACAGTCTTTATTGTGGAAGTGTCAGTTTCTATTGTTTCTAATAACAGAGAGGGAACGGGAAAGACCGGACTTAAATACACAGAGGAACAAACAAGAGGCAGGTGCAAACAATCAGGGTAATGCATGGGGGAAGTAAAGGTACACATAAATAAAGGAAGAAATACAAAATCCAAAAAAACATGATTGGAGTAAATACCATCAAAATATAGGATGGACCAGGAGTGGAAGGTCAGCCAAGCCTCAACCTAATCCTGTAGCACAGGGACCGCAAAAGCAAATTTGAGATAAAAACCACATGGGTCGCAACAGGCCTCACCTACAATAGACAGATGCCCTCCCTGCACTCAGCAAGGAGCTGGTCTAAGACCAAGTGTTTCGCAGGGCCACGCAGGGCCTGAACTCCACTTGAGAACGTCCGAAATGTCCGCAGATTCCAGATCCCTCAGATCCCTCAGATCCGCATCTTGAACCGCATTCTTAACATCCTTCCTGACCGCCACTAACACCCCCAATGTCTCTATCACAGTAAATAACTAGGAGTTAAACAAGAAGAAATGAGTTAACAGTGAAACAAGACAGAGTCGAACAAATATAATGACTATTGTTTCCCCCTAGTCCATCGATTGATACCACCATTGCACGGTACCAACCGTCGCTGTGGTAATCTGGATCTCCTGAAACGGCAAGACAAAACACTTAAACCTTATTTATACTCGAACGTCAAACGTCGAACGTCGTCTGCGTAGGTGACGCAGACGAGGTCTGCAGAGATGCCCCCCACCCTAAGCAGACACTTCGCAGAGACTCCGGTGCACCTACCCAAAATTGTAGGTCGACGCAGACAGTGTCGCAGAGAGGAGAGAAAGGAGGCCTCTGATTGGTCAGTTCTACATCCACATAGAAAAGACCACGTCATTGAAGAAATGAGGAAGTACCCACATCTGTACGATTTTCGTTCTCCACACTACAAAGACAGCACATATTCTAGTAATTCATGGAGGTAGATAGTGATGAATGTGGGTCTGGATACGGCTGAAATGGTGAGGAAGTGGTAAAACGCAAGAGATAAGTTTAGTATCTTTAGCTAGTCCGTGATTGTCCCTCTTGCGTTGTGGCTTGGAATAACATAACACTTGGAATCAAAAGTGACGGCGCCATTTCTGCAACAAGCTGACGGCGACACATTGCCACGAGAAAATACACGGCCCTTTACATCCCGCAGAACACTGTGACTGAGTAAGGCTCCTGGCACATGTAAATGAAACCAAAACACACAATACAATAAAATGATACACAATTATAATTAACATAATTAAGTAACTAAAATTAAGTAATTAATTAACTACCATAACACATTCAACCCATGACCAAAGAAAACCCTTTAGACCTCCACCCCTTTGGTGTAGAAGGCTTTGGGTCTTTATGGAGCCAAATCAAGGACAAAAGTTTTGCTAATTTGAAAATGAAATTGTAATTGAAAAACTAAGATTTGAACCTGAAAATTCAAGTTTTGATTATGAACTTATTATTTTACAATTTCAAATTTTTTTTTTCAGTTTCAGATCTTTTTTTTTTCAGTATCAGATCTTTTTTTCGGTTTCAGATCTTTTTTTTTCAGTTTCACATCTTTTTTTTTCAGTTTCACATCTTTTTTTCAGTTTCAGACTTTTTGGCCCTGATCTGGCGTAGGGGGCGTGGCATCAACTGAGAGGGGCGTGGAATCATGAGTGACAGCATAACAGAGAAGGCTGGGGACCTTCCTCGGTCATGTTGCCTTCAGGAAACGTAGGTTGCAGAAGTTATCAGTAGAAGTATGATTCAACACTTTATATACACCATATTCACGTGATTGGCAGTGGAAAAAACTGACACTAGTGACACATTTCTGTTTAAAAAGCTGTTTTAGACTGTACTTGGCACCAACCGCAGTATAAAAGCAATAAACTATGCCAGACTGTACGTTCAACAGCCACACTTTAAAGTTTGACATTTCCCACGTTCCATGGCATCCGCTCCGCCAGGACAAGCCGCGGGCCCCAGCACTCAGGTAAGAAATGTTAGCTACTTTTTCAATAGATGCTCTGGGGAAATATCTTAAAAATTATAATGATGTGTAGCGTGTGTAAATAGGTACATAAAGGGAAAAGATGTCTTTAGGTGGGGAAAGCTGGAGATTAAACATAGGACTTGCATTAACTAGCTTTATGCTATTACAGTAGCTAGTGGTTCTGAATTTTACAGTCCTTACAGCACAGGTGTCAAACTGAATCCATGGAGGGCCGGTGTCCTGCATGTTTTAGATGTCTCTCTCTTCCAACACACCTGATTCAAATGATGAGCTCATCATCAAGCTCTGCAGAAGCCTGATAATGACCCATTCATTCGAAGTTTGACACCTGTGCTGTAAGGACTGTAAAATTCAGAACCACTAGCTACTGTAATAGCATAAAGCTAGTTAATGCTAGCCCTATGTTTAATCTCCAGCTTTCCCCACCTAAAGACGTCTTTTCCCTTTATGTACCTATTTACACACGCTACACATCCTTATAATTTTTAGGATATTTCCCCAGAGCATCTATTGAAAAAGTAGCTAACATTTCTTACCTGAGTGCTGGGGCTCGTGGCGTTGTCCTGGCGGAGCGGATGCCATGGAAAGTGGGAAATGTCAAACTTTAAAGTGTGGCTGTTGAACGTACAGTCTGGCATAGTTTATTATTCTATGCGATTGGTGCCAAGTACAGTCTAAAACAGCTTTTTAAACAGAAATGTGTCACTAGTGTCAGTTTTTTCCACTGCCAATCACGTGAATATGGTGTATATAAAGTGTTGAATCATACTTCTACTGATAACTTCTGCAACCTACGTTTCCTGAAGGCAACATGACTGAGGAAGGTCCCCAGCCTTCTCTGTTATGCTGTCACTCATGATTCCACGCCCCTCTCAGTTGATGCCACGCCCCCTACGCCAGATCAGGGCCAAAAGTCTGAAACTGAAAAAAAGATGTGAAACTGAAAAAAAAGATGTGAAACTGAAAAAAAAAATGTGAAACTGAAAAAAAAAAGATCTGAAACCAAAAAAAAGATCTGATACTGAAAAAAAAAGATCTGAAACTGAAAAAATAAAATTGAAACTGTAAAAAAATAAGTTCATAATCAAAACTTGAATTTTCAGGTTCAAATCTTAGTTTTTCAATTACAATTTCATTTTCAAATTAGCAAAACTTTTGTCCTTGATTTGGCTCCATAAGTCTTCCAGTGGGATCCCACGGTGGTGATACAGAACTCACTCGACAGCACATCCCTGGATGACAATGTAGCAGCAGCCATGGATGACGTGTATAATGTAACAGCCTCCATTGTAGAAGTGTCATTCCCTAACTTTGATCTTTATTGTAGAAATGTGCACCAACTCAATCACTGTTTCAGCTGGTGTCTGAAGCCTCAAAAAGCAAGCATCTTTCAGGAAACTTCAAAGCCTCATCAATTTAAAGCCCAGGATCAGCATCAGGGTCAGCATCAGCATCAGGATCAGGATCAAGTCAATCTGGGTTAGCACAACATGCAACTCCTAATTACAACAATGCAGTATCCAGACCTCCATCCTAGACAACCTGTAAAATAGTTTCACCAGATAAACACCTCAGATAACCCACCAACACATGATCGGAAAGGTTTTTCCCAGCGGTGGGTGTGCTGTCAGAGACATCCGCAACTCCCCCTGTAAAACCTTTTGCAGATCATCATCTAGGACACCAACCTCCATAGACACATGAATGAGTCAATGGATCAATAATGCAAAGCATCCTGAAAGGAAGAAACCCATTCACAGTAAGAGAAACTCGCTGTCAGTCACGTCCCAACCTGTAAATTAGAAGATTGCAGCGCAGTTAATAAACTCAACAACAGAACCCACAGACGTCCTCATCGTTATGAGATGCTGTGAAAGCAAAACAACACTGAACAGAGGCCAAGTGGTGGTTATCCTCAGATCAGGAGCCACCTAGGCCGCATCTGCAAAGAACAAGCATCACGGTTAACAATTCAAGCCAAATCTTCTGAATGTGGCCAAAAGGAAATAATCATTAAATCACAAGAACATAAAAATCAATAACATAAAATAAACATCAAAAATAACTAGTAAGGAATTTAAAAAATAAATAGTGCAGACAAAATCTTCTCATTTGTCATATACACGTCTAACCAGAACTGTTTCCAGCCTGGATGTGAGCATAGACAAAGCTTCACATCTTGGTCTTAGGACCAATCCAGACTTCCAGGAGGACAAAACTGAACCGCAGCTCCACCTCGCATCAAAGTCTATTCTCTAAGCGACAAGAAGCCAGCGAATAGTCACAACTCTGTTGGTCCATGCATTCCTGCTACTCTCAGTAGTGAAGACTTTATGAGCTTTTTTAGTGGGAAAATAATCAAAATTAGAGATGAGATCGTACACAGCCCAACTGTCGACGGCTGTGGACGTCCCTGCAGCTTCGCTAATTTCTTTTAGTTCTGATTTGACTCTGGACTGTTTCTCTCCTGTAGGCCTCTCTGAGTTGACCTCAACTATCAGCAAAGCTAAACCATCTATGTGTCTGTTGGATGCTATCCCAACTCGACTGCTCAAAGTCCTGTCATGTCTTTTATTGGTACATCAATTTTGGATCAGATAACCCATCTCTAAAATCAGGATATGTACCACAGGTTTTTAAAGTTGCAGTTATAAAACCTTTTCTTAAGAAACCATCTCTTGATCCAGACATTTTGGCAAGCTATAGAACAGGGGTCGGCAACCTTTACTATCAAAAGAGCCATTTTTTGCCCCTCTCCCCTTAATGAAATTAATCTGGACCTGCAAAACTTATTTGACCTGTAAAATTAAGATGACAGTGTATGAATTTTTATATATAGTTATTCTGTATTCAGAGGGATTTAAATCTACCTAAAAGCTTATTCCTAGTATGTTTGGCAGTTTTTAAAGTTTTTAATGCAAAAGATCATACAAGACACGAATTAAAGTTTCATTTCCAATTTTTTTTGTCATCCACTGTAAAAGAACTATAGTTTGTAGCATTTATGAAATTATAGAACAACAAACAGAAAACTGTTAACATTTTATTACTGTTTTTACCTGTTATAACAAAGGAAAACCTCAAACTCTGATAAAGACTGCATATTGGCTGCTTCTGTACTGTATGTTTGGGAGCTGAACCAAGACAATTTCCTGTCAACTTGTTGAAGTGAATATGGAAGTAAATATATTAAATCTTGAATCTTTTGAATGAGGAGAAAAAAACACTGGCATATGTAAACGTACTTTGAAATAAAACAAAGAGTCATTCCCTTATTTGTAAAACATTCATCAAATAAAAAGTAGCTCACTTTAAAATAAATAAAACATATAGCTGCAGCTTAATAACTTAAAATATTGTAAATATAAAAATAGGCCAGTTTGTATTTAATTAGGACTTAAGTCTACTCAGTGTGTTGTCATCCTCTTGTTTTCTCCTCAGCCACATACCCCAATCAGCCATTGAGCCTGAACATAAAACATTTGTTGTAGTTCATGCTGGAGAGAACCTGCTCGCATCAGTATGTGGATCAAAGATTGACAGGACTCCAAATAAAAACGTCTTCATGTTCATATAAGTGTCGGGAATGACATTCATGTTTCAAAGGCAAATGTGTCGGGTTTTGGAAAGTTTCCAATATCGCTCCTTTTGTGTGTTACGCCACGAGAGCACACCGATGTGGTGTGGGAAATGTTTATTATTTTTTACGGCTGTACATGAGCAACACATAAATGAGATGTCCGGCTCTAGTCACAAAACGCACACTCACCTTTTTTCTTTCACAGGATGCAACGCACAGATACGACTTCCTCGTTGCAGTAACCTGGCAGTATTTTGCGCTGAACACACTCATTCTGCCACCTGCTGGTGAGCAACCTACAGGGCACTAAATGTGCTCCAGAGTGATACTCTGGGAATCATACGGTGGCCCTGAAGGGCAAATGACACCAACAAAAAGGAAAACACAACGACATTAACAAAAACACAATGACAAAAAGGAAAACACAACGACATTAACAAAAACACGACATTAACAAAAACACAACGACAAAAAGGAAAACACAACGACATTAACAAAAACACAACGACAAAAAGGAAACACAACAACATTAACAAAAACACAACGACAAAAAGGAAAACACAACGACATTAACAAAAACACAATGACAAAAAGGAAAACACAATGACATTAACAAAACACAACGACAAAAAGGAAAACACAACAACATTAACTAAAACACAATGACATTAACAAAAACACAACGACAAAAAGGAAAACACAATGACAACTTCTAAGGGAAAGGGTAGGTACCTGCTATGACAAGGATCATTGCTGATTGGACGAAAGCACGTCAGTCTGTTTAAAAGAAAAACACGTTCGCTACTCAATTAGCAACAATTTACGTTACATGTGTTAACTTACCTGAAGGCGGTCTGTCGGTGGGTTCAACGACAAGCCCCTTGCCACAACCACAGCAAAATTTAGGTTTATGGAAGTCTTCAGGGACCTTCTCACCACATTTAGGGCAATACATTTTGACGCTTCAAAATGAAGTCTGCCCGAGCCGTAAACAAGGTGTTATGGCGTAGAGCAGCCTTAAAAACCGTTCTCTTAATACATCCATGAAAAAAACCAGCTAAAAAAGACTGATGTGCTTTTGTCCAATCAGCAATTATCCTTGTCATAGCAGGGACCTACCCTTTCCGTTAGAAGTTAATGTCGTTGTGTTTTCCTTTTTGTCATTGTGTTTCGTTAATGTTATTGTGTTTTTGTTAATGTCGTTGTGTTTTCCTTTTTGTCGTTGTGTTTTGTTAATGTCGTTGTGTTTTCCTTTTTGTCGTTGTGTTTTTGTTTAATGTCGTTGTGTTTTTGTTAATGTCGTTGTGTTTTCCTTTTTGTCGTTGTGTTTTTGTTAATGTCGTTGTGTTTTTGTTAATGTCTTTGTGTTTTTGTTAATGTCGTTGTGTTTTTGTTAATGTCGTTGTGTTTTCCTTCTTGTTGGTGTCGTTTGCCCTTCAGGGCCACCGTAGGAATCACCTTCTGACAAGTTTTTCCCCAAAGCTACAGGGAGCCACTGCAGAGGGGCTAAAGAGCTACATGCGGCTCCAGAGCCGCGGTTTGCCGACCCCTGCTATAGACCAATATCCAGCCTTCCATTTATTTCTAAAATTCTGGAAAAAGTAGTTGCAAGCCAGCTAAGAGACCACCTGCATAGAAACGATCTATTCGAAGTTTTTCAGTCAGGGTTCAGAACACATCATAGCACAGAGAGGCCGCTGGTTAGTGTCACCAACGACCTCCTCATGCCCTCAGACAATGGATCAGTAGCTGTACTTGTTCTGCTGGACCTCAGTGCTGCTTTTGATACCGTTGATCACAATCTTTTGCTGCATAGATCAGAGTACACTGTTGGAATTAAAGGGACAGCATTAGGCTGGTTTAAGTCATACCTATCTGACAGGTTCCAGTTCGTCCATGGTAATGACGTTTCTCCTCCACGGACTAGGGTCTGCTATGGCATCCCACAGGGTTCAGTGCTGGGACCAATCCTTTTTACTTTATACATGCTGCCCTTGGGAAAAATTATCCAGAACCACAGCATAAACTTTCATTGCTACGCTGATGATACACAGCTGAACTTATCTATGAAACCAGAGGAAGCAAAACCATTGGCTAAACTTCAAGGATGTCTTAATGACATTAACTCCTGGATGTCCTCTAACTTTTTGCTTTTAGATTCAAATAAAACAGAGGTTATTATCTTTGGTCCCAAACACCTGAGGAATGGATTAACTGAGTTTACGATGCCTTCCAACACACAGCTGTGAAAAACCTTGGAGTCATTTTTGATCAGGATATGTAATTTAAGCGGAATATTGATTGGGTTTGCAAGACTGCCTTTTTTCATCTCCGAAATATCGCCAAGATTAGGAGCATCCTCTCCCAGGGTGAAGCTCAAAAAGTAATCCATGCGTTTGTCAGTTCTAGACCAGATTATTGTAATGCGTTGTTAGCAGGATGTTTGAAAAACTCGCTGAATAGCCTCCAACTAATCCAGAATGCAGCAGCGAGGATGCTGACAGGAATCTGTAAGCGAGATCACATCTTACCTGTGTTAACCTCCCTTTATTGGCTTCCCTTGAAATTTTTAATTAAATTTAAACTTCTGCTTCTCACATATAGGCCCTTAATGGCCTAGCTCCTCATTATTTACTAGACCTGATAGCACGTTATGCTCCTAATAGAGCTCTCCGTGCAGGATTACTCGTTGTTCCTAAAATATCTAAAAGTAGATTTGGAGGACGGGCCTTCTGCTACCAGGCACCTTTATTATGGAACCAGCTAGCAATTTCGGTTCAGGAGGCTGACACCAACTCCATCTTTAAAACTAAATTGAAAACATTTTTGTTTAGTAAAGCCTATAGTTAGTCTTGACAATAGTGTGTTAGGGCTAATAGTTATAGCTATAGTTATAGGAGCTAAGTCTAGAGTAGGCTTGTCTTAATCACAGGTTCATCATAGTTATGCTGCTATAGGCCTACGCTGCAGGGGGACACCAACATGATCTGCTGAGTGGTGTCTCCACCGTTTTCTCCCTTTTCTTCCTTTTCCTCCTCCCTTCTTCCTCCTCCAGGTCAATTCATAGTTAATTAGGAGCACCTTGTTACAGTAACTGTGCTCAATTTTTCTTTCCTGTAGTTTGTTGTGCTGTTTTGCCCCCCTTTTTATTCTTTTCTTTCTGCCCGCTTGCGTGGTGCCCAGCGACCAAGTGCTCTGACCATCCCATCGTCTTGCATCATCGTAGGGTGGCTGTAGCTCGTTGGTAGAGTGGGTCGTCCAGTCACTGGAGGGTTGGCGGTTCAATCGTGGCTCCAACTGTCCACATGCCAAAGTGTCCTTGAGCAAGACACTGAACCCTAACTTGCCCCCAGTGGGTTGGCAGCACCTTGCATGGCAGCAGCCGCCCACTTGTGTATGAGTGTGTGTGTGTGAAGGTGTGAAAGAGGCCATTGTAAACCGCTTTGAGGGCACCTTGATGGTGTGGATAAAGCGGTATATAAGTGCAGTTCATTTACCTCAGTGCTGCTACCTGCATCTGTTTATGTAGCCATTTCATTCAGTCATTCATTTCAATTTGGATGCTCTCCTCTCTCTGTCCTGCCTCCCCTCTTTTCCTTCTTTACCCGGCTGGCCATCGGCAGGAAGGTCCCCCCATATGAGCCAGGTCCTGCTCAAGGTTTCTTCCTCTTACATTGGAGTTTTTCCTTGCCAGTTTGGCTTAAAGTTTTTTTTTTCTCCCACTGTGGGAGTTTTTTACTTGCCATTATCCTTGATTTGGATTTAATATTAGAATTTTAGATAATATTTGCTTTGGGGTCATGTTCTGAGCCTCTATAAAGCACCTAGAGACAATTGGCATTGTGACAGATGCTATACAAATAAATTTGAATTGCATTGAAAAGCTGTTGATGTTATTGCCATAATTCTTCCTGTTGGTGGTGATTCCTTTAACCTTTTTATAATTTTAAAATTAAACTTGATTCGGTGATAACTACACTGTTGTTATAAATTGTAATCGGAGCACTCGCACGTAGTTTCCGCTTCACACATTTTCCCTGGGAGTCTCACTGCCGTTAATCGCTGGTTCTTTAGCTTATTAGCTTCTTAGCATGGCTTCTTCTTCTCCCTCTGTTTCTCCCTCACACTGCTCAGTGTGTGAAATGTTCAGTTATTCCTCTGCCTCATTTAGAGAGAGTGGTAAATGCATAAAGTGTAGTTTATTCATAGCTTTGGAGGCAAGGCTCAGCGAGCTAGAGGCTCGGTTCCGTCAACTAGACCAGTGGTTCCCAAACTTTTTGTGCCCAAGGCGCACCAAAGGACAAGTAAAAATCTCAAGGCACACCCAAATAGCACGTGTTCACTCATCACTCATATCATGAAAAATATCTGTAAATGTGGATAATTGTTTACTTCTATAAAATCAAATATGACAAAGACAACTATATTGCTCATGAAATATTTATAAATGAAATATTTCAACAATTAATTTGAAACTTCATCAATTTAGGCTTCATCAAAGCAGCAACACACCCATTTAAACCAGACATGTCACAAAATTGAATACTGGGGTTAGGGTTAGGTGATACTGTCTGTTGACAGTTTTTTTTCTCTTTTCTTTCGGTGGGTTGTCGGCAGCCTCTGCACTAGTGGTTGATGGTTTGCTCCGCACAAGAAAGCGCTCCATTTTCCCTCTCGTTATGTGTGTTTACGTTGGATGTCTTGATGTGTCACAGTCATATATTTCTCACCTGCGCAACTGCCTGATCAGCGAAATATGGAGTTCTCTTTGAGGGTTTTTGTTTAAGAATTGTGAGCTTGCCTCCGTAATATTAAATGAGTTCATACAAAGTAGTGATAGGCCTATAGTAAATTAAAAAATAATTACTTTTCTGTAATTGTATATTGCAATAATAATATACTGTATGGTTGTCCAGGGTTTCCTGCAGGAAAAAACTTTGGCCGGGGGGTAGGGGGGGTTTCAAGCCGAGAACGGTAGACGAGAACCAAAAAAAAAGGATAAATTACTTAATTAATTAGATTGTTCAATTATTATTTTTGCCCTCAAAATATGAAAGAAGTTGCTTAACAACAAACATGATTATGGGAAACACTATAAAGTGTAGGCTACCTCAGTTTCTTAACTAAAAGACTATGTCTCATTTACTCTACTACTGATCAATTGCATACCAGTAAATTACATAGTAGGCATTACCTTTTTGACTGGGCGGACTGGTCATCAATCACCTCAGAGTGACAGCTGTCAAGTGAAGCTACGTGAGCTTGGAGTCCAGATGACAGGCAGTGCGCCCATTGGTCTTTATTTATTTAGTTAGTTAGTTTAAATACCTAATGTTCTTTTTTTTCTTTTATAGACAAAGTTAAACATAATGTTGATTAGTGTGTGCGTGTGTCACTTTAATGAATTGTCGAACCAAAAAAAAAAAAAAACGGCAGTGAGAGGTCGCACTGTCTGGTCAAAACAAAAGCACTGGGTCTATATATTTCAATGTTTTTATTGGATTTTACTTTACACAGACACACCCAATACAAGAACATCTAGAAACTTGGGAACATCTAGAACCATCAATGCTTCACACACGCACACCACAAATCCATAAGAAAGTTAATAATGGAAAAAAAAAAACAAAAAAAAAAACAGTTAAAATGGCAAAGATATTAGCGTTGATGACAACAAAAATAAACAGACATACCGACAAAGAGGAGCGAAAATGAATGGTTAAAATGTGAAAGACAAAACGAAAATAAATAGTTAAAATAAACCAAATATAAAGTATAAAAATTATACAATACTACATAGATTCACAGGGTCATTGCAATTATTCATCAGAGAGCCTCTCAACATATAATAGGAATGGTTGCCAAAGTTTTTTGAACTTTCTTTCTGAGCCCTGGGTTATATATCTCAGTTGTTCCACTCTGAGATGACCCACCATGTCCATCACCCATCGTCTGTGAGAAGGGGGTATCGATTTTTTCCATTTAAGCAGGATAGTCCGCCGTGCCAGAAGCGTGGCAAAAGCCACTGCTGTGGCATGGGTAGCTGAAATCCTGCAGTCCAGTGGCACCACACCAAATAAAGCTGTGACAGGGTTCGGTTGAATTGTTATTCCCCACACTGCAGTGATTGTGTCGAAAACCCCCTCCCAGAAGTCTTTTAGCCTTGGACAGCTCCAAAACATATGGCTAAGGGTACCCGGGTCACATTTACACCTTGGACAATTTTCACTGGTTCCTGGAAACATTTTGGCAAGCCTGCTATTTGATAGGTGAAGTCTGTGCAGGACTTTAAATTGGAGGAGTCCATGCCTGATGCAAATAGATGAGTTATGCACCCAGCCAACTGCCCTCTTCCATTCTGTTACGGAAAGACCAAAGCCTAGTTCTGTCTCCCACTGCTGTTTAATATGGTCTAAAGAGGGTGTTGCTGCCCCCTGAAAAAGCTCATATATAACTGACACACATCCTCTCTGCCAAGGATCAGCTTTCAAACATTCTTCCAACCAACTGCTCTGTAGATTTTGAAGAGAAGGACAAAAGTGTTTTTTGATAAAGCTTCGGGCCTGCAGATATCTGAAAAAATGTGATTGTGGAATATTAAGTTTTGTTTTTAACTGCTGAAATGACATGAAATTGCCTTCTTTGAAGAAATCCTTGACCAAGCTTACACCCTTCCTTGTCCAGAGCTGAAAAGTTGCATCAATCAGAGATGGTGAGAAGAGGGCGTTCGCCGAGATGGGAGCTAAAGTGAGGCCCTGTTTACACCCAAAAATGAATTATTAACTGTTTCCATATCTTAAGTGATCCTTGTGTCACTGGGTTGTGCCCGAGCAGTCTTTTACTCATCGGCAGTGGAGCACAGATTAAGGAGCTCAGTGCTATTGGGCTGTAGGAGCGCTGTTCCATAAGAGCCCAAAGGGGCATTTGTTCACTTTCAGGAGGCCGCATCAAAATGTTCAACTTAGAGGTGTTAGCTGCCCAGTAGTAATGCATGTAATTTGGCAAAGCCAACCCGCCCTCCTCCTTCCGCCTTTCCAGGCACTCCTTTCTGATACGTGGTATCTTCCTATTCCATATATATAATGAAGTAGCCCTGTCCAGTTCTTTAAAAAATGATTTTTTTATGAATAATGGAATAGTTTGGAAAAGAAATAAGAATTTTGGCATTATTACCATCTTGACTGAATTTATGCGTCCTGCCATTGACAGAGGAAGTGTTGACCATCGTTCCATGTCTTTTTTTGCCTGCATTAGCGCTGGTTTGAAATTATGTTTGAACAAGTCCCTATAATGTTTGGTCACCGACACTCCCAAATAGGTAAATTTATCCTTACTTATCTTAAATGGATACGTCTCCAATTGTATTTGGCTAGCTTTATCATTGACTGGGAAGATTAGACTCTTTGCCGTATTTATTTTGTATCCTGAAATTAATCCAAAATCAGTGATGGTTTTCAGAGCCCTTGGGATGGCGTTCATGGGGTCAGACAAAAAAAGAAGAAGATCATCGGCATATAACGAAAGTTTGTGTGTGTGTCCTCCTCTGCTTATACCTGTCAAAGTGTTGTCGCATCTCAGTGAAACAGCCAGGGGCTCAATGGCAATATCAAAGAGTAGAGGAGATAGGGGGCACCCCTGTCTGGTTCCTCTGAATAAGGGGAAATATTTCGACATATTGTTGTTAGTTCTGACTGCAGCCTGTGGACAGGTGTACAGCAAATTTACCCACGAGCAAAAAGAAGGTCCGAATCCAAAGTTTTTGAGGGCCGACAGTAAATATCTATGCTCGATTCTGTCAAATGCTTTATGAGCATCTAATGCAATAATAACCTCTGGAATATTATCATTCCCTGGAAGATACATCACATTGTATATTCGGCGAAGATTACTGTATAGCTGTCTCCCCCTTATGAACCCCGTTTGGTCACAGTGGATGATTTTGTCTAGCACTCGCTCTAATCTGTCTGCTAATACTCTTGTTAATATTTTATAGTCACAACAGAGCAAGCTCACTGGACGATAAGATTCACATTGCAATGGATCTTTATCCCTCTTGAGAAGAACTGAGATGGTCGCCTGTGTCATTGTTGGGGGAAGTGATTGGACCCTGAGAGCTTCATCATAGACTTTACATAAGAGAGGGAGGAGGAGTTTCAACGAAAAAGTTCGATAGAATTCTATTGGAAATCCATCCGGGCCTGGGGATTTCCCGGACTTCATTTTCCTAACTGCTTGTTCTATTTCCATTAGCTGTATTCCACCCTCTATACTGTTTCTATCTGCGTCTTCTAACACAGGAACCTTGATCTTCTTAAAGAAATCTTCCACTAACCCCTGTTCACACTGTTCAGAGGTGTATAACTCCTCATAAAATGTCTTAAATTGGTTGTTAATTCCCAATTGATCTGTGACAGTGTTACCGACCTTATCCTTAACTGCAGATATGTAATTTGTTGCAGCCATTTGTTTCAGCTGATGACTTAACATCTTACTGGCTCTTTCTCCATGTTCAAAATATTGCTGGCGTGATTTCAAATGCATGTCTATGGCCCTTTCGTTCATCAGGAGGTCGTATTCAGATTGGAGTAATGATCTTTCCCTCAAAAGATCCGCAGATGATGAGACTGAAAGACATTGATCAATTGATTTGAGTCTATCACTAATATCTGACAAGCGTTTCAAATTTCTTTTTGAGCGACTAGCACTATAGGAAATTATTTGTCCCCTTATGAAGGCCTTACATGACTCCCATAAGAGGGAGTAACTAATATCTGGTGAACTGTTTGTCTCAAGAAACAAATCAATTTGTGTGTTGATGAACTGCACAAAATCCTCATCTGCCAGAAGTCTTGTATTGAGCCGCCATAGTGGCTTGGGAGGTACTACGTCTGGGAATCTGAGATTTAAGATTACAGGACTGTGGTCTGATATTACTATTGTTTCATAATCTGTCGAAATTAAGAAAGGGAGAAGTCCGCGGTCCAATAAAAAGTAATCAATTCTGGAATACGATTGATGTGGTGGGGAAAAAGAAGAGAACTGTTTTGATGCTGGGTGTTTAAACCTCCAAGGATCCACCATCCCATAGGTCTGCAGAAATGTGTTAATACACTGAGCAGAGTTGTTTAATGAACTGCCAGTGTGACTTGGATGAGAGCGGTCTAGTGTTGGATGCAGGACACAATTGAAATCCCCCCCAAGTATTAAATTGTACCTGTCAAGGTCAGGAAGGAGTGAGAAAATATTTTGAAAGAATTGTCTGTTATCCCAATTAGGGGCATAAATATTTGCTAATATTACAGGAGTGTTACCTAGAGTTCCTTGTACAATTACATAACGTCCGTCTTTGTCTTGAATTGTATTAAGTTCTTTAAATTGTATCGATCTGTGTAACATTATTGCCACACCTCTAGCTTTACAGTTAAAAGACGAATGATAAATTTGTGTAAAACCTGCTCTTTTAAGTCTGTTCTGATCTTTTTTCAATAAGTGTGTTTCCTGAAAGTACACTATGTCACCCTTTAATTTATTCAAATGAAGGAACACCTTATTGCGTTTAATTGGATGGTTGAGCCCTCGCACATTCCAGCTCACAACTCTGATCCCAACCCCAGATACCTTACTGCTGCTTGTAGTCATAATAAGAACGGTCTAATCGATGATGCCAGCGAGCCCAGACTTCTTCCTTCTTGCCTGTCTTTTTGATTTGCCCGCCCCAGAAACCCGTACAACCAACCTCCTGCAACATACACTTGAGAGAAATACATAACCCAGCACAATATACATGACCCAGTGAAGAAAGTAGAAGCAAAAAAAAAAAAAAAAAAAAAAAAAAAAATCCACATAAAAAGGTGTGCAAGACAATCTTCTAACACTAACATCAAATAACATATTCAAAACCTCATATGCCATGAACAGTGGCCTGAGATATACCCAAACCGAGGTTAAAAAAGGTGACCAAGACTAATCCTAGTCTAAGTTCAAATCCGGCTCAGTTGCCTTTAAATGTAAAGTGAATGAGCTTACCATGATAGCCTAGCTCGAACGGGGGCATAATACTTTTATGTAAACATATGAAATGCGGTTTGATTATTCACGATTTGACCCAAAACTGAGACTGGGGGAAGGAGAAAAGAGAGTGCCTCTCACCATCTTTTATATGTCTAGTCCGCTTTTGGTGTCAGGTTTTTCACTATGAAGTCTTTCGCCTGTCCCGGGTCCTTGAAGCGAACTTCTTTCCCATTCGGGGTGGTGAGCCTTAGTGTGGCCGGGAACAGGAGACCATACCGGACTCGGTCGTAGTTTCGCAGCAGCGCCCTTATTTCAGCAAAAGCCGCCCGCTGCCTGCTCACCGCCTGCGTGTAGTCCGGGAGGACCGAGATCTTGTCACCTGCCGCTGTTGTAATCGGACGACGCTCCGTTGCCTTGCGAAGAATAGCTTCTTTTTCCTCAAAGTAGTGGCATCGCACGATTATCGCCCGAGGCGGTGCGTTCTCAACCGTGGGCTTGCTGCGGAGACTCCGGTGTGCTCGGTCCAAGAGCGGTGGCTTTTCAAGGGCCAGCGCCTCTTTCAGCAGACGTGCCACAAAGGTGGACATTCTTTCGCCGTCTTCCCGTCCCTCTTTCACTCCCATAACTCGGACATTGCAGCGGCGAGACCTCGCCTCCAGGTCCTCGCACCGCTCCTTTAGAGTAGACATCTCTGTTTTTACTGCTAGCATCTCTGCCTCCAGGGTGCTAATAGCATCGGAATGGCCACTCGCCGCGGATTCTAACTCTGTTACCCGGATCTTTGTAGCCTCCACCGTGGTTCTCATCTTTTCCACGGTGTCCCGTAACCCGCGAAGTTGGTCCGAGTGGGCAGATGCAGTGCTTGAAATTTTTCCCATAACTTCCGCTCGGAGGTTGCTGATGGCTGCCAGTATTGCTTGTTGCGCGCTAGCATTGACGTTAGCATTCTCGTTAGCACTCTCGTCAGCATTCTCGTTAGCTTCTTGAGCTTCGACATTGACATTCTTGTTATGTGTAGGCATTCTTGAAAGTAGTTTGCTGAAACAGCTACCCTACTTGCTCTCAGAAACAGGAATTGCCTCAGTCCAGGTCAAATGTGCACTGAAATTAGAGCGTTCTTGGAATTTTTAAAGTTTACCGAGGAGCTCGACTCAAACACGTCTTCACATGGCTCCGCACAGACCGGAAGTCTGCACTGGGTCTATTACGAATAAAGTTTACCAGAATCTCTACTGACTATAAATAATTACGGACCGACATAAAAGCGAGCGGAGGAAAACTTGTATTGAAGTGAGACGAGACGTGAGCTGTCAAACGTGAGTGATCGACAGAGAGGTTATCACTGTGTGTGTGAAAGAGAGAGAGAGAGAGAGAGAGGTGGCGCAGAATGCACTGCAGGCAAACAGCGCAGCACTAAAGAATCAACATTAATTCATTATAACACAAACCTATGTGCGCTGATCAGTTCTCAAGCGCTGCCGTGTCGCTTGCATGCATTGCATTTTTTTTTTCCTGACATTGTAGCCCGGGCGCTCGAGATTTCAGGCCGGGCGGGGCGCCTGGCCAAATAAGGTCTGCAGGAAACCATGTTGTCCCAAAATCCCACGGCACACCCGCACTTGTCTCAAGGCACACTGGTGTGCCTCGGCACACCGTTTGGGAACCACTGAACTAGACCATAGTCCGTCAGATGCGATAGGTAGCCAGGCTAACGTAGTAGGGGAGTGGCCTAGAGTAGCTGCAGTTAGCAGTTCCCCTGCAGCATTCGAGCAGCCGGCCAGTGAGGGTGGCTGGATGACGGTTCGAAGGAAGCGTAGCCCAAAACAAAGGTGCGTGGATCACCATCACTTGCTTCACATATCAAACCGTTTTTCCCCACTCAGCGACACACCCGCTGAGAAACCCACCATGCTAATTGGAGACTCTATAGTCCGGTATGTGAGGCCGGCAGCCACGACCATAGTCAGGTGTATCCCAGGAGCCAGAGCGGGCGACATCGAGGCAAATTTGAAGCTGCTGTCAAAGAGTAACCGTAAGTACAGTAAAGTTATTATACATGTCGGCACCAATGACACCCAGCTACACCAGTCGGAGGTCACTAAAGTTAATATTGAGTCGGTGTGTAATGTTGCAAAGAGCATGTTGGATTCCGTAGCTTTCTCTGGTTCCCTTCCTAATTTGACCAGTGATATGTTTAGCCGCATGTCATTGCTCCGTCTCTGGTTGTAGTTGTGGTGTCCGTCCAGCGACGTGGCGTTTATTGACAATTGACTGGATTTTTGGAGAAAGCCTGGTCTGATTAGAAGAGATGGCATTCATCCCACTCGGGATGGTGCAGCTCTTATTTCTAGGAATTTGGCCAATTTTCTTAGACGCTCCCCCTGACAATCCAGGGTGGAGACCAGGATGCAGAGCGGCAGTCTGACACGCTTCTCTGCTGCTTCTCGAGGACCGCCTCGACCACTAAAAATAGAGAAATCAACCATTCCAGCTGCTAATGTTAACATGGTGCCGATCAAAAACGTAGAATTGGTGTCAATTCCCCGTCCTCCAAAAGTCTACTTAGCGTCCTGTGATAGTGGCATTAACCAAAATAATCTGGTAAAAATAAAAACTGTCACATTTGGAGCCAAGAGAACTTGTTATTTGATGTGGACTACTGAATGTAAGGTCTCTTGGCTCTAAGGCTCTGTTAATCAATGATCTAATTACTGAGACTCGTTGCGATGTCTTCTGCTTATCAGAAACATGGCTACAAGAGAGTATTCATGCTACCAGTTTGGGTTAAGGAGGCTGACACCATCTCCATCTTTAAAACTAAATTGAAACATTTTTGTTCAGTAAAGCCTACAGTTAGTCTAAACTATAGTGTGTAGGAGCTAATAGTTATAGCCATAGTTGTAGTAGCTAAGACTAGAGTAGCTTGTCTTAATCACAGGTTCGAAATAGCTATGCTGCTATAGGCCTACGCTGCAGGGGGACACCAACATGATCTGCTGAGTGGTGTCTCCACTGCTTTCCCCCTTTTTCTTCCCTTTCCTCCTCCCTTCCTCCTCCTCCAGCTCATTCATAATTACTTGGGAGCACCCTGTTACTGTAACTGTGCTCCATTTTCTTTGCTTTCCTGTAGTTTGTTGGTCTGTTTTTGCCCCCCTTTTTCTTTCTGTGTATTTGCAGGCCAGAGTTTCCTGGGTTTCATGCTGACTTGCAGTTCCATCCTCTGTCCATCCCGGGGTTCTCCTCCACTTGTGTTTGGGTGTCGACTGGCATGGTGATGGGTGACCTGGTCCTCTGGCCATCTCATCCCAGTGCTGCTACCTTCATCTGTTTATGTTTATATGGTCGTTGTATTTAGTCATTTGTGTGCTCTCCTCTCTCTGTCCTCCATCCTCTCTCTGTCCTGTCTCCCCTGCAACGCCCCCTCAAACAGATGTCCTGCCCCCTCAAATTAAACTTTTAGAAGTGAAAAATCCGCTGATAGAAACACGTTAATCAGCCCCCTCTCTTCTCTCATGTCGGTGCAGTGTGTGTACTCACACAGCCTGCTGTCAGGACTCCGCCCCTCCGTAAACATCCAATCACTGTGAAGCAGCCAGGGAGTGTCAAGTTACAGTCAGCGCGGTAGGAGTTGGAAGAAGCAGTAAAAACTCCACCAAACTCGTCGTAGCGACCCGTGATATAACTAATAATTAACAACAACTCAAATAATAGTTACTATAACATTCATACATATATTTGTGCAGTCAAAAGGGGAATAGTCTGCTGTTTTTTTACCCACTGGGAGCATTTCTCAAGTCACAAGCACATCTGTACACTGGCATCCCAGCCAATACTGGGTAGCTACCCAAAGCGTGCATTTGGTGCGACATTCAGGTCATTCAATCCTGCCTGGTACCGCTCACGACCATGGCTGGAGTACTCGGTTGTGCGGGGACGCATGCTTCTGTTTCCCCTGTCGGAAATATGGTAGCTCTGCTAATGAGAGGGATGTTGTTTTTACCCTTACTGGTTTTAACAATTGGAAAGCAGCACTCGAACGAGACAAGGGGCTACAGAGGCATGTGTTCAGCCACAACCATGTGCACTCTTCCATCACCTGGACTCAGCACAAAAGCAGAGAGGCTACAGAGGGTACTGTTGACTCTCTGTTGGTTGGTAAAACCCAACTTGAAAAAAATCATTATTATGTCAAGAGTGTGGGCAGTGCTATTAAGTTTCTCTGTGTGAATGAGTTGGGGCTCCGTGGGACTGCAGGAACTTTGAGACATGATGCAGGTGGTGATGATGTTGCTTCAGGGCTTTTTCTGAAACTCATGGAGTATACATTAGAGAAGGACGAGAAGCTAGCAAGCATTGCTAAGGGTATACAAAAGAATGCAAAATATACATCTAAGGATATCCAAAATGAAATGATCCAAAAACTGACAGACATGGTGCTTGCAGAGGTCAGGAAAAAATATGAAAATGCTGATTCTGCAGGGTTTTGCCTCAAAAGTGATGGAACCAGGGACAGGTGCAATGTGGAAAATTTGTCTGTGATGATTAGATTTGTCAGCAATTCCATGCCAGAGGAGCATCTTATTGGGTTGCTTGACTTGCATCAACTTGATGCAGAGTACATCACGTCTGAAATACTGACACACCTTTCTGATGCTGGCTACAGTGCTGACAACTTACTTAGCCAGTGTTATGATGTAGCTTCTGTGATGGGTGGGATAAGAGGTGGTGTGCAAGCTCTGCTGCAAAACAAGCTTGCTAGGTATATCCCATACATCCGCTGCTACAACCATCAACTGCACTTAGTGGTTGTGCATGCCATCCAGAGTGAACCATGTGCAAAGAGATTTTTTGACCTCTCTAGTTCATTTAAAGTTTTTTCAGCACCACTATGTATCTGAGAAATATAATGCTCCTAACCTTAAAAGGCTGCTTGAAATCCGATGGACAAGAGGCGACAAGGTGCATTGTTGACAATCAAGATCATATTGTCAGTATCCTATCTGAAAGGACAGAGGATGATAGTGCTGCTGTTGACCTGTGCACCGAGGCGTCGGGCCTGCTGTGTCAAATTAAGAGGCATCACTTCTTTGAGACTGGAAAGTTTATAGTGCGGCTGCTTGGTGTCTTGAAACCAGCAAATGCAATTCTACAGTCTCAGTCTGTGGATATGTGCAGTGCTTCTGAGGTTACTGGTGCACTGGAGTCCTTAAAAAGCCTCCGTGAAGATGAGGATTGGGGAGAGTCATCTCAGGCAGCTGCTGGGGATGATGCACCGCCTCCAAAGAGAAGGAGGACAATGAGCAAATGTCTTGGTCAAAGTGTTGTGCTCTCAACTGTGGGCCATACAGACTCCGACGATCCAACCATTTCCCCCTCTCAGTCTCTGAAAAGATCTCTGTTCAACATCCTTGACAGGGCCATTTCAGAAATGGAGAATAGATTTTCTCAGAAGAACGTTGAGCTGATGAGAGCCATATCTAGTCTTGCTCCCAAATCCAGCACATTTCTAGATTCAACCGTGTTGCATCCTCTGTCTGCGCTGGCTGGCACTGTGGCAGATGATCTAAAAAATGAAATTCTTGTGGCAAAACAGATGTTGCTCAAGAAATGTCCAAATGAAACAGACCTATCCACTGTCTGTAAACACCTACAGGAGTACAAGGAAGTTTTTCCTGAGTTGCATAAATTGTATGTAACAGCCCTGGTAATTGGTGTGTCTTCAGCATCGTGTGAGTGTTCCTTCTCCACATTGTCACGGGTCCTAACCCCTTATCGTCGCACCATGTTACACAAGCCAAAGATAAATTTGGTCATCTTAGCCCATGAGAAGTCCATAACGAGTAACTTGGATATGGATGAATTTGTGAGAGTTTTTGCACAAGGAAACAGGAGACTGGTGTTGTACAGTGGAGTGGGGAGAAAAAAAATGTTAGAAAGGAGGAGATTTTACTTATCAAGTTGCTATTAAAAAAAATACACTAAAAAAGAAGAAAAAAAAGTTATGTTATATGTTCTGCTCTGTAACTGTTATGTTGTACAAATTAGTTCTCTAACTATTTTGAGTTATTAGCTAATAAAGAAAAAATTATACATTTTTCTGTTTTTATAAATTAGTTTGAGAACTTGATGTTTGGTGATTTTTTTTTATAAGACTTGCTTTCAGTTTTGTAAATATTGATGATAGTGACAAGTCTTTCCTTTAGCTTGAAATGTATTTGAGAATAAGCCATCCAGTTAAGACTGTTATGTTGTTGAAATTGGTTGTTGCTTGGTTGTTAAAATCTGGATGAAGGCTATTTTATTTTACTTTTCATTTATTTATTTAATTTATTTTTCAGTTCCCCCCCTGAGGGATTGCCACCATATTGTGGTCAGGGGGTATGCGTGCCTCAGTGACCCTAAGAGCTATACCAGCAGAAGCTTTAGTCTTCAAGTGGGACACCCAAGCTGGGCAGGTCTTAGGGTAGAGGCCTGACAGAGTGCAATCCACTTCTCCAGGTTCAGATCTGGACACACAGCTAACAACTGCCGTGAAGAAAACACTAACAGTGTAATGGGTAAAAAAAAAAAAAAAGAACATGCCCCCCTTCACATTTCTGACTGCCCCCTCTTATGTGCATTCCTAGAACCGGCCCTGATGTCAAGGCTGTTGACGTTCAAATCTAGGTCCCAATAGTACTCCACAAATTCCAAACCTGAGTCATAAACCCCATAGGGAGGCTCAAGGTGACCAATAACATCTTTACACAGGTTGTGTGGATCACACAACTTAAGTTCTGTCTGAGTTTAGCTGATAGAAAAACTAGATTGCCTCCACCCAAAGGTGTGGAGGCAATTTAAATCCAAGTAAACTCACACAAACCAGTCCTGCCAAGGCCTCAACCCCACACCACTCAGGTACAGGACAAGCCGACAACCGTCACCTGTGCACGTCAGTACCAGGAATCAACATCAGGAGGTCACCTGGCCCAGCCCTAGAAGACAAAGCCACAAGCTGGTTATAAGGACGTCAGGGGCACTGAAACAGAACAACAAGAACCAAGACTTCAGAACCAGAACCATGGAACCACAATTGTACCCAGCTAAGATAACCACAGCCTCAATCAGGCCTTCAACTCATGCGCAGACTGTAACTCACCCACTGGGCCACAACCATTATTAGGCCCCAACCTAGGGAGAAAACACAGTTGCACGGACAGAAAGAATCAGGCAAGAGACAATTACACCCGTAAGGCGTACCAACTCCCACCAGGCACATCATAACCAAGTCAAATTCAAAGGAAATTATCATCAGGACGTTTCTTAAGCTGACCACGACGTCACGCCACTCGCCCGTCCTCGAAACCTGCAGGTGAGACCTGTAAGAAACACGCCCCAACACACATCCTTCCATCATCAGTGCTGCCAATATGATCATAAAGGTGTCGTCCAAATCTGGTCACATTATTCAATCTTTTGAACACTAAAGTGAACATTTTGTCGTCGAGGGAACTGCACTCTGTCCACTTTCCAGGGATGAAAATCTCATTTCATTTGGGGGGGGGGACAATAAACAGTAAAATTTCAGATAGTAATTCATGGGGGGGACATGAAAAAAAATGCTCTCTCCCTCTCTCTCTCCTGCTCCTTTGGAACTTGCCTTTCAGGGTTGAGCCCACAGCCTGTTGAATGTTAGAAAAAGTAATAATAGTAGTTGTAGCATGGTTGTGTATCAGTGCATATCCTACCTGTATACAGGTTTTTCAATGTTCAAACTGAAAAATCAACGATGGTATTAGGTGGTATTATAATATTGTAGTGTTGTATTTTTTTACAAACAAAATACAACAACATATTACTACTACATATATATGGCAACTTAAAAATGCAAAAATAAAACACAAATAAAAATCCCTTCTACATTTAAATGACACACTCGCTGACACACGGAGCTGCAGGTAGCCCCGCCCGTTAGAAACAGCATGTGGACTAAACCACTTTGAGAAATAGGGGGGTTGCAATGTTTCAACAATTTTAAAAAAAAGGGTTTTTACTTTTGAACATGACTATTTTATTATTCAATTGTTTTTGTGTGCTGACAATGATTTTTTTGGGGGGGACAACTTTATGGAACACGTCCCCTGTGTCCCACCCGGGATTTCCGCCTATGCCACTTTCATCAGGCACATCAGAGAGTTAAACCAACGACCTCATGTCAAACTTGGGGGGGGGGGTACTGCCATTGCACAGAACAGCGGCGGTTTCTGTGTGAGACTGTTTTTTTGGCTCTGTTATGTGCTGTCTTGTTGGCACGGGTGTACGGCTGGGTGGTGATTTTATCTGATTGTTGCTTCTTTGGGGGTTTGTCTGTACATGTGTGTACTGTGCCTGCCTCAGAGGGACTGAGTGCTGTGCTGGATTTGGGCTGTCGGCTCTCCGTTTGTGGATGCTGGTGACTTTGGCATTATGCCTGTAGGGTGCAGATCCCAGGTTTTGATCGGTCTTCCACACCTGACTGGCGAGGCCAGTCTGTGCTAGCGAGGTGCTAGCGGCAAGTTCAGGGTCGAACTGGAGATATAGAGACGGGCAGAGGAGTTAAGAAAAAGAAAAAAAAAGAAGTAAGACTCTGTGTCTCAGGGGGCCACTCCAGTTAGTTCCAGGTGGTTGCCACCTGGAGACATGCAGAGGGGTTTTAAGAAATTAAAAACACAAATAAAAAAATAGTAAAAAGAGAAAAGAAGAGAAGTCCTCATTTACGGCGATGACCATAATAATAATAGGGAGAGGCCAGGGCCCTGGCGTGTGGATTGGCACTGATCGCGGACGAGCATCAGGGGACGAAGCCTGGGTCTGGGGGCGGCGAAGTCAATGGAGGGCTACCTGCTTTGATTATATTAAAATGGGGTCTGCTCACCATGGCCTATTTATCAAGTGATGCTAATATCTAATGTGGATTATCTAATCCAATGTGGGGTATTGCTCAGATGTCATCGTATGATTTTTGGGACACGTAGCTGTCGGGAGAATTCAACTCAAGGCTCAAAGTATTGAGAACAGGGTTTAAGAGTAACTGCATTGGTTTCCGGTTCCGGGTTAGAGGGCTTAGCGTGAAGGCTCTCGACTAGAGTTATTAAAACTGCCCCAAAGTGATCTAATTATCCAGTGAAATACATGAAAACAAAAAGAAAGGGGCACAGATGAAGCCAAAAAAGAACAGGAGATGTAAAAAAATCAACTACCGACCAAGTTGGAGACGACGTGATGCAGCTAACAGAGGAAGCTAACTTTAGCTCCCCTGGGGCTAGCCGGGGTGCCTCCACTGCTCCTAGCTATGAAGGCGTTGATAAGGAGGAAGAGGAGGCACCGGTAAACTTGAAGATGATCCTGAAACTGCTAAGAGGCGTTGGAAATGAAGTGAAAGAATTTTGACAGGATATGAAAACACAACTACAAGGCATCAGGGGGGAGCTGGAGAAAACAAGCACAAGGCTCAACCAAGTGGAGAGCAGAGTCGCCGAGCAGGAAGATAAGCTCCAAAATACAGACGAGTTACTAGCCGAGATGATAACAGCACAGGAAAAACTTCAATCAAAACTGACAGTGATGGAGGCCCACTCAAGGAGGGAGACACTCAGACTGTACGGGGTCCCGGAGGTGCAGAGTTGTGATCAGAGTCCATGATTCATTTTGTGGAAAGCTACTCCAGGAGAACTTAAACATCCTCCCATCAACAGCACTACAGATCCAGAGGGCTCATAGAGCGTTGCCCCCCCACCACCACCACCACCAAGCGGCTCCCGGCCCAGATCGATCCTAATAAAGTTTTTGTGTTTCACTGTCAAAGAAGAAGTGCTCAGACTGGCCTGGCAGAAGAAAGGTTTCACGTGGAACAACAACAAGGTAAATCTTGACCACGACTATCCCCCGGAGATTATGGCTATGAGGAAGAAGTACGGGGAGGCACGGAGGATCCTAAAAGACAAGAACCTGCGGTTCCGGACCCTCTACCCAGCCCGTCTTAAAGTCTTTTTTGAGGAAGGAGTGAAAAACACGGTGGAGGAGGCGACGGTGGATTCCAGGGGATTCCCAGTGAGAGTGATCAAACCTCCAGCAACCCCCGGGGGGGAGGGGTGATCAGGGGCGGCAACCGCGGCGGGACCGAGGAGCTTCAGGGTACAAGGAGAGGCTGCAAGTATTTAGAAGGGAAGAGAACTGATATTAAGTTGCGTGTGATATGGACGATATGATGAAAATTTAACAAGTGTCGAGCCAAAATGGGGAGGTATCCTTCTTTTTGAGGGTGTCATCACTAGGGTTGGGCATCATTTGGATTTTAACGATTCCGATTCCGATTCTCTGTTTCGATTCCTGTTCAAAACGATTCTCGATTCTGATTCTTTAATGTGTAGGTCAACAGATTGTGACTTATCTAACAGTAGAATTTTATCTTTAAAAAAAACTGACACATTTACACAGGCAACAGGCCATTTTTATTCTAATAAATGCTTGCATATGTGCATACACAAGATTCACTTAGAGCCTAAATGATAAACAACTTAGTTGGCAGTTGGCCTCCAAAAAAATTTTGCCCAACAAAAAACAATATCAACAGTTTTTGATTTTTTGACACACGTTCCTAGTGTGGAAGAGGCCTGTACACATATATATGAGAAAGAAAGAGATGAGAATAAAGGATAAGTCTCTCTGTGGGTCCAGAACCAGGCAGCAGGGTCAAATGATGGGATGGTTGATGCATTTCTTGGTATGTTTGGATCTCTTTTTCAAAAGACTCTTCTATGGTCATCATCTGCTCACTTGAGGTCCTCTTCACTGCATCCTCCTTGGCAAAAAGTAGCTCCAGTGGAGACTTTTTTGGATGTTTGAAAGGAGGAGCCTGCTAAACAAAAAAACAGATTATAGTGAAAAAAAAAACAAAAAAAACACTTCATGGCTGAGAAGAACACACCTAACATAATTCCATTCATCTACTTACCCTCTCCTCTTCCTCTGAGTCCTCAGTATCCCAGTATCGTTTAGCTCCTGGTTTACCACCCCGTTCTGGATTGTCATGGATTGCCGCTGACTATGGAGGGTAATATGGGATTGATGGGTAGACATAGAATTATTATAGTATTATTATTATTATTATATTCATCATAGTTATGTTAGTTTGTTATTATAATCATAGTGATGATTATAATGGATGGAATAAATTTCATCCATTGGAAGAATACAATTAAACAATGAACTGTCTGCCATTACATAGAGTTTACACAGTCTATATTAGAAAATGTTGAGGACTGATAATTGTGTATGTATGACATTTCACCTCCTCAGAGTTTGCCAGCAACTTCTCCTTGATGTGCTCCCACACTGCAGTGCTGTCATCCATCCTAATTTTGAAGCGAGGGTCTAAGGCAGTGGCTTTTTCCAAGAAGAATCTGACATCCTCATTCTTTAAAACAATAAAAACAAAATTACTATTGTAAAATACCACAGGAACAGACATTAATCTTTATTAATTTGATATCCTCAGTCAAAATTACCGTGTACTGGCCGGACAGGCTTCCCCAGACCCTTTTCTTTAGGTCAGAAACAAATGTCGTGTCTCCATTTTCCGCAGCAAAGTGTTTCTCAAGTTTCTGGATTATTGGCAGGATCTGTCTAGCAGTGGAGCTTTTTTTGGTCGAAATACAGAGAGTGCTGGTGTAAAGCATCTTCATCAGTCTGACAAAGTCTTCTGCTTTGGTGAAGTCACTTTCCACATACCTGGTCGCGTTTCTGTCGAGGAGTTTCTGGATGAAGACGGACTCTGTTGAAGTCGAAGAAGCGGCGGGAGCGGGGGAGCAATGCAGCGTATTACAGTTTTTCTCGATTGCTTACACACATTTTCTGGTACTTGAGACACAATGACCACAACATGTAACTCATGCACCAGCCCCCTGAACCATTTCTGCTAAACTACAAGCACAATTTCTGCTTTACACTCAAATTTCAATTCTAAAACACACTTTTTTCAAAACACTACACACAATTCTCTGCATTAGACACAATTTTCATGAAGAAAATCTCTTGTTTTCACAAGGAACACACTGTCATTCAAAATTCTAAACTTAATTGCCCTACTATGTGCACTGACTCACCACATCAGCAAACACTTGCCACACAGTTTTACAATTAGCAATCACAGCTTCAGCATAAAAGAGCAACAGGTGAGCTGGTCTGTTTTGGAACAATGGATGCCAACAGAGGCAGAGGCAGAGGAGTGAGAGTTAGAGGAGGAGGACGAGGAGGACGAGGAGGAGGACGAGGAAGGCCAAGGACTGTAATTTCAGATGAGATCAGAGCCACTTTGGTTGACCATGTGGTCAACCATGGTCTCACAATGAGGGAAGCTGGGCAACGAGTACAGCCAAATTTGAGCAGATTCACCGTGGCATCCATCATACGGACTTTCAGAAATGAGAATAGGTAAGAAATCTACTCTCACTTGAAAATTGCAGTACTGCATATCAATACAGTACTCAATGAGTACAGTAGGATAGTACTGTCTGTGGACTGTTATAGGATTGTAAAAGTAAAGTATCTTTCAAGTTTGGGAAATGTATTCCTACTTTATATTCCTACACAGTATTTACAGTATTTTACTATTTGTATTGCAGAACTGCAAGATTAGCACATGGTGGTCGAGAACACTTTCTGTCTCCAGAACAGGAAACTGCAATAGTCAACATGGTCCTAGAAAATAACATCATAACATTGCGGCAAATACAAACAAAAATAATAGACAACAATGACATATTTCAAAATATTGGTAGCTTCAGTTTATCAACACTGGACCGTGTCTTGCGCAAAAATGATGTGAGGATGAAGCAGGCCTACAGAGTGCCATTCGAACGCAATTCAGAAAGAATCAAAGAATTGCGATATAACTATGTGCAAGTAAATCCTATACAATCCCACAATTGATGAACTCTCAATACTATAAATACACAATACATATTTCAGTATTGTAATCATAATGATTGTGCTTCACAATAGTGACCACTCCCTGTCTAATTCTGATCTTGTCATGTGAATTTCAGAGAGTCCTTGAGCTGGAGGTTGCTGCAGTGGAGCACCAGTTCATTTTCATCGATGAGGTTGGTTTCAACCTCACAAAAAGAAGAAGGAGGGGAAGGAATGTCATCGGCCAGCGTGCCATTGTAGAAGTCCCTGGCCAACGCGGAGGGAACATCACAATGTGTGCAGCGATTTCCCACCACGGCGTCATCCATCACCATGCTACCCTTGGCCCCTACAACACTGCTCATCTGATCACATTCCTGGACACCCTACACAACACACTCATTCCACCAGATCAGATTGATGGCCCAGAGCAGCTCAGGTTCGTTGTCATTTGGGACAATGTAAGTTTCCACCGGGCTGCTCTGGTTCATAACTGGTTCACTGCCCACCCACGCTTTTTAGTTGTTTATCTCCCTCCATACTCTCCATTCCTCAATCCAATTGAGGAATTCTCTTCTGCCTGGAGATGGAAGGTGTATGAACGACAACCACAAACACGTATATACCCCTTCTCCAAGCTATGGAAGATGCATGTGGAGATGTAACACCCGATTCTTTTCATGGCTGGGTTCGCCATGCCAGGCGATATTTCCCCCGCTGCTTGGCCAGGGAAAACATTGCCTGTGATGTGGATGAGGTGTTGTGGCCAGATCCAAAACAGAAGGACAGGATGCAGCATAGTTTCTTTTTCTTTTTTTTATTTACCGTAACTGCATTTTTCTATTTTGAATTTGCAACTTTGTGTTGGTTTGGATGTACACTGTGTACATTGTTTTTGTTTGGAAAAATAAAATATATTTGTTACAGTGTATTTGTCTGTTCTGAGTATAAAAACAATATTCTAAAATATTTTACAACACTTTTTTCTGTACTGTCTGTAGTAAGTGTAACACTGAACAAAAAAGGCCCAAGTCCTTATGATGAAAGGAGAAGAAGTGTTTTCCATTCATCACAGTGTTTTACATTGAGCACATCAGTGTTCAAATGGTTCTTATAAATGTCTACTCATTTGATGGTTTGTGTTTGTCATTTGACAACAAAACACCATTTTGAGAAGAGATTACATTGTTTTGAAAGTAGAGCTTCATTTTGCAGGAGAAGTGAGAGGTTTGACCATTGTGTGTGTGATTTTGGATTTGTGTGTAGAGTTCTGAGAGTATGAAGCATGCTTTCAGAAAATGTGTGTAAGCAATCGAGAAAAACTGTAATGATGAAATATTCTTCATACGTCTATATTATTTTCATCAATAGGACTCGTCAGGCAACAAAAATAAGTGAAGATGTTAGCTAAAATTCAGAAGTCTTATTTACAGTGTTTTATTTTGATAATGAATTTACACCCCTGCCCCTGCCACTTTTTTTTTAAGGTGAAAAACATTGACCATCCCCCCTGAATTTTTTTTACAACTCGACTACTGCGTATACCCCTTCTCCAAGCTATGGAAGATGCATGTGGAGATGTAACACCCGATTCTTTTCATGGCTGGGTTCGCCATGCCAGGCGATATTTCCCCCGCTGCTTGGCCAGGGAAAACATTGCCTGTGATGTGGATGAGGTGTTGTGGCCAGATCCAAACAGAAGACAGGATGCAGCATAGTTTCTTTTTCTTTTTTTTTTATTTACCGTAACTGCATTTTTCTATTTTGAATTTGCAACTTTGTGTTGGTTTGGATGTACACTGTGTACATTGTTTTTGTTGGAAAAATTAAAATATATTGTTACAGTGTATTGGTCTGTTCTGAGTATAAAAACAATATTCTAAAATATTTTACAACACTTTTTTCTGTACTGTCTGTAGTAAGTGTAACACTGAACAAAAAAGGCCCAAGTCCTTATGATGAAAGGAGAAGAAGTGTTTTCCATTCATCACAGTGTTTTACATTGAGCACATCAGTGTTCAAATGGTTCTTATAAATGTCTTCTCATTTGATGGTTTGTGTTTGTCATTTGACAACAAAACACCATTTTGAGAAGAGATTACATTGTTTTGAAAGTAGAGCTTCATTTTGCAGGAGAAGTGAGAGGTTTTGACCATTGTGTGTGTGATTTTGGATTTGTGTGTAGAGTTCTGAGAGTATGAAGCATGCTTTCAGAAAATGTGTGTAAGCAATCGAGAAAAACTGTAAATACAGTGCACTTGTTTAATTTTGTGATGCCATGCAGGTGAAGGTGTTTTGCCATGTTCATAGTGCACCCTCCTTTGGCAGTAACACGTTTTCCACAGATGCTGCACTGCGCCAGGTAGCCGTCACTTTCTGGACTGAAATGCAGCCAAACTCGAGAGCGGCGTCTCTTTGGATCCATGTTGAGTGAAGTCTGAGTGAAGTCTGGTCGGTGACGGACGTGACTTCGACACTAGCGCGGAGTTGATTACCCTGGGCGGAGTAACATCAACAAACTAGTGCAATAAATAAAAAAATAAAAAAATTAGCGCGGACATTTAGGAACCGAAAAAAGGAATTGAAATTCAAAAATCTTCTAAATGATTCCAGAACCAGAAGTTAGGAAACGGTTCCTACTTGGAACCGTTTTTTGATGCCCAACCTTAGTCATCACCATGGAAGGCCCCCTGTTTCAGGGAGAAAGTAGGGGTAATCCTTCAAAGACTGAGGGAAGCAGTGGAAGTGATTCAGTGCTGGAAGCTCGGTTAGGAGTTTCTGCTCCAGGTTGTTCCTTATTCTGTTCGTTACTGCTATTGTTGTTTGGGGGGGGGGGTCTGCTGCTGCTGTGGACATACGTTGCTATCAGTTAATTTAAATACATGCAAACCGAACCAGTGAAAATTATTTCCTTTAACGTAAATGGGGTTTTGAATATAATTAAGATGAATAAGATCTTATCTAAATTAAAGAAAGAAAGAGCTCAGATCGCCCTACTCCAAACCAAATGGATCATTTGAGGATAAAGAGAAAGGGTTTTAAATATGTTTTTTCCTCATCTGTCCAATCCAAACATAAGAGGGGTGTGGCTATACTTATCTCTGGAGCCCTTAACTATGAACATATCTCAGAAATCAGTGACAAGGAAGGCAGATTTGTCAAGGTAATAAGAAGGATAGAGGGAACTGAAATTACAATACTAAATGTGTATGCCCCACCTGGGAGTGATTGGATATTTTATAGGAAGATATTTGATTTAATGGTGGAATCCCAGGGTACGGTGGTCTGTGAGGGGGCCTTTAATTTTAGACTTGATCCCAAACTAGACTCATCCAATCCAACTAATCAAACTAGTCCAACCACAAAGAAAATCAACTCCTATTTGGTAGAAATAGGGATTATAGATGTGTGGCGAGAGCTGTACCCGTCTGCCAGAGATTATACTCACTATTCTGGTTCATTTAAAGTCTATGCTAGGTTGGAGTACTTCTTTATGTTTAAAGTGGACAGATTTAAGATTAAAGATTGTGATATACTAACAAGGGACTTATCTGATCAGAGCCCTATATTCATGTCCCTGCAGAGAGCTAGGAAAAAACAGAATATCCTATGGAAATTTAATTCACATATATTCAATGACCAGGCCATCGTTTTTAAAATAAAGGAAGAAATAAAAGGATTTTTAGAGATTAACGACACAGGACAGGTATCAGCAATTATAATTTGGGATTCACTTAAAGCGGTAATGAGGGGCAAATTAATTTCTATCACCTCTCACCTAAAAAGAACCAAAGGGCAGCTAGCAGACTTACAGTCGAGGCTAAAACTGAAACAACAGGAAGATATTAACAACCAAACCCTACTGTAAAACAGGAAATTAAGAAACTACAGGGAGAAATTAATGATGTTTACACACTGGACATCCAGAAGAATCTAACTTTCCTGAGACAGAAATATTATGAGATAGGAGGGAAGTCAGCAAAATACCTATCTTACAAACTACAGAAACAACAGGAGGAAAGTACCATATATAAAATTAAGAATCCTAAAACTAATAAACTGGAAACTAAATTAGAAAAGATCCAGGAATGTTTTGACCCCTTTTACAGGGACCTTTATACTCAACTGGATGCCCCTGGGGAGGAGTGTCTGGATGCTTTTCTCGGCTATCCGAACCTACCTACACTTTCAGACTCTGAAAATGAGATTTTAATAAAACCAGTTACAACAGAGGAAATCAATGCAGCTATCACCAGACTAAAACTGGCTAAGGCAGTTGGACCAGATGGTTTCGATTCACCCTAAGGTCCGAACTAGTCCCACTATTAGGGAAGACATTTTTTTTAATTTATTTATTGATGTGGTCTATCCTGCTTTTTATTTTTTTTAAATTTATTTATTTTTATTTATGAGAAACCCTGGGTTTTCTTTTTTACTTCTATTTATTGTTCTTGGCCTTGTGGGCAAACTTACTTTCTACTTTTATCCTGTTCAGTGAGCGTTGTGAGTACCTGCCATGTCTGTCTTGTGCTGTTTTAAAACTTGTTCGATGTTTTTTGTCCTGTGTTTAATTGATGATGGTGGGGGTTGTGTGTGGGATGCCTTCTTCTCCAAACTGCAAAACGAATCTACCTACGGGTATTAATAAAGTAAACTTGAACTTGACATTTAACCATGTTTTACAGGAGGGAGAAATCCCCCCTTCTTGGAGGGAAGCCACTATTTCAGTAATCCCAAAAGAGGGGAAAGATAAACGGGAATGTGAGAATTACCGTCCAATTAGTGTCCTTAATTTGGATTACTAGTTATTCACCTCTATTCTTGCCCGCAAATTGGAACATCTACTGCCTGATCTCATTAATCTAACTGGTTTTATTCACCATAGACAAACAACCAACAAACAACTGTAGCCTCTGTACATGGGCAGGCGGCCCATGTACAGAGGCTACAGTCCTCATGCGGCTGTTCACGAGTTCGACTCCCGGCTCGTCCACCCTTTGCCGCATGTCTACCTCAAGCAATTATGGGGAGTTTAGATGCCGAGAAAGCTTTTGACTCTGTCAGATGGGCTTTTCTTTATAAGGTGCTGGGGAAGTTTGGGTTTCAGTCTAGGTTTATCAGAGTAATCCAGGCAGGGGCGCCGCTAGGGATTTTGGGCCCCATAAAAAGAATCTTTACCGGGCCCCCCAACACAGCGGCGAAATTTGTTGATGCTATTTTTGATCATCATTAGGGGCCTCTCTGGGCCCCCCTCAATCATGGGCCCCTATAATCTGTATCCTTTACCCCCCCTTTTCGGCACCCCAGAATCCAGGTGCTATGACAAACCCTCAGCCCGCATCAAGGTCAATGGTGACTTATCAGAGTCCTTTTCTCTAAAATGAGGGTGTAAATAGGGCTGTGCAATCTCGCCCCTTCTTTTCAATTTGTTCATAGAAATACTAGGCTAATTAATTAGACAAAATCAAAATATTAAGGGTATAATATTATCAGGAGTCGAGCATCAGGTAGCCATGTTCGCTGATGATGTGTTGGTTTGCCTGGGAGAGCCAGAGAGATCATGAATTGATGTCTACTCTGAACGATTTTGGTAAGCTTTCTGGTTACAGAGTCAACATTTCAAAAACCCAGGTGATGACATTTAACTATAAAAAAAAGAATAACTGCATTTCCTCTGCTCATTGTCTTGTGCTGACAACGGCTGTCTTGTTCGCCTGTATGTGAGTACCTGATCATCTCTGCTTGTATACAACGGAGATTAAATCCACTCTGCACCCTTGTCCGTTCCCAAGTCTCTTGTTTAAGTGTTGTATAACTGCCTAACTAGAACCTTAATCAATTATCGGACCACACACGGTTCTGGTGAGTACTGAGTTTTTTCTTAGCTTCATACTGACATGGGGCGAGAGAGCAGTGGATTGTTGTTTTTCCTGCGGGACATGTTTTCGTGTTTTGTGCAGTGCTTTGTGTTAGTCTGGTGTTGTGCTTGTGTTGACACAATCCGGACCGTCTGGAGTGTCTCCTTTTTATAACTCCAGAAAAGCGGGTCCTTGCAATTTTCTGAATTGTCCTTTGTCTCAACATCCAGATGACCAACAGCTTTGAATCACAGGTCCAGACACATGCTGTTGTGTTGTTTGTCCGGAGCTGAGATGTCACTAGAATTAATGTGAAATCCTATCAGGTCCCAAGCAGGATGTTCCGGTTTGTTTCTTGTAATGAACGCTGTTTGTTCGTCGGTTGGCGGTCCAGTCTACATCTGGAACTCTTTATTCTTCTCGGATTTTATTTAGGTCCTCCGTCAGCGGCGTGGAACTTAGTTGACTTCTGGGTGTGCACGGGCATACCATCCGGCCTTGTCGCAAGGCCAGCGGAAAGTTGGTGGTTCTGGGATCTGTTTTTTTGTCGGTTTGTTTGTCGTTGTGTGAGACGAGGAATGGTGGATCACAGGAGTGGAGTTATGTGAAGTCATTGAGAGACGCTGTACCTCCACCGAGCCCCCAAATTTTGACCGTTTTATGACCCTGGGTTGACCCGGAGGTCAAACTTGCAGATTGACCTCTGACCCTGGCCCTCCATATCCACATCTGTTTCTTGTTCTTAAATTGTTTATTGTACCAAAAACGATTAAAACACAGAGATATACATCAAACTGACAGCTTAACATCAATCTGACCCGATCAGAAGAGTTTAAGTTACACACACACACAGACACACAGCTGTTCTCTCATTAGTCATTATGTTGTACAGCGGGCCATAATATCTCCCACAATGCTGGGACCTCCTGCTGTATCATAAGAGAGAACATGATTTTTAATATGTGTACAGCAGTTTACCTGAGTAACATGCTACAGACAAAAAATCATTCTTTCTTTCTCTCTCTCTGCCACTCTCTTACACACATGCACACACACGCACATACACAGACACACAGCTGTTCCTCTCATTAGTCATTGTGTTGTGCAGTAAGCCATAATGTCTCTCGCAATGCTCCTCTCCTCCTGTTTTATAGAGAGAACATGTTTTTTTTTAAATATGTGTACAACAGTTTACAGGAGTGACATGCTACAGACAAAAAATATTCCTAACACTTGCTTTGTTATTTACCAGGGAATTTCATAAATCTTTGCTCCAAAGTGGTATACATGAGCAGTGAACGCATAATGAAAAAGTGTACTTCAGACAGAGTCTTCGAATCATTCAGTCAAAAAGAGACAACTAGCACAGTAAAGACTTTTACATGTGGAAGACTGATCAAAACCTGGGATCTGCACCAGCATCCCAAAACGGAGAGCCGACAGCCCAAATCCAGCACAGCACTCAGTCCCTCTGAAGGCAGGCACAGTACACACACATGTACAAACAAACCCCCAAAGAAGCAACAATCAGATAAAATCACCACCCAGCCGTACACACATGTACAGACAAACCCCCAAAGAAGCAACAATCTGATAAAATCACCACACAGCCGTACACCAGTGCCAACAAGACAACACATAACAGAGCCAGAAAAACACAGTCTCACCCAGAAACCACATCCCTCAAGGCTGCACGGGGAAAGGCGAGCCACAAGGGAAAGTGCAGCAGCAATACCCAGGGACACTAATTGCTGTGGCAAATTTTATAATCTTTGTTTTAGCCACTAAAAGACCAAAGGGTTCTGAGTAAGATCAAGAATAAACTTAAATAACAATACTTGGCTATGACTGGAATACAATGCATTTATTTTCCATTTGCATGCAAAAGGGGTCAAACCTACACCTCAGCAGGCGGTGCAGAAGATTAATATCAGAAATGACACTCTTCTTTACATTCCTGAGCATAATACCAAAGACCAACTTTTATGCATACTCTGGACAACGGGGCCCAGTTTACCATTATAGTATCCAGTGGAGACCTGTGTAGACAAGACATAGAACATAGAAAAGACTAGACATAGAATCAAGCATCACATCAACAATGAGTAAAAGAGTAAAAGTTCTAAATTTGTTTTTGTGTATTGGAATGCAGTTTTCTGCAATGGACTGGCGACCTGTCCAGGGTGTACCCCTGCCTTTCGCCCGTAGACAGCTGGGATAGGCTCCAGCAGATCCCCGTGACCCTTCAAGGATGAAACGGGTATAGAAAATGGATGGATGGATGGAATGCAGTTTTATGTTGTTTTTTCATGTTTACTTATCCATGTACTATCTATACACACATGTTTACTTATCCATGTACTATCTATTTCTGCCCCCTTTTGTTTCTGCCCCCTTTTCTTTCTGTGTATTTGCAGGCCAGAGTTTCCTGGGTTTCATGCTGACTTGCAGTTCCATCCACTGTCCATCCCGGGGTTCTCCTCCACTTGTGTTTGGGTGCCGACTGGCGTGGTGATCGGCGACCTGGTCCTCTGGCCATCTCATCCCAGTGCTGCTGCCTCCATCTGTTTATGTTTATATGGTCATTGTATTTAGTCATTTGTGTCTCTCCTCTCTCTGTCCTCCATCCTCTCTCTGTCCTGTCTCCCCTCTTTTCTTTCTTTTCTTTTCTTTCTCTACCCGGCTGGCCTTCGGCAGGAAGGTCCCCCCATATGAGCCAGGTCCTGCTCAAGGTTTCTTCCTCTTAAAGTGGAGTTTTTCCTTGCCACTGTTTGGTATAAAAAGGTTTTTTTTCTCCCTACGTGGGAGTTTTTTTACCTGCCATTATCATTGATTGGATTTAATTATATAATCTTAGTTGATGATATTTGCTCGGGGGTCATGCTCTGGGTCTCTGTAAAGCGCCTAGAGACAATTGTCATTGTAACAGACGCTATATAAATAAAATTGAATTGAATTGAATTGAATCTATACACACATGTTTACTTATCCATGTACTATCTATACAAACATATATATATATATATATATATATATATATATATATATATTTATATGTGTGTGTGTGTGTGTGTGTGTGTGTGTGTGTGTGTGTGGGTGGGTGTGTGTGTGTGTATACTCTGTACCCTCGTCCGTTGTCAAGTGCCTTGTTTAGTTGTTGTATAACTGCCTCACTAGAACCTCAACCAATTATTGGTAAACTAACATGCACAATTAGTTATTTTTATTTAACTAAATCTATATATAAACCCAACTTCCAGCTTTAATTCCTTTTGCTTCTGTCACTTTATAACACAGATGAAACACAAAGTATGAAACACATTTAAGAAGGCATCATATGAACTAACAGCTCCAAACACTTTTGCCAGAGGAGTTCATTCTGAGTTGTGTTAATGTTATTTTATGTTCAGTTAAATTACAGATGTTTTTGAATATGTTTTAGCCTGCTATCTGAGCTGTGATGCTATCACTGTCCTTTTAATTACAGGAAGACTGGTCTGTATCCATCTGTCCTCGAAAGAATACCAAGTACTTGACATAGAAAAATAACTTGTGCTTCAAGCACAAGTCTACAGTAAAATATGTGACCCCTTTAGTCTGCTAAATTCTATGGTGATGCCTCATGAGTAAGATAAAGGGAGAAGAGGAAGAATCGATTCAATTTAAATCAATTCAAAAAAACTTTATTGATCCCCAAAGGGAAATTCAATAAGTAATTATTCGAACAAGTGATTAAATTTGATTAAAAAAAAAGAATGATGGAAAATCATATGTTTGTGGTCCATATTTGATATGGATATACTTGATCTCGCTTAGTACTTTTCCAAAAACAACTCAATTTTTGCTTGGCACTGTTAGCATCAGCAGCTTAACACATAAAAACTGCTTTTATGAGGCAGACTTTGAACTCATTATGGGCAATAGATACCCACAACCACCAATAACAGTAATACCAGTAGGAAATAGATCTGTCTGATAATCTTAAATTGCTGTTTTGTTGATTTAATAAAAAGAAAAGAAAAAGAAAACAGACTGAAAAGGAAAATAACTGTTTAACCCAGTCACAGAAAAAAAAAAAGTTCATCAAATTACCACAATGTTGTAGCTATGCAGCAACAATTGTATTATTTGGGGCTTTATATGTATGAACGTTGTTCCACCAGTAGTGGAATGATGCTGATACAGGTACCATACAAGATTAACTGTTAACTGGGGTACAATGTTCATTGGTCCACATGGACTGTGAACATTGTTAGTAAATCAATCATTTAATCTGAATCAGCCTTTATTTATATAACACATTTCCACAATCTAAGGTGACCAAAATGATTTACAGTATTAAAAATAGATAAAAGACCAATACATGAATATGAGAAAAATACAACATTAAAACAGAAAAGTGGTATATTGCTAATTATGTGTCAAACGCCATTCAAAATAACTAGGTTTGAAGTTTGAATTTAAACAGGGGTAAGTCAGTGATGATACACACAGTAGCTCAGGAAGCAGAGTGTTCATTAAAAATGAAAATACATGAAACATGAAAATACAAAGGTTGCTGTTAATGTTCACTGTTACATACCACTGTTGGAGTTACACAAGTCCAATTACTAGAAAAGTTCATACATTTTCTGAAGTCCAACAATTTGAATTAATTCTATATTTTGACAAAGGTACACCACAAACATTTCTTAAATGAAATATTTATTTATTTGTTGTTTTGTCCATTTTCCTGTCTGTTTGTTTGTTACATTTTCAGAAAGTAGGATTTGTAAAGTACTTACAGTAAAGTCCAGAAGTATTTGGGTAATAACAGTTTTTTTGTTTGTTTTGTTGGTTTTCTTTTGCCTTTATACACCATCACAAATAAAACAATTCTGATGCATGTTACATATTGCATGTTCTGGAATTAGATTCTTTAAACAGATGGAACCAAAACAACCTTGTTTCAGAAAAGAAAAGTATGCCAAAGGAAAATAATAGTGTTATGACATGGGAATATATGACTGCCAATGGAATGGGCTCACTGGCAATTATTGATGATTTAACTAGTCTCCGAAGTAACTCAGTAAATTCTGGGTAGTACAGAGCTATACTCTCTGCTCACATTCAGCCAAATGCAACAAAACTGGGCTGCACTTTACATTGCATCTGCATTGGATGTTCCAGATGGAAAAAAGATGTATTGCAACTGAAGACTTTATGAAATATATATATATACATAAATATATATATATATATATATATATATATATATATATATATATATATATATATATATATATATATATATATATATATATATATATATATATATATATATATATATATATATCTATATATATATATATATATATATATATACATATATTAGGGCTGGGCAACGATTAAAGGTTTAAATTAATCATGATTAATTAATGAGAGAGGTGTGTCCTCTCCCCGCTGCTCTTCTCCCTCTACACAAATGACTGCACCTCAGGGGACCCTTCTGTGAAACTCCTGAAGTTTGTGGACGACACCACTGTCATTGGTCTGATGCGGGACGGTGACGAGTCTGCTTACAGATGGGAGGTGGAACAGCTTGTCCACTGGTGTAGTCAGAACCACCTGGAGCTTAACCCGCTCAAGACTGTGGAGATGACAGTGGACTTTAGGAGAAGCCCCCCGACACTCCCCCCCCTCACCATCCTCAACAACACAGTGTCTACTGTGGATACCTTCAGGTTTCTGGGATCCACTCTGTCTCGGGAACTGAAGTGGACTTCCCACATAGACACTGTCCAGAAGAAGGCCCAGCAGAGGTTGTACTTCCTGCGACAGCTCAGGACGTTTAACCTGCCACAGGAGCTGCTGACCATCTTTTACACTGCCATCATCCAGTCTGTCCTCTGCACCTCTATCACTGTCTGGTTTGGATCAGCCACTAAAAGGGACCGGGCCAGACTGCAACGGACAATCAGGTCTGCAGAGAGGACCATCGGTGCTGACCTTCCCTCCATCCAGGACTTGTACCAGTCCAGGGTCAGGAAACGGGCAGCTAACATCTCTGCAGACCCCTCACATCCCGGACACGGACTGTTCAAGCTCCTCCCCTCTGGTAGGCATTACAGAACACTGTTCGCCAAAAACAGCCAACACAGAGACAGTTTCTTTCCCCAGGCTGTCGCTCTGATGAACTTTTAACAGTCACAGAGTGTCAAAAGAACCACAAAAAAAAATTGCACAGCAACATGTTAGCTTGTATATATTGTTGTATATTGTTGTATATATTGTGCTAGTAATTTGTTATATTTTTATTTATTTTATTGTAATTGTACAAAGAGAGCTTAGTAACTGGAGTCAAATTCCTTCTTTGTGTGCACAAACTTCTGATTCTGATTCTGATTCTGATTCTGATTAATCGCATTGTATACGAAAAATCATCGAATGAATTCAAAAGTAGTGTAAAATGCACTTTTATTTAAATGTTCTCCTGCCACAAAGTTACATAACATTTGTTGTTCAAACACTTTTAACATCAGCACTTGTCAGTAACACATATTTAGTGTAAATCTCATCTTAAAAAATGTAAAATAAAATAAAGATTATGGCTTGCCAGGGCATTAATGTCATCCTGTTTTTATGAAAATTAAAAGAGTCTACAAACAAAACCCAACAAATCGATTGTGGCTCAGCACAATCAGAACATTAGAACAGGTAATTTCTGAGGTAACAGCAGAAACTTTTAATGGGGAGTTCAACTTGGCAGTTACAAATAACCTTGTTTCTGTCAAATCCTCCATCTGGGAGAGCTTTAAAATGAAAATGTCCATGTTAAAGTTCAGTAACTTTACCAATCCGTGTATCATTCATTCTTTAGATTTTCAATTGTCAATCAATAATTTAAAAAAAATTTAAAAGTAACATTTTATTACATTTTTAATTTTTAAATCTAACACAAAAAATGAAAAAATGCCAGTTTTTTTATATTTCAATTTTAGACTTGGATCAAAAATTAAAAATGAACAAACGGACCCGGACCACAGGACTGAATTTGTTTTATAAACGAGGACGAGACTCTCTGTTGTCATTACACATCTGTGCCACTAGATGGAGCCGCACTGCAGTAACCAGCTAGAGAACAGCAGGACAGTGAACACATGGAGCAGATCTGATGGAACATGGAGGAATGACGCCAAAGTTTTGTTGCAGTCCAGAATTTTTGTTTTGAAAAAGAATTGTTAATATTGCTACCTGAGTTGCTACCCGAACTGTAAAGTACACAGATTTTTACCATTCTCCATGTCTGTTTTAGCTTTTCTGCATGTTTCTCTGCTAATTCTCTTTCGGTTCAGCAGCAGCCAGTAACAGACTTTTCAAAACAAAAGCATGTGAGCAACATGCGTTTACATGTAAAATAAAGCCTGTAAAGGTAAAATAAATGTCGGCGTTAATAAATGATTGAGCTAATGAGTGATAATAATGCGTTAACTTGCCCAGCCCTAATATAATATAAATATATGTGTATATATATATATATATATATATATATATATATATATATATATATATATATATATATATATAATGTATATATAATATAATATAAATATATGTATATATATGTATATATATATATATATATATATATATATATATATATATATATATATATATATATACAGTAACCCCCCACACTTCGTAGTTAATGGGGGCTGTGACCACCCCCCGCGAATGGTGAAAACCACAAAGTGGATGTACATGTACATGTATATGTACATACAGTATACATGTACACGCGTACGCAAAATCTACGGAACGTACACTCACTTTGATGATCTCTCCGCCGTGCGTGGCTGACGAGAGCAAGAGATGGGAGATGCAGGGACGCGTGTCAGCCAATCAGCTACAGACAACCGACAGCACAGTAATGCCCGTCATAGTAGCCAATCACAGGCCTCAATATTTGTTAATGGGGCCTCCCGTGTCGGCTCTTGTTGCTTCCTGACACTCGTTCTTGATGTAATGGGTTTCGCTTCAGCCTTGCGCGCTTCATTTGAATTTTTTTCAATTTCTTTTTTTTTCGGATATTTTTTTCTATGAATATTTTTGAAACTTCCGCAATGTACTGAGACTGCGATTGCTGATATTGCAAAGTGTGGGGGATTACTATATATATATATATATATATATATATATATATATATATATATATATATATATGGGATAATGGGGTAATGTGAGACACCCCTGTCTAGACCCCTGGTCTAAAATGGATGGGTATGTTTGTAGTCCCATCCTGAAAACTGAGAACCTGTAATATTCAAGAATGGTGGTAGCGCCACCTTTTGGCAACAGGAAATGTCATGTTGTAGGAAGGGATTAATGAAATGTAATGAAATGAAAAATACTTTATTAATCCCAGAAGGGAAATTCAACATTGTAGTAAGGGCTTTTTTTTCAACCATAAATAAATGACAGCAATAATTATATTGAATTAATAATAGATGGATGTCTTGTTGTGGAGGCTGATGGCTGCTGGCAGGAATGATCTTCTGTATCTTTCTATCTTGCAACGGACCTGAAGAAGCTAAACACTAAACACACTCTGTTGTTTGATCACTGTGTCATGAAGAGGGTGTGAAGAGTCCTCCATCATCTTCATGGAGAGGGTGTGAAGAGTCCTCCATCATCTTCAGCTTGTGCAGCATTCTTTGTTGAACAATCAGCTCCAGCGGCTCCAGAGTTCCACCAAGCACAGATCCAGCTTTCTTGATCAGTTTGTTGATTCTCTTCAGGTCTCTGGTTCTGATGCTGCTGCCCCAGCAGATGGCTGCAAAGCTGATTGCACTTTCCACAACAGACCTATAGAAGATGTGCAACATCTTGGTGCAGACATTAAAAGATCTCAGTTTTCTTAAAAAGTAGAGTGTGCTCTGACCTTTCTTGTAGATGTATTCTGTGTTGCATTTCCACTCTAGTCTGTTGTCAAGCTGAACTCCAAGATACTTGTATTCCTCCACCACCTCCACCTCCTTTACCAGGATGGAAACACTGCTGTGTTGATTCTTACTCCTCCTGAAGTCGACAATCATCTCCTTAGTTTTGGTGGTATTTAATATGAGATGATTGTTACCGCACCATTTCACAAACTGACAGATCAGTTCTCTGTACTCTGCTTCCTGTCCGTTGCTGATACACCCAACAACTGCAGAGTCATCAGAGTATTTCTGCAAATGACAGGACTCAGAGTTGGACTGGAAGTCAGAGGTGTAGAGCGAGAAGAGAAATGGTAAGAGAACAGTCCTTGTGGTGCTCCAAAGCTGCTGACCTCCATCTCAGACACACAACCTTTCAGTCTCACAAACTCCATCTGTTTGTCTGGTCTGTTTGTGAGGTAGTCATAAATCCAGCAGGTTGTGGAGGAATCCACCTGGAACTTATGGAGCTTCTCACATAACAACGCAGGCTGAATTGTATTAAAAGCACTTGAGAAATCAAAGAACATGACCCTGAAAGTGCTGCCTGATTGGTCCAGATGAGAGTGGGCTCTGTGAAGCAGGTAGATGATGGCATCTTCAACCCCAAGCCCATTACAATATGCAAACTGTAATGGGTCCTGAAAGGTGCTGACCTGCTTGTTGTGGTTACGCATCCCTACTCCAACTGAGGTGAGCTGACATATCTCAAACCTGTTCAATCAGTAGTAAAGACATTGATGATGACTGACAGTGAAAACTGTAACTTTTTATCAAAGTGTGTCATCGTGAGAACGATACAGTGTGATCTCTTACCATGAATGGAAAAGTTGTTCTAATTTACACATGCTTACTCGACTTAATTTCTTTTTTTAAAGAAAAAAAACAGTTGTCAGACATTCAGTTTACTTTTAAAGAACGGTTTTTGTCGCCATCTAGTGGCAGCAGAAGGTAATGCTCAAATTCTCATATATGAAATGTTTATTTTGTTATTTGTTTGTTAAAAAACAATACAGATACTCACTCTAGTGAGAAATCACTGTCAAATATAAATCACAGGACCACAGGTTTAATTCAATTTTATGTATATAGTGTCTCTTTCAATGAAAGTTGTCTCTTGGCACTTTTCAAAGACCCAGATCATGCCCCCGAGCAAATGTCATAACCTAAAATTATCTTATTTAGTCCTAATCAAAGAGTTCAGATATATTTATGATATGTTACTACCGTATTCATAGTGCGAATTACGGGGGGGGTTTGACCCCCCCCAATTACAACTTCGACCCCCCCTAAAGAAGGGACAAATTGTCATTTTTGTCATCTCTAGAAAATGTTGACCCCCCCCAGTTGTCATTGTATAATTCGCACTCTGACCGTATTGGCCCGAATATAGTACGATATTTTATGCTATAAATCATACAGTGATCCATTGCCAATTCACGCTTTAAGTTCCACGGTTTTAGTTATTCGCAGATTTTTCAGAAATATATAATAAAATAAAAAAATCAAGAAAAAATCGCGGAAACATCACAGGATGTTGTTTGCATACTCTCTCACGGTGAAGAAATTCTCTGAGCCAGCCTCGCCCCTTTAAGAAGGTGGCCTAATGGGTAATGGTGTGGCCTTATGGGTAATGTAGTGTGTGTGTCCTGGGACAGCAGAACTCAACAGGGTTAGATGCAAAGTGGAGTGATCATAAACAGCAGCCTAGCGTGTATAGATTTACATTCTCTTTAACCAACAGGAGCCCAACAATACAACCTGTGTGATGTTACAAGTTCCTGCAGTGCCAGAATAAAGTGACCGTTCCATGCAGGGAAAATTCTTTTGTTGTTGTTAGCATGTTAGCCGCTAATTACAAGCCAAAAATAACACAATACCAGCGGTTTCTTTACTACCCTTCGGGGACCAGAGGCTGTGAAGGTAACAGAAAGACCACAGTTGAGACTTTGTCTTGTTTCGCTGCAGTGCCTCGCTACTTTTTTGCTGTTTTTAAACATATTTTAAACACATTATTTAGGCTCGGTGGGCTCCTGCTCCAGTTTGCGGATTTCGATTTTCGCGGGGTGGCGCTGGTCCCTATACCACGAAAAATCAACTGCACCCCTGTAAAAAGGTTCAGGCTCAGGGTTTTTTTTTTTTAAGCCCTGATAATATGATTTAGCAGCAGGGAGGGTGATGAGTGAAAGCATTGCTCTGTTAGCATTAGGTCTGGTCCATAGTGTCAATGACTTCTCCACTACTTTTTTCTATAGTAATTGTACAATAAGTTATTTTATAAATAACCTTATTGTGTTCATCATATTTTTATTTTTCCAAAATGATATTTGAAAAATAGCAGTCGTCTTATAATCAGAGTCGTCCTATATTCGGGCCAATATGGTAATTAAGTAGGAATATCAATAAATAGAAATCCTTTTATTGTTACTTTACAGGAGTGCAATGAGATTAAAACAGTAACTATGGTTACAGCTGAATAAGAAAGGTGAAAGTGGGAAGACAAAAGGTGAGGACACCAGTCAGTGGATCATGTTGGTGTCTCCCTGCAGCATAGACCTATAGCAGCATAGCTATGATGAGGCTATGTTTCAGACCCACCTGCTCTAGTCTTGTATTCATCCATTCCTGTAACTGTAGCTGCGACTATTGGCCCTAACACACTATTGTAGAGACTAACTATAGGCTCTACTAAACAGATCTCTTTTCATGAATGGAAAGGTTGTTCTGAATTACACATGCATTATCCAATCTGATTGAACATTCATATATTTGATGATTCTTTCACTCTGAATAAGTGTATCTGACAATCTTGGACAGTGCTACTGTCTCATCAAAGGACCATGATCTTGGTCACATTTAGTGTGTTTTGTATCCTATGTGTGCTTTATCAGATCAGCCTTGGATTCCTACAGCTCATACTGATAAAAGTCCTCATTCACCATCCAAATGTTGTGCATGGATGAGTCTGAGGTAACAGCAGTGATGTGTTCAGTTTTCCTGGTTCTTGTTAGAACTCTGTTAACAGGATTCATCATGATCTGAAGCTGTCTAATCAGACATAAGATCATTATGGTAGTCAAGTCTGCTGGAGATGAAGGCTGGATAAGTTTCTGTAAATCTGCTCTGGACATCAGATCTCTGGCTCTTTATATTTGCTTAAGATTATAGACAGCTGTGACAGTTACAGCCTGGTTTTGCCAACTTAGGAACTCAGCACTGAGTAGATTCGACTTAAGTTCTTTTTGTTTTCATACCTCTAGATTCAAGCTAGGCAGCAACCTTTCCATTTTTATAACCAAATTGGATTTTCACTGTATTGTCTTTATTCCCGACTGGCTTGGGAAGGTGGTGGACACCTGGGGGGGACGGTGGCAATGGGTGCGAGGGTCTGATAAATGCTGCTTGCAGCTTTAATTTTAATTGCATTTTGTAATGACAGTGTGCAACTGTTGTTTTATATTTGGACTTTATTTTTAGCATAAAGCAAATGCATTTTAAAAGTCATGAAGCAGACCACATTCATGAAGGCTCATCAGCATCAGATCCCACTAGAGTTCCATCAGCAGAGGACACCTCCAAGCTTTTCAATGATCAAAGAGTTTAAGACTTATGTCAGCTGTTCTGTGATGGCTCCACCAGTTCAGCTGCAGCGTTAGGGTTATCACCTCATCTCCAACATGTAAATTGTCCAGAAACCTTGAGCTCTGTTATGTACCTGTCACTGCCTTTGCCACCATACGTATCTGAGAGAAACATTATAACTCTGGGTGGTTTCTTCAAGTTCAGATTTTTCAGCCAGATTCTTTTTAATTCCTCATCTGTAGGTAGGTGATGGAAACTGTACCGCTTGTCACAGGAACATCATTTTGATCATATATATATGTACGGTTTTATTAGACCAACTCCTTTAGTCCAATAACTCCCACCGTAAAGGGTGTTTTGATCTGGTGAAAACAGTGTCGCACTCAAGCTCGGACACCTGGATACTGTTTTCAACATCTTTATTTTTTGCATAAGCACTCCTCCACATGCTATGCCAACTAGCATTTAAACAGTAACCATGCCTTTTTAGCCAGGTAATCAACTGAAAGAAAACAAATAAAGTCACAATATCAATAACACAGGCATACTACCCACTGTATAACCTACATATACATTAACATAAATATAATTTCCAACATAAATTGACATAACATGCTGTAACTCTCTCAACTCACCAGCTCAGCTTCACCAGTCAAAAACAATAACGACTACTCCAAAGAAGATCCGGCAGATTATTCCGCCCAAAACCGACGGTGAATTTCCACCACTAGAGGTCGTTATAAACATAAAAGATGTGGAATAACTTTACACCTCCCACTTGGGCTACTTGTCTTTGATCAAGTAGGCCACAATAACATTTCACAGAACATGCAAAACCTCTCAAGTGACAAAATAGAACAACACATAACTCAGTGAAACAGTTTTAGTATAAGTCCCACATACCCAGAGGAGCAGGTGAAACCCCCTCCTGCTCTTCCACTGGTAGTAACACCACTAGCCACCTAACGTCCCTGCGCAGAATTGTGGAAGAACACGGGTCCCTGTCCTTCTTCGCTTGAAACAGGCTAATGGGGCGAGCATGACAAATCTTCACCATAACATCTTGGACAGCCCCCTTGTCATCTGGACATGACTCCTCTACACAACCTAGCCTGAAACGACCCCGAAGGGCATTTTGGTCCACGACCCAAACCAGGTCCCCGACAGTGACATTTCTGGCTGGGGCATGCCACTTCTGCCGAACGAACAGGTGAGGTCCAGCCAGCTGGCTCCAACTTCTCCAGAATTTATTCACCTCCACCTGGACCGCTCGCAGACAGCTGAATGGGTAGGTAGGGAATTCAAAACCCCGGGTGTCACCTCTAGGCCCAGCTCGTCCCAACAGCAATGAGTTCGGTGTCACAACGTCCAAAGTCTCCTCCTGAACCTGAACTCTGGCACCAATTGGCCTCTCATTGGAAAGATTAGCAGCTAAGTAGAGGAGGGTTTGGAACTCCAGGATGGTCAAGTCACCCTCCACACCAACGCTGCTCAACGACCTCTTCAATACACGAACAGCTGCCTCTGCAGCCCCATTCCGATGTGGTGAGTCCGCTGGACTTAACTCCTACACCAGGCCCGGACTGGCCATCGGGAGAACCGGGAGGTTTCCCGAAGCGCCAGCCTGTGATTGGCCTGCTGGCCTGCGTCTCTCTCTCTCTCTCTCTCTTTTTTTAAGTCTGCCGGTCAGCCGGCGCCACGGCTATCTGACTTTTTTTTTTTTCTAAGTCAGAGAGGCAGGCCTGGCCAATCAGAGGCCACTCAGGCCAGTAGCACGTGAGGAGGACAAGGCGATTGGTTTGTTTTGATAAACACCCGCCCCAACAGTCCGTGTCAACCACACAGACAGCGTGGGGAGGAAGGGGGGGGGGGTGTCACTGATGCTGCAGTCGCGCTGTGTGTGTAGCAGAGAGGAAGAGTCCAGGCTTCGACTAAACCATGGACCCCAACCCGGGTAAAAAAAAAAGAAAAGGCGGTGCCGAGAGGGAGAGACAGAAAAAAAAGAAAGGTGCTGGAGGAGGATGCGGCCAAATGCCATAAATTGACAAGTTTATTCAGCCACTTATTCAAACCACTTTGAGAAATAGGGGGGTCGCAATGTTTCAACAATTTAAAAAAAAAGGGGTTTTACGTTTATAATTTGCAGCGCTTGTGTTGTACTTTTATTGAACATGACTATATTATTATTCAATTGTTTTTGTGTGCTTACAATGATTTTTTGGGGGGGACAACTTTATGGAAGGGGGGGACACGTCCCCTGTGTCCCCCCCGGGATTTCCGCCTATGGCTGTACACTTTTACACAGTTATATAGGCCCTGGCCATGAAATTAAACAAGCCACTTTTTATTTGCTGTTATCATTCCATTATTATGTATATGAATACAAGGGCACAATAAGTGAGACATAGGCTACACTATCTTACTATATGAACTATAGCGTATGGAAAAACACTGTAAGCATATGTTTGCTATTCAAAGGTGGTGATGGTGATGACATAAGTCCTGCTGGTACTTCAGGAGAAGCCAGTGCAGAGCAGTTGGCAGAAGGTCCAGAATCATTTCTAGAGCAACAACATGCAAGTTGCAGACATAACACCAACAGGCACTGCCATTTGACATAAATGGCTCTCATTTCTATTAAGTACTAGTGCTGTTGAATTTTGCTGTCTGTTGCTGACTTGCTGTTATGTATCCCAGCCCTATATTAGAATATGAGTCAATATTATGTGATTGCTTATTAGGAACTATACTCTCGGACTGTATTATACATTGGGTCTATCAGTGCGTGCATGTTCTGTGAACATGTATTCAAAGGCCATCCCCTCATAGCTGATTTATTGTTTGATTTGGACTTTGTTGTCTTTGTTTATTAGGTTATATTGTAGGCTACACATAAAAATTATGCCAAAGAGGCAGTTGACATTCCACATGATATGATGTTTAAGTAACCTTGGCACTGCGTTAAACCTTTATTCTCTTCTCAGAATCAGATCAGAATCAGATTTATTATTGTCACTGAGCCAGCGTCCCAACACAGTGAAATTGTCTTCCCAGTACACCGTCCAAGAGAAACATACAGAAACAACAACAACAACATATGGACAGGAGTCAACGGTGCTTGGGTCAGCGCTATAAGAGCGCTTCTACCGTGTCAGAGAGTAGTACACTTAAGCACATGCCCAAGTACACCACCCTCCGGCCAGGGCACTTTTAGCAGAAGAAAATATGATCACATAGGGGATGGAGGGGGAGAGGATAAAAAAGAGGTGTCTCACACCACATGTCCTTGATCAGAGGCACATGTTGTGGGATTCACAAAAAAAACCTAAGCACAAGCATAACAAACTTATTACGAAGACATCATATGGGTCAGGAAAGAGGTGGGGGGAGGGGGAGTGTCCAGCTAAACAGTCTGTGCGCTCGCTGCGCGAAGTGCCCAGTCCGTCAAGCGTGGTGGGGTAAAAAAACATCCAGGAGCCAGCGGAGGCAGTTGGGCAGGGGGAGGGAAGTGTGTGTCTGTGTGTGTGCATGTGTATGTGTGTGCATAAGCCAGTGACCCCTGGTCTGGAGCCACAGGTGTTGTTTGGAAAGGCGAGGGGGTCGGGAAGGAGCGTCAAAAAGTCATAATATTCAGGAGAGATTAGGTCAAAGGCCGGCCTTGAAGGCGAGCTTCGTTTCAGGGGAGCCAGATTTAGATAAGAGAAGAATGTTTTCGGTCAGGCTGACATAAATTCTGTCTGCCTTCAAAGTTTTTTGCTGGTCCATCTCGGCGGGAATAACTACAATTGTCCGAATTACAGGTCAATTCTCCCTGAGCGGCGCTTGAACTTCTCCAGGATCGAATCCATTTCGCCAGAGTTCAAAACCGTCACTAGAATCACTTCCAGTTTTCAGTTCAGCACACCAAGAGTAGCAGTCTGAGTGTTCACAGCGCGGCTCACTCCATCACACACGGCAGGCAGGTTGACAGTGTCCAGGATAGCAGCTGCCGTGTAAATTTTCCGATACAGCAGGTATCCGCCAACTCCAAACAGCAGAAATCCTGTGATCATAAATCCCAATAGGTACACAACTTTGGCGTCCACAATGAACAAGGGGGGCAGACATCCCAGATTCCATCCAAAATCCTTGATGTATCCAGCCAGTATTCCATCGGGACCGGAGGACTCTCCTGTGTCCTGTTTTCTCTTCGAGAAAAATTGATTAATTGCATTGAAAAACCAGCTGATCAGATCCATAATTAGAGATTTGAATATTATGCCGAGTGAGGCTCCAAAAAAAGCTCAGACAAGACAAAAGACTAGTAAGTGTGTTAGTGGATTTTGCTGAGGATTGTTGTGTTACTGTATTTTACCAGCCCGGCCCCAAACACAAAAGTTACTGTATATTCCTAACTTAGTTTGTACATAGGTCCCATATTTGAACTTCTATTTGGAATGCAGTGTGTGTGTGTGTGTGTGTGTGTGTGTGTGTGTGTGTGTTCGTGTACATGCGTGCCAATGCATGAAGGTGTGGGCGTGAACGTGCGCGTGTGGGCAAGGCCAGGGTGGCCTGGTTACATGACTGACTCCTGGCCTGAAAAAGTCTCCCAGTCCGGCCCTGTCCCACACCCAATCGGTCCCAGCGGCAACTGCTCTCCTTTGGACTTCCTCCTTATCGATGTCTGCCAGAAAGCAGTAGAGATTAGAGGTGTCCCGATCCAATATTCGTATCGGATCGGCCGCCATTATGAGCAAAAAATGCGGATCGGTATCGGATCGGCAAGCCCTAAAAATGCCGATCCAGACTCCCGATCCAGTTTTTTTCGATAGTCCGTTCCGGGTTTTCCAGCGCACCGCGCAGCGCATTATTCAGATAACCCATTCCAGGTCTTGCTCTGTGTTTCCCTAATATCCGGTCCGCATTTTCCAGAACACCTTCAGGAGGAGCTCGAGTTGTCTCGCGCGGGGGGCGGGGTGTTTGGTTTGTGGCTGTGCACTGTGCCCGACAGAGAGAGAGAAACCGAGAGAAGCGCGGCTCGCGAGGCAGTCAGCAGCCATCAGCGGCCAAGTGATGGCTTCAAACCTAGCGGTTTGAGTGCCAGTGAGTCGCTAAATCACCAGAAAAAGTCGCTAGTCGCTTTTTACAAATTAAGTCGCTAGGGGAGTCTGGAAAGTCCCTAGATATAGCGACAAAGTCGCTAAGTTGGCAACACTGCTCTCTCTCTGTCGGGCACAGTGCACAGCCACAAACACCCCGCCCCCCACGCGAGACAACTCGAGCTCCTCTCCACCCCCCACCCCCCCGTTTGGGACGTTTGGGAATCGTGACAAACTGCCACTGAACAGTGTCAAAGCACAGGTACTAATGCTGTTAATAGACGGTTAAACTCAGGTTGTGTTTGCTTAATACAATTAACAATATTATCTGCACTTATGGCTTGTAAAGCCGTGGTTTACTGATGCCATTTCTGTTTGTTATTTATCATTTTGTCTATTTTGTGTTGATTTGTTGAATAAATAGGTCAGTTTCTCGTTACTAACCAATTGGGTGTGTGTATTATGTGTATTATTCAAATGCACCTAATTCAGCTGACTAGTTATTATCAGGAGTAAAACCCTATTTAGCATGAGTCTGACAACAAAGTAAGTTGGTTAAATGACTTAAAACTTTAATACATGCTCAGATAGGCCGGTATCGGTATCGACAGATATCGGTATCGGATCGGAAGTACAAATAAATATCGGTATCGGATCGGAAGTTCAAAATGCTGGATCGGGACATCTCTAGTAGAGATCCTCCAGCGCAGGCTTGGCCCCCACGAAGTTGGTACCCTGGTCGGACCAGAGTCTTTTGGGATGACCCCTTAGGGCAGTAAATCGCTGATATGTTCTGAGAAAGCCCTCAGTCGACAGGTCCTCAACCAAATCTGCATGGATCGCTCTTGAGGCCATGCAACTGAAGACCACAACCCAGACTTTACTTTTCGTGCGACGCCTCACAATATCCCTAATTGTATACGGACCAAACAGGTCCAGCGTTGTATACTCAAAGGGAGCTGCCGGCCTAGTGCGTACAGAGGGGAGATTGATCATTGCTTGTGAGCATAACTTGGCTCTGCGCTTCCGACAATGCATACATGAGTCCACGACTTTGCGAGCGACCCTGTGACCTTGCACCACCCAGGCTCTTTTCCTCATCCGAAGGAGGGTACCAGCGATGCCTTCATGGTTGACACAGTGGGCTTCCTCAGCGAGGAGGGTACTGATTCGTTCCTTGTAGGGAATTAGCAGGACTCCAGATCCTCTCTCGTCATTGGATTGGATCCGGCCGTAACATAGCAAAAGACCCGTTGCACTGTCCTTGTTCACAACCAAACGGTTGAGCATCGTTGTGGGGAAGGTTACACCTGTCTGGGCAGCGAGACATAAGTCTTTGAAAGCTTCCTCCCGCTCCTGGACTGTAAGTACCACCTCCCACTGTTCTCGTATGCAAGTTTGATTTCTACCAAGTAACCAGGAGTGTATAGCTCTGTGGATGTAGCCCACAACCCCACAGAGCTTGGTTAGGCTGGAAAACCTTGAAAGGTTCATCTGTCCTACAAGAGCCGAACCCCACAACCTCTCTGTCCTACAGGTGCTGGATACTGTTGATGGTGACCATGTGAATGCTACGTCCCCAACCATGTCGTCCACAACAGCAGGGCCGTCTGAAGCAGACAACCCTTTAGCCCGCGCCTTTGTCATGACAGCTGTGAAAGCTTTCCTCTGGAGCTTACTCACGACCTCCCTGGTACCGGAGGCCACCTCTGCAGCAGACTTCATGGGCCACTCCTCCACTGCTTTTGCTAAGAACTTAGGACCCCTCTGCCACAAGGAGTCACCATCAAGCTGCTCAGGGGGACACCCTCTTGTGACAATATCAGCCACGTTATACTGACCAGGGACCCACCACCAATCTGTCACAGGTCCAGCCTTTTGGATCTCACCAACACGGTTGGCGAAGAAAGTTTGGAACCCATAACTCTCCCGCTGGATGGCTCCCAACACAGTCTGGCTGTCGATGAAGTGGTACCACCTATCCACTTTTAAACGCCCATGCTTCAGTATGTAGCCTTTCAATCGTGCAGCAAAGACGGCTCCACAGATCTCCGCTTTAACCGCATCACCCTTCTGGTCCAGGGGAGTCAATTTAGCCTTTGACTTCACAGGCCGGGTCACTACACCCCCAGAAGTCTCCCAGCACAGATAGAGAACCGCCCCATAAGAGTCACAGCTACCATCAGAAAAAGTGATCCCCCAGGGTTTACCCAACCAGCCGGAAGGTGTAATGCTCCTGGGGAAGGTAATGGTGCTCAACCTGGCGTACTCTTTAAAGAACTTGATCGCCCTCCCACGCAGCTCACGAGACAGCGGTTTGTCCCACGTGTCCTTGGTCAATGATCAAGAATGACCTGACAAGAATGACGCCCTTTTGTTTCAGGGGTGTCGCCAGACCAAGAGGGTCGTAAAGCCCAGCCACCTGACTTAACAACATACGACGGGTAAGGGGGTCTGGTGTCTTTTCCTCTATATCTGCTATGGTGAGGTCAAGCTCAGTACGCATCTTTTTCTTTCTTGCAGAGAAATTAATGGCCACCATGAGGAAAAGGTTATCCTCCCCCGCATGGTAACCCACTCCCAGGGCCTTGTTGTCCTCATCTCGTAACTGGTTGGGCAACACAATAGTCTCAATTTTGGTGGGAACACCACTCTGCCTCCCACTTTGGCCAGACCGCACCCACGGCTTAATATAAAATCCTCCAGTCTCTAAAATGGCCTCAACCCGTGTAAGGATCTCGCTCAGTCTCTGGGGGTCATTGTGGGACAGTAGAATGTCCTCTACGTAGGTGTTATCTGTGATGACATGCCTTTCTTCGACTTTATCAGCAAACTGTGGCAGGTTGGCGGTCTCCCTCATGGCCACCTGGGCGATACAACCAGCCGGCTTATCACCCATATTCACCCGTACCACGGCGTAGTCCTCGATGTCATCCGCTGGGGAGTTTCTCCATAGGAAGCGATGGACGTGCACTTCCTGATCTTCCAACGACACGGAGTTGTACATCTTGGACACATCTCCAACCTCTGCATACTCCCCCTCACGGAAACGGAGCAGAACCGCCTGGATGGGGTTCAAAACGTCTGGGCCCTTCAGAAGGATGCCATTCAGGCTAACACCCCTGAATTCACGACTGCTGTCCCAGACTAGTCTTACTGGCGTGGAGACAGAGTGTGGGTTGGGTGCTGTTAAGTGATTCACCCACCACACAGCTCCGGTCCAACTATCCGTTGCGGCCTTGGAAAGCTTGACCGCGGCCCCCCTGGCTACCATGTCATGCACTTGCCTTGCATAAGCCTCCACTTCGGATCCTTTTCAAGGCGCTTCTCTGATTTTAGAAATGCCGCTTTGACAGCTTCACGGTTGTTTGGCAGGGTAGCAGGATTCTCCTTCCAGGGGTACCTGGCGTCCCAGTGGGGCTTGTCGCTGTGGTTATCATGGATCTTGAAGGTCAGTCCCCCTTTGATAATCTCTAACTCACGCTCATCAGCGAGTGACATCTCCTTTCCCCCAGGGGCGCACCTGCCACAACGACATCCACCACACATGGGGTCACAGGCGGCCCCAATGCTATCCCACTGCAACCATTTAATGATGTCAGCACTGCATGTAGCCGTGGTTCCAACTTCCACACGACTCTTTGTCTCAGGGCAGTACTCATGGAGAACCTCAACCCTCCTTAACTCAGCCCTCATAGTGCATGCAAAATGGGTTAACGAGTGGCGCGCGGTCACCTCAATGTCCTCAAAAAGATCCGGGTGCATGCCGCTGACAGTCTTTCCGAGTGGACCATCCCACAGTACCAGATCACCACATCTCATCATCCACTGGGGGGCAAGACGACCTTCCCGGGTACTAATAAGTAACTCAACTTTCTCCGGGCGGGTCAGTTCTCCCGGTTCAACGACACTAGGGAAGAATTTCTCAGGGCGCCCTGAGTCCACTGCATGGTCCACTCTGGCGATCTCCTTTAGTCCATAGCAGAGTAACTCGTGGAGCCGCCATGTCCCCCTTTTTGTGGCTACTTTTATACTAACAGCGTACCTCTTTGTCTCAACCCTTGCCTCCATACCACCTACACTGTGGACAATCAATGTGACTGGCTCACCTACCAATCCAAGTCTCTCTGCTGCCTGGTGGGTGATATAGTTAGTATCAGAGGCTAGGTCGATTAAGGTTCCGACCCAGTCTCCCCTCTTGGTCTTATTTGTGCAGGTCTTACGAACTGCTTCCAACTGCTCCGAGGTTAGACCTAAACTTGCAAATAAAGCCTCCTGTTCTTCGTCGGACCACGGGGCTCTCTCCTCTTTTCCCCCTTGGTCTCTCCCCTAGCCGTTACTCTTTTGGCCGGAGATTTAAGGCACAGGAAGAAATGGTGATCTGGAGGGGTTTTTAAAAAAAGTTTTTATTGCAAGGACTGTCCCTCCCATGTAGATCTAGGCATTTGGGGCAGGCTTTGGTCCTTTTTACTTGAGCCCTCCGCTCTGCCGGGTTAGCCCTTTTAAATACCTTACAGTGGTATAAACGTCCAGCGTGCCCCCCTTCGCCACACACACTGCAGGGGTCTCGTGATGATTCCTCTCTAGCCTCACTTGCTGTGGCCTTGGTAAACGAACGCCTCTCTGGTCTTCGATCCCCTGGTCTTTCTTTCGGCCCTGAACGAGGACTTAGTTCACCTGCTCTGGAAGGGTTTGGTCTTCGGGTGATCTGTAACTGCTCCAACTGCACTAGAACAGTCTTTTGATCTCTCAGGAACTCCCATAGCTTATCAAACCGGTTACGTGGGTTGACATTACTGGCTACATCACAGCGGTATAAAAGCCACCTTTCCTTCATACCATCTGGCAGCTTACTTTCAAGCGACCGGATCACCAACTGGTTTTTTATTGCGTCCTCACAACCTAAGTCTATAAGGTCCAGCAGCGCCCTTTCCACCGCTTGGATCAGCTGTAAGGCCTCTCTTGGTTGGTTATTACAGACAGCTGGTAAATCCTGTAGCTCCAGTACGATGTCGTCTGCTATCTGCGACACGTCCCCATAACAGTCCTCCAAAACCCGTAAGACCTCCTCTGCAGAACGGCAATGGTATAGTCTGAGTTCGCGTTTTACTGCATCAGTGATACTGTCCAGCAGGTGGAAGAGCCTACACTCTGGGGAACCTGTGGGCTCAGCTAATGCCCGGAGAGTTCTCCAATTACTCTTCCATCTCCAATAGTTTCTCCTGTCCCCAGAGAACTTTGGTAGGCTTAGGGGGTGCGAGTGCAGTCCTGGGCCCGGCTGACCATTGAGAGATGGCAGACATGCTCTGTCCTACCCCAACACTATTTGGCTGCTGCTGCGGCGTACTAGAGAAGTTGGGGTCAAATGTTGGGTTTATGGACCACCGTGGTGGATGTCTCTGTGGTGGCATTTGGGGTGATCTCAATAGGGGCCCCGTGCCTTGTGACCCACCATCCTGCACCATGCTGCTGCCTTTACCACCGGCTGAAGGCCCACTTGGTTCACCACCGGTTACCGTTTCTCCATCGCCTCGACTATTGTCACCGATGTCAACATCCCCCCCATTCTCTTTACCTCTTGCCAGGACACCAAGGTCGCCATGCGTTGACCTGTTGCTTTGGTGCATGTGGTTAGTTAGTGCAAATGTAGTCATCCTTTTTTTCTCCTTATAGTTCTTTAGGCAAACCCACATGTCATCTACGTCCTTGTCCAGGACGTAGCAGTCCCAGCCTCGCACAAACTCCTCCAGTGCTTCAACTCTGCTTCCCAATGCTGCGTGCATCATATCAGCCTGCTCCTGGGTCACGTGACTCGTCATGAGTGCTTCAGCCTGATCAAATGTCTCTTTAAGGTCTGCCCTCAGACTGCCAAATTGACTTGATGCAAACCGGGACCACAATGTCTTTTTTACTTTCAGCTCGGTGTCTTGGTACTTTGTGCGGCAATCGTGTAGCCTTTTCTTTACATCAGCTACATCCTCTTCATATCCACTTGCTTGTCCCTCCTCCATAACAGCAATGTAATCAAAACTGCTATTACAGATCTCTTCATAGCTGTCCTTGAGTCCCTCCAGTTCACGCTTGAGGTCATGTTCGTTTAAAAGTTCCATGTTAAAATCAATGGCATTTGCCCTCCTATTAAAAGCTCCCTGTGCATAGGAACGCTTTTTCTTCAGTTCTCCACAGTCCGCCATGCTTTTATTGCGGCACACCTTTACTTTATTTTGATTGCGTACTTCCGGCCGGCGTAAGATGGCGGCGACCCACTTCCGCGCACTTCCGGCCAGCTTAAGATGGCGGCGACCCACTTCCGGTATCTCCGTGGGTAGCTTTGCGGCTAAAGTTTCAGTGATCGGCTTATCCTATGCCGTCGCTCTAAACAGTCACAATGGAAGTCACTTAAGCACAGTTACAGACCTAGAGACACTCTTCACTGAAGGCTTGATTTGAGTCCGACGCGTTGTAGGTCAGCCGGGACGCTCCGGCGGGTTTCGTCCGCGCGTTATCCTCCTGTGGCCCGCTGTTGTTGACACTGTCCAAGCTCCGCTTCTCTGTCACGGGCCGGCTTAGGGTTGATTACTGTACGGTTTTATTAGACCAACTCCTTTAGTCCAATAACTCCCACCGTAAAGGGTGTTTTGATCTGGTGAAAACAGTGTCGCACTCAAGCTCGGACACCTGGATACTGTCTTCAACGTCTTTATTTTTTGCATAAGCACTCCTCCACATGCTATGCCAACTAGCATTTAAACAGTAACCGTGCCTTTTTAGCCAGGTAATCAACTGAAAGAAAACAAATAAAGTCACAATATCAATAACACAGGCATACTACCCACTGTATAACCTACATATACATTAACATAAATATAATTTCCAACATAAATTGACATAACATGCTGTAACTCTCTCAACTCACCGGCTCAGCTTCACCAGTCAAAAACAATAACGACTACTCCAAAGAAGATCCGGCAGATTATTACTTCCGCCCAAAACCGTCGGTGAATTTCCACCACTAGAGGTCGTTATAAACATAAAAGATGTGGAATAACTTTACAATATATATCAGAATCAGAATCAAATTTATTGTCGTCACTGAGCCAGCGTCCCAACACAGTGAAATTTGTCTTCCCAGTACTCCGTCCAAGAGAAACATACAGAAACAACAACAACAACATATGGACAGGAGTCAACGGTGCATGGGTCAGCGCTATAAGAGCGCTTCTACCATGTCAGAGATCAGTACACTCAAGCACATGCCCAAGTACACCACCCTCCGGCCAGGGCACTTTTAGCAGAAGAAAATATGATCACATAGGGGATGGGGGGGGGGAGAGGATAAAAAAGAGGTGTCTCCCACCACATGTCCTTGATCAGAGGCACATGTTGTGGGATTAACAAAAAAAAACCTCAGCACAAGCATAACAAACTTATTACGAAGACATCATATGGGTCAGGAAAGAAGTGGGGGGAGGGGGGGTGTCCAGCTAAACAGTCCGCTGCGCGAAGTGCCCAGTCCGTCAAGCGTGGGGGGATGAAACAGCCAGGAGCCAGCGGAGGCAGTTGGGCAGGGGGAGGGAAGTGTGTGTGTGTACATGTGTATGTGTGTGCGTAAGCCAGTGACCCCTGGTCTGGAGCCACAAGTGTTGTTTGGAAAGGGGAGGGGTCGGGAAGGAGCATCAAAAAGTCATAATATTCAGGAGAGATTAGGTCGAAGGCCGGCCTTGGAGGCAAGCTTCGTTTCAGGGGAGCCAGATTCAGATAAGAGAAGAATGTTTCGGTCAGACTGACTGAATTTTGTCTGCCTTCAGTTTTTGCTGATTCATTTCGGCGGGAATAACTCCAATTGTCCGAATTACAGGTCAATTTCTCCCTGAGCGGCGCTTGCAACTTCTCCAGGATCGAATCCATTTCGCCAGAGTTCAAAACCGTCACTAGAATCACTTCCAGTTTTCGGTTCAGCACACCAAGAGTAGCAGTCTGAGTGTTCACAGCGCGGCTCACTCCATCACACACGGCAGGCAGGTTGACAGTGTCCAGGATAGCAGCTGCCGTGTAAATTTTCCGATACAGCAGGTATCCGCCAACTCCAAACAGCAGAAATCCTGTGATCATAAATCCCAATAGGTACACAACTTTGGCGTTCACAATGAACAGGGGCGGCAGACATCCCAGATTCCATCAATAAGAATCCTTGATGTAGCCAGCCAGTGTTCCATCGGGACCGGAGGACTCTCCTGTGTCCTGTATATATATAGATATATATATATATATATATATATATATATATATATATATATATATATATATATATATATATATATATAATATATCTATATATATATATATATATATATATATATATATATATATATATATATATATATATATCTATATGTATATATATCTATATATATATCTATATCTATATATATATATATTGTACATACAGTGCCTTGCAAAAGTATTCGGCCCCCTTGAACTTTTCAACATTTTGCCACATTTCAGGCTTCAAATATAAAGATATAAAATTTTTAGTTTTTGTCAAGAATCAACAAGTGGGACACAATCATGAAGTGGAACAAAAATTATTGTTAAACTTTTTTAACAAATAAAAAAATGAAAGGTGGGGCATGGGATATTATTCAGCCCCTTTACTTTCAATTGTACTAAGTTCATTTTGTCTTCACTTATCAATTAGCTAAATTGTTCTTTTATCCAAGACAATAACGTTTTAGGTTGTTTATTTACCTGACATGTTTCGGCGTGTACTTCCGCCTTCATCAGAGTGTCACCGGTGCTTGTGTGATGCGTCACTTATCAGCTGATGGATGAAGGCGTAACGGATGAAGGAGTCACGCCCTCTGCTGACCGTTCACTCCTCCAGGATGCTGTTCCAGGTAGTGGAGAGCATGAAAGCTCCCTCGTCCCTGTTGATGGTCCTCGGGCCCCGCTTGCGGATCTCTATGGCCCTGATCCAGCGCTGGTGTTTGTTTTCTTCGGTGTGGATGACTCTGGCCTTCTCCCAGTCCATGATGGGATTTTCCCTTTTGCAGTGGCCACTGATGGCTGACTTGTGGTGTTCCTGTTGTCCTTGTTCTTTTATTGCTGTTGTTTGTCTTGTTGCTGTCTCCTTCTCACACTCCTTCTTGTGTTCTTTTTTTCTTGTAATAAAACTCCTCCCTGTCTCCCCGATGTATGATTTATTGCATGATTTGCATTGAATTTCATATATGGAGTTGCATTTGTTTTCTGGGTGGATTTTGACCAGTATCTGGCGGAGTGTTGTGTGTGGTTTAACCGGTGTGTTTATGTTGTGTTTCCTCATGGCTTTTTTGGATATATATATATATATATATATATATATATATATATTATATAAAGGAACACTTTGTAATCAATGTATAGCATCAAGTCAATTAAACTTCTGGGATATTGATTTGGTCAGGTAAGTAGCAGAGGGGTTTGTTAATCAGTTTCAGCTGCTTTTGTGTTAATGAAATTAACAACAGGTGCACTAGAGGGGCAACAACAAGACGACCATCAAAACAGGAATGGTTTTACAGGTGGAGGCCACTGACATTTTTTTCCCCTCCTCATCTTTTCTGACTCTTTTTCACCAGTTTTGCATTTGGCTAGGGACACTGTCACTACTGTTAGCATTAGGCGATACCTGGACCCAGGCCAGCTGACAGTCTTGTCTGGGCCCGGGACATGATAATGTTAGATGGGCCCTCCCCTACACTACCGCCATTTTTTTTGTGTCACTAAACATCAGCAGTTATGTTTGATATATTGTGATGTGTAATGCATCAAATAAGGTATTGTATATGAGGAGAAAATCTTAGCTCTCCATGGCAGCTGAAGTTTTAGTTAAATATTGAAAGGACCTGCTAATATTATTAAGATTTATGCATACGCATTTTCTAATTCATATACATGCAGGAAAAATAGACCAGGGAAGAATAAATTAGGCATTTTAATTTAAAGAATTTTCTTTTTGTCAACTGATAATACAGTAAATAAACATGTATATCAAACTTTAAATGAACTTGAATTGTCAGTTTTATATCTTCAAAACCAAATGAACATCTCCATCTCTTGAATTTAGGGCACTTGTTGACTTTTTTTCAACTTCAAAAGAGAACAACAAACATGGGAGGCAAAATAGGGCCTTTTTTGAGCTGCTATATGTTAACCAGTCCCTATCTATTTTTTCCCGTCCATTGAGGGATGTGGAATATGTCAAATAGTTTGGAAATTGCCTGCCCTCTGCATCTGCCGGCAATTCCTTTGCCCTCCCTGAAAAAGGCGTTCATTTTGCCATCACGCGCACGAGGTTCACTCTATCAGAGTCGGTCATTGTAGTTGGCCATAATGCAGGATCGCTGAAATGTTGTGCCTGATAATCAGTCTCTGATCCCTGCTCAGCGGACAGCTCCCACGCTCTCTCTCTCTCTTCTCTGTCATCGGTAGCCTCATTCTGCCCCTCCGCTCCACCGTGACACAACCCCCCCCCCCCCCCCCCCCCCCCTCTTCTCCATCACCATCAGCCTGACTCCTGACACCTGACTGCTGCTCGCTCCCTCCTCTCTGTTTCTGTCAAAGATAACGTGTTTGGTCAGGCTTTAGTACAAGCTGGGCTCATTGCTGTTAACATTAGAGCTGGTCAGTTGGGCTGCGTTACAATGTTGGCTGCACTTCTTACCTTGCTCTGTTCCACTCGTCCCAGCTTCGCTGTCCGCACATTTTTTAAAATATTTGTTTAGAGCATTTCTTAAACCTTTGTTTTCTTCTCCTCTTTTTCTCTTTTCTCTCCTTTTCTGGGCGCCGGACTTGTGTTTACCAGACATTTTGACTGTAGACCCGCGGTCTTCTCAACATCAAAGTGTGATCTAGGCCAAACCATTTTTGTGTGGGGTGGGAGGGTTCATGATCAATATTTCTCAAGGACAAATAGAAGAATACAAATAAAAAACTTATTGACTTATTACTTATTAAACTGATTGAAATAATAGTTTTCCACAAATAGGACTATTCTGACATTTTTTTAAATTCCACAATTTAATGAGGGCCCAGTTGTGGGCCCCCCTCTCCCTGAGCCCGGGACAGCAGACCCGTTTGTCCCCCCCTATCGACGGGCCTGCCTGGACCCTACAGAGGTTGCACAGGCAGTCCAACTCCTCCAGGATGGCACATCAATACGTGCCATTGCCAGAAGGTTTGCTGTGTCTCCCAGCACAATCTCAAGAGCATGGAGGAGATTCCAGCAGACAGGCAGTTACTCCAGGAGAGCTGGACAGGGCCGTAGAAGGTCTACAACCCATCAGCAGGACCGCTATCTGCTCCTTTGTTCAAGGAGGAGCAGGAGGAGCACTGCCAGAGCCCTACAAAATGACCTCCAGCAGGCCACTGGTGTGAATGTCTCTGACCAAACAATCAGAAACAGACTTCATGAGGGTGGCCTGAGGGCCCGACGTCCTCTAGTGGGCCCTGTGCTCACTGCCCGGCACCGTGGAGCTCGATTGGCATTTGCCACAGAACACCAGAATTGGCAAGTCCACCACTGGCGCCCTGTGCTTTTCACAGATGAGAGCAGGTTCACCCTGAGCACATGTGACAGACGTGAAAGGGTCTGGAGAAGCCGTGGAGAACGTTATGCTGCCTGTAACATGGTTCAGCATGACCGGTTTGGTGGTGGGTCAGTGATGGTCTGGGAAGGCATATCCATGGAGGGACCACAGACCTATACAGGCTAGACAACGGCACCCTGACTGCCATTAGGTATGGGGATGAAATCCTTGCACCCATTGTCAGACCCTATGCTGGTGCAGTGGGTCCTGAGTTCCTCCTGGTGCACGACAATGCCCGGCCTTATGTGACGAGAGTATGCAGGCAGTTCCTGGAGGATGAAGGATACCATTGATTGGCACCCACGCTGGCCTGACCTAAATCCAATAGAACACCTCTGAGACATTATGTTTCCATCCATCCGACGCCGCCAGGTTGCACCTCAGACTGTCCAGGAGCTCAGTCATGCCCTGGTCCAGATCTGGGAGGAGATACCCCAGGATGCCATCCGTCATCTCATTAGGAGCCCCGACGTTGTCAGGCATGCATACACGCACGTGTGGGCCATACAAATTACTAAATACCATTTTGAGTTGCTGCAATGAAATTTCAGCAAAATGGACTAGCCTGCCGCATCATTTTTTCACTGTAATTTTTGGGGTGTCTTTGAATTCAGCCCTCTGTAGGTTGATAATTTTCATTTCCATCAAATGATGTGGCATCCTTTTGTTCCTAACACATCACCCAGTCCATATCAGTATAAATAAACAGCAGGATTTTTTTCCCATTGAGATCTGATGTGTTTTCAAAGTGTTCCTTTAATTTTTTTGAGCAGTGTATATTCTGCAGGTAACTGGTAGCCAGTCTAAGGGTCTCATAAAAGCAGTAATGTGCTCATTTTTCCTGGTTCTTGTTAGAACTCTGGCAACAGTGTTCTTTGTGAGCTGAAGCCATCTAATAACGCAAAGAGTGTTACAGTAGTCAAGTCTGCTGGAGATGAAAGTTGGATGAGTTTCTGTAAATCTGCCTGGACATCATATCTTTCCCTCTTCATATTTGGGTTAGGGTTTATATTTGTTTTAGGTGATAAAAAGCTGTTTTATTTACAGCCTTGATGTGGCAGGTTAGAACTTCGCTCTGAGTAGATCACTAACCTGCTTTTTTGTATTCATACCTCAGGATTCAAGCTGGGTAGTGTCACAAGCCCGCTCAAAGGGCATGACAAGAGTGAGGGAGGTGGCGCAAGATAGTTGGTACCAATAGTAAACAAGTTTATTTTAACAGACAATCACACCCAACAACACCAACAGTAACACCAGTCAAACCATCTGCCAGCCCTGGTCCTGCCAACTGGTCCCACAGCCCATCAGCAGACCCTAGAATGCCAGCAGTTATCCAGAGCTGTGAGAACTGCAACCTGGTGGCAGCAAAAAGGCAGCCACATGGGACCAGCTCCCCACAGCAGCCCTCATCGCAGCTCCTGCAACTGTCTGAAAAGGGCCTTAATGGGAGAACCACCTGCAACAGAAACAAACCAAAAACAACCAACACCACCACCTAGTGTACAGGTGGAGGAGTCGTCACAGTAGTAACCTTTATTCTTGGATCATGTTTCAAATTTAAACAGTGCAAAACTATAGCTGACATAAAAGTGGAAGACATATAACTAAACATACTAAATAATATTGGAATTGCGTTTGGGAGAGTCCCGTGACTGACTCCAGCAGCTCTCTCCTCAAACTTCCAGAGAGCCACAAAAGTATAAAGAGGGTTCACTCTGTCATTACTTCTGCGTACAGAAATACAGCAGGCTAGAACTTGCACAGATGCAGGCCTACATTATGAAACGCTTTGAGACTTGCTCCTCAGTCGAGGCCTTATTGTGTATTGCCTTTATTCCTGACTGGCTTGGGAAGGTGGTGGGCACCTGGTGGAGCGGTGGTGTTGGGTGTGAAGGCCCGATAAACGCTGCTTGCAGCTTTAATTTTAACTCTGAGTTTGTTGAACCACCATTCTGAAATAGGCCCTAGATTAGATTAAAAGAAAACTATTTTCATTTTTAAGTTTCCTCCACTCACGAAAATTACACAATTCGTTTATTGATTACTTCCCCCCTCTGTAAATTGTTGAAAAGGTAGCACAATGACAAGATTGAGAAAAAAATATAACACGTTCCACGGGATCTGGTCAGTGGTTGTGGCATTTGGATCATGATTCAAATTTAAACAGTGCAAACCTATAGCTGACATAAAAGTGGAAGACATATAACTAAACATACTAAATAATATTGGAATTGCGTTTGGGAGAGTCCCGTGACTGACTCCAGCAGCTCTCTCCTCAAACTTCCAGAGAGCCACAAAAGTATAAAGAGGGTTCACTCTGTCATTACTTCTGCGTACAGAAATACAGCAGGCTAGAACTTGCACAGATGCAGGCCTACATTATGAAACGCTTTGAGACTTGCTCCTCAGTCCAGGCCTTAAAGGGCCACTGCCCTGCATGTTTTAGATATTTCCCTGCTCCAACACACGTGACTCAAATGAATGAATCATTAGCAGAGATGGGCAGACCTTTTTGACAAGCTTATGGTGAATTTAAATCATTTGAATCATATGTTCATTTGAATTTGAATCAGCTTTTCTTGGAGCAGATAACCAGGACAGGGCAATCTTGAAATACAGATTTTAAATTTCATTAGTTTTTCCCCCTCTATGGTTAAATAAAGGTTAATTATAGAGAGATTGACCTGCCGTGAGTATAGCCTGGAACATAATGCCAACATAATGGCATGAGCTTTTTATTTGGTCTCATTCCAGCTGCTGATAGGAATAGAAAGTGAGATAGTGAGCCACCGGGGGGACAATAGGGAAATGAAAATTATGTTGTAATTTCTCTGTCTCACATAAAGTAAATAAATCATTTTGCACACTTACACTATTTAAATGGACTGTTCCCTGTTGGGCTTGTACTTTCAACCAATACAAGGACTACAGATGGAAATTAGCTTGTGGCTAACTCTGGTGCAGCCATCTTTTTAATGTACCTCCACATTGTCCTTTAAATGAATAAAAAAAAAAAAAAAAAAAAAAACACTTACATGATTTAAACCAATCAGGACATTGTTATGTTGTTTGACCAATAGTTGTCTCACAGTAGGTTTTCCTCAAGCAAGTAAATACTCTAGTCTGAAATAGAAGCTAAAACAAGACCCTATACAATATAAAAGCAGTTGTAGTGTGGACACAAGAAAGAGGGCGATCTTCCTCCAGCAGGAATTATAGTAAATGTTCCTGTGATCCAAAGGTTTCTATGGATTCCATGTGATCTCATTGTATACTAAATAAAAGGAAAATAATGTTTCAAAGTGTATAGTTTGTTCGTTTACTTGAGGTGTACAGTAAGTAGCTCACCATACATTTGCTATGTGAGGAGTCAGTTTGAAATGACAATGATGAGGATGCAAATAAGGGATCAGGATAACTCCATGTTTCATTGAAAAGTCCTTTTTAGTCAAAGCAGTAATAAAACATTCTTCTACTTCTTTTGTTTTGGCTCTCATCCTTTCTCTGGGTTTAACTGTATAGATGGTACAAAAACGGTATCTAGTGCATGTCACTTCCACAATGCTAAATAAATCCAATCTCGAACACAAACAATAAATCTGTTCTTTGATTAAAACAAATAAAAATACAGAATGAGGACTGGATATAAATTATACATACTATGGATACAGTCATGAATTGATGCACTGATCTATGATTGAAACATCTTATTCGTCATTCAAAATGCACAGTTAAAGAATACTGTGCAGAGAAACTTTGGGTAGGATTTTCATTACTTGTTTTCCCTTGTACTTGTTCTATACATTCATATTTCAATTAACTCTAGCACTTGGTTGGTTAACCTGAAGACATTTGAAAAGTTTAAACGCTAAACAGATGTTGGACCAAACGTTCATTGTGAATAGAAAGCACCTCTACCTTTTGTTAATACACACATTATAATGAAAGAAGTTAGTACACGAAAATTGAAATAAATATTCCTAATAGACAATAGACGAGTGACAACTTTTGTTAAAGCACTGGAAATCCGATGGGGAAGACGATAAACGTTTTTATTTTAGTTCCGCAAATTGAGCTAGATCACATGAAAACAGCGCATGCGTGACCATCGACGCCCTGCTTTGCAGACCGGAAGATGTTCTAAAAAAAATCTTCAACGGAGTGACTCATCTCTTCATCACACATTATCACTGGCGTATTTCAAAGACTGTTGATTTTATGGGACGTTGCCCTTGTTAAAGTTTAACTGTAGAGGCAGTTTAAAATTCAGTATCTCCCTGAGCATCTTACCGATGAGAGAGGAGGTAAGACATATATCTTTACTACTTTGCAACCTGCGTTAGCTTACTTGAAGAAAAGCGAACCTCGAGAAGGTTACCTTTCGTAGTGTCACGGCGAGCATAGCTTGTTTGGTTTAGCTAGGTTCAATACCTGTAGCCTGAACATTTTATTGCAATTTGTTCGCATTAATAGGAGATGAGAAACTATACATCCGTTGTCACCACTGTAATCAGTTATTGTGGGGTCTTTTTTTTTTTTTTTTAAACAAACATGATTCAAACGGGAAAAAGGTCGATGCGTTAACGCATTATTAACGCGTTAACTTTGACAGCCCTGATATATATTTTTTTCAACGATTGTTGCACAATTAAAAATAAATAAAAAAATAAATTAGAGATTAAGTCAACGGTTTTTTTCCGTAGAAGTCTGATTTATGATTTATATCTATTCTATCCATAGATTTCAAAATATGAAAGTGTGGTACGATTTCGAGAGTATATTGCGAGTAGGACCTCAATGTTTTCCAGCTGGGTTACCTTTTCACAAACAGCAAACCCTTTCTTTGTAGGTCATGTATGTTACAACTGCAATGTTGACTGGCCAAAGACCATGCATTTGTTAAAAATCCATAACAGTCTGGTAGCGGCTTTATCGGTTTACTGATTTATCTGATTTTCTAGGTAACCCTACAAAATCAGCTGAGGTCTCTCTTATTACCACTGATTACCACACATGCCTGGTTGTTCTCATTATTAGTTGGAATTTCATTTGTCCTGTCTTCTTTTGCCCTGAACAGATCAAGGAAATGCAGTTGGCTTTGCACTGGAATAAATAAATGGATGAAGAACATTTACCAGAGTGAGCTATGAGAGAAAAAAAGTGAAAGAAAAGTTTTACAGACCAAAAACTCTTAATACAGTAAGGCATCATTATTCTCTATGGAGCAAGAAGAAGCAGCAAGTCATGAGGACACAAGCTCACAACTCATGTACAAGTTGGAACGTCCTCTCTATGATGAAAATTTCATCAGGACACAGCTTCTTCACCGCAAAAAAGACTCCACTACCTTTCAACAGAAGCTGGCCGATACATTTAAGTATGTACAGAATGTGACTGATTTGCTGTTAAACAAATAATTGATTCTTTGAAGTGATTATCACTGAGTTATGTGGCTAAATACTTTGACAGTGCTCTGCTTTAATTAGGTTTCATTTAGAAGACAGTTTAAAAGGAAAAAAAAAACAAAGAAATCCATCCATTTGGAAGCAAATAAATAAAACTGCATTTAATATATAAATTGATTGGCTCATTTATCTATAGCTTTGGTTATAGATTGTCGTTTAAAGCAGTAGTGTTCAATTAGAATTCTAGGGGTCCAGTTTGACCAAATGTCCTCAAGCCTGGGTCCACAGGTTTATCACAATATGTAATATTTTTATTTAACTGGCAGCTGCCTGCCTGCATTTGCTTTATGTACTGAGATTAAATGTGTGCATTATACAGTGGCATATTTAGCCAACTAGTTTAGTAGGCTACTTGTATTCACCTGAGTACACAGCTAACTTTCAAATCAAATGAAGAACAATAAAAGTTCCAATAATATTTATTATCAGTTTTTCCCCCACATCAATGCAACATATTGGTCAGCGGGGGGCAAAATACCAACTGTTTCAGTGCATACAGTTTAAGGCACTCAGGCTTGTTGCTGCGCACAGGCAAAATGAACATGTACAGATCTGTCCAGTCCTCTTCTAATGAACGGATTTCACTGTCTACCTTTCTCTTTTTACAAGTAGATAAAACCATCTTTTTCTTCCTTGTTCTTTCCATCTCTCCTCCTGTCTCCTCCTCTATCCATGAAAACCGTTCTCCTCGTCAGTCTGTTTAGCGAGTGTGTACACTGCGCTCTATGAGAGGCTCGTGCTTTTTTCCCCCAGCTCGCTGTGCGCATGAATTGATCTGATTGCCAATTGAATAGGCTATCAGATCAATGCTAATAGGGCTAATAGGTCCGATTGCCGATGTTGCCCACTCCCCAGTCGCTATTGACTCGCCAGAAGTCACGAGAAGTTGCCGTTTTATTTTTTCAAAACTCCTTTTCAATTTCTTCTGGGTCCAAAAGTGACCTCATTTGGTCTGCCATTTGCACCCCTGATTTAAAGAATCTAATTTGAAGAATAGCAACACTTTAACATTTTCAAAATGTAAGAAACATCCAGGCTATGAAATTGTGAAAATTGTATCATGACATTAATAAACTAAATGATAAGTCATTAATAAAAACAAACAAACTAAGATGTAATACATTAGACAGATTTAGGACTGCATACTTCCACAAAATTTGGACAAAAAACTGAAAGGATTACGATCTGGATGATCTTTAACCTATCATTTCTCACTTGACTCATAAGCCAGCTAGTGTATGTTAAAGTTTTCAACCAGATATATTAATAACTTTGTAAGTAATCCTGCAAAGAAACCGGAAAACAAACATCCAATTTTTACCAATCACATAACTTGTTGACATAGAGATAATAAAAAATATGAAGCCATAAATCATTCATGTCATATTTTCTCAGTGGCAAGATCTAAAACTTCTAATCAGGCTGCAGAATAATCTGTTACTTATTTACTTGATTGTATTCTTTGGTATAAATGGTGATAGTTTATTTTATATTGATAATATTGTTACTGATAAAATTAGTTGGGAGAAAAAAAAAAAAAAAAATATATATATATATATATATATATATATATATATATATATATATATATATATATATATATATATATATATATATATATATATATATACACACACACACACACAAATATATGATGCCTATCACTGTTTTCTCAAAACATGAGTTTTGCGTGCTTTGATTTAGCATATGAACAGTGTGAAATAATGGACGTGATTTATTTCCAGTGTCAATTGGTTACAACTATGCAAGGCAGCGTTATGACCTTTCTAGACTTGCAGTTGAGGTTAAATTGAAGGCCATGTTCAAAGATAGGCATAGTTATTAACAGATTGGATTGTTAGAATATTGGGTGTCACTGCTGGTGTGGCCCATTTGCAAGATGATATCTGTATTTATTTGAGTGTCATTTTGTTACTACTTAGAATAATTTTATTTAACCTTACGGTTTCTTCGTCCAGAACATACTATTTCATACTAAGATGAGTGACATTTTTTTAATAACTGAATTTAATAGATATCTAACAAACAGGCATTTAGAAATGTGGAAGTATCTAAAGAAGATATGCAATTGAAACATTGAAGATTATTATAGTTGGTTAGCATACAATTTATTTTTTTCATTACACTGATAGATATTGGTCTCATTTCATAGATGTTCATCCAAGAGGGCCAAGGCAGTAGTTCTGAGTTTTCTTCCTATTCTAACATGGCTGCCATCTTATCCTGTCAAGCAGTACCTCTTTTCAGATGTGGTGTCAGGACTCAGTACAGGAGTTGTACAGCTCCCTCAAGGTATGTACCTTGCATTGTCATCTAGCTCTGTTGTTGCCATAAACTAAGCAAGTCATCTGGAATAATTAAAGGGTTAATAAATGTGAAGGGCCAACTGCCAACTCCTCAGTGTCTGTTTTTGGTTTCATACTGTCATTGTTTTGGTATCTTTGTAGCTCTAATGTTGTGATGCAATCACTGCTTCTGGGACTGTTTGTTTAAAACTCTGCCTTTCTTCTGTTCTACAGGCCTAGCATATGCTATGTTAGCAGCTGTTCCTCCGGTTTATGGCCTGTACTCATCATTCTACCCTGTTCTGCTGTATACCTTTTTTGGCACGTCCAGGCATATATCAGTAGGTAAGACATCTCTGGAGAGCCTTTACTGTTAGGTCATAGATTTATTTGTATAACTATGACAGTTGCCAAATTGGAAACAATAGAAATATCATAAAATATAAAGGAATAATTTTTGTTTTTGCTGTTTGCCCCAATGTGTGGTGTTCTGCAATATCTCAAACAGATAGATCCATAACAGAAAACCTGAATTTTGCCATTCATTGTTTTTAGGAACACTTTGAAAACACATCAGATTTCAATGGGAAAAAAATCCTGCTGTTTATTTATACTGATATGGACTGGGTGATGTGTTAGGAACAAAGGGATGCCACATCATTTGATGGAAATGAAAATTATCAACCTACAGAGGGCTGAATTCAAAGACACCCCAAAAATTACAGTGAAAAAATGATGCGGCAGGCTAGTCCATTTTGCTGAAATTTCATTGCAGCAACTCAAAATGGTATTTAGTAATTTGTATGGCCCCCACGTGCGTGTATGCATGCCTGACAACGTCGGGGCATGCTCCTAATGAGACGACGGATGGCGTCCTGGAGTATCTCCTCCCAGATCTGGACCAGGGCATGACTGAGCTCCTGGACAGTCTGAGGTGCAACCTGGCGGCGTCGGATGGATGGAAACATAATGTCCCAGAGGTGTTCTATTGGATTTAGGTCAGGCGAGTGTGGGGCCAATCAATGGTATCAATTCCTTCATCCTCCAGGAACTGCCTGCATACTCTCGCCACATGAGGCCGGGCATTGTCGTGCACCAGGAGGAACAGGACCCACTGCACCAGCATAGGGTCTGACAATGGGTGCAAGGATTTCATCCCCATACCTAATGGCAGTCAGGGTGCCGTTGTCTAGCCTGTATAGGTCTGGGGTCCCTCCATGGATATGCCTCCCAAAACCATCACTGACCCACCACCAAACCGGTCATGCTGAACCATGTTACAGGCAGCATAACGTTCTCCACGGCTTCTCCAGACCCTTTCACGTCTGTCACATGTGCTCAGGGTGAACCTGCTCTCATCTGTGAAAAGCACAGGGCGCCAGTGGCGGACTTGCCAATTCTGGTGTTCTGTGGCAAATGCCAATCGAGCTCCACGGTGCCGGGCAGTGAGCACAGGGCCCACTAGAGGACGTCGGGCCCTCAGGCCGTCCTCATGAAATCTGTTTCTGATTGTTTGGTCAGAGACATTCACACCAGTGGCCTGCTGGAGGTCATTTTGTAGGGCTCTGGCAGTGCTCCTCCTGCTCCTCCTTGAACAAAGGAGCAGATAGCGGTCCTGCTGATGGGTTGTAGACCTTCTACGGCCCTGTCCAGCTCTCCTGGAGTAACTGCCTGTCTGCTGGAATCTCCTCCATGCTCTTGAGATTGTGCTGGGAGACACAGCAAACCTTCTGGCAATGGCACGTATTGATGTGCCATCCTGGAGAAGTTGGACTGCCTGTGCAACCTCTGTAGGGTCCAGGTATCGCCTCATGCTAACAGTAGTGACAGTGTCCCTAGGCAAATGCAAAACTGGTGAAAAAGAGTCAGAAAAGATGAGGAGGGGAAAAAAATGTCAGTGGCCTCCACCTGTAAAACCATTCCTGTTTTGATAGTCGTCTCGTTGTTGCCCCTCTAGTTCGCCTGTTGTTAATTTCATTAACACCAAAGCAGCTGAAACTGATTAACAAACCCCTCTGCTACTTACCTGACCAAATCAATATCTCAGAAGTTTAATTGCCTTGATGCTATACTCTGATTACAAAGTGTTCCTTTAATTTTTTTGAGTAGTGTGTATATATATATAATCAGTCTGGATTGAGGTAATGAATGGTGAAACTAATGTATGGTACACCATGCTCACTTCCACCGGTCCAGAGGTCAGTGGTTGCAGCAAAATAAACACCCTGACTTAAACTCTTCCCAACATCACCTCTTACCTCATTGTACAACTTAGGAATGTTTGTTTTAGAAATTACAGTGCGTGATGTCACTTTGTACTGAGGCACAGCTACCTTCAGTAGCTTCAAAAAGGCTGGTCTCTCAACTGTTCTGAATGGCAGCATATCTTTTTCTATGAAGTAAGAAATAGCAGCTGTGAGGTCCTGAGCAATCTTAGAATCAGGTGCATAAGCGGTCTGTTTTCACTATTAAGGTATAATAGTTTATCAATTATTAGTGAGTTCTGGTGAGGCAATAATAAAACACTTAACAAACACTTGACTGGACAATCGGACAGAGAATGCAAGTGGATTTAATCTCCAGTTTGTATTCAAAATCGAGAGGTCATTAAACTCACATCACAGAATGCAGGATGATTGAAAATGACAAATTGCCAGTAAGAAACAGTTCGTTTTAAGCATCACAAACAAAACATGGAGTCCATGAGATAAGTTTGTCTAGACGCCTACGTGTCAAAACTTGATGGAGCCAGAATGATTAAACAAAGCCATGGTCCTCAACAGACCAGAATCTAGAGGAACTGTCATGGACATATGAATCCAGCATTACACAATAAGGCCCCAAAATTCAGTTTTAATATTACAGTGGTTTACCGTAATACCGGTAACCGTTCCATCCCTAATGTGTATGTGTGTGTGTGTGTGTACAGTGATTCCTTGCCAATTCGCGCTTTAAGTTCCATGGTTTTAGTTATTTGCTGATTTTTCAGAAATGTATAATATAATAAAAAAAATTTTTTAAAAATCGCAGAAATTCCACGAAAATCCACGCCACAGCAGACGAGAGGCAGCAGCTGTCAGGGAAACATCAAACAATGACTCACAGCCTCCTGTAAACAACACGAGAAACGTGGACGGCCCAGCACTTTAGAATCTGTGCGCTGATTGGCCGAGACGCATCACCCAAACATCACAGGATGTTGTGGATGTTCTCTCACAGTGAAGAAATGTTGTAACAGAAAGACCACAGTTGAGCCTGGTCCCTTGCTGGTCCCCATTAACAACAAAAAATAAGAGATCACTGTATATATACAGTGCCTTGCGAAAGTATTTGGCCCCCTTGAACTTTTCTACCTTTTGCTACATTTCAGGCTTCAAACATAAAGATATGAAATTTTAATTTTTTTGTCAAGAATCAACAACAAGTGGTACACAATCATGAAGTGGAAAGAAATTTATTGGACTTTTTAAACTATTTTTTAACAAATAAAAAACTGAAAAGAGGGGTGTGCAATATTATTTGGTCCCCTTGTGTTAATCCTTTGTAGTGCCACCTTTTGCCGCAATTACAGCTGCAAAGTCTCAGTTTTGCACATCGAGAGACTGAAATTCTTGCCCATTTTTCCTTGCAAAACAGTTGGAGCTCAGTGAGGTTGGATGGAAAGTGTTTGTGAACAGCAGTCTTCAGCTCTTTCCACAGATTCTCAAATGGGTTCAGGTCTGGTTCTCTTGGTTATCACTAGTGTCCGACCGATAGAGATTTATTTGGCCCGATAACGATAACCAATTTTAGAGGAGGGGGGGGGGGCAATCACAGATAACAGATATGCAACTGATATAGTGAATTTTTGAGATGGAATGAAAACAGGCCTTGGATTGTGCAAAGATTTTGCCCCGATATGATTATGCAAGGGTACAGTCATAGTAGTACAGACAGCTGCTTTATTACAGCAATGTCTTTATTCAAAACTTAATGTTTTTTAAATTACACTGAACATTTGTAGTTTTTCAGTCAAGCAAAAAGAAAAAAGTGGAATGACACAGACAGCAGATTTGCACATAAAAATAAAATAATGTAGCAGCTAGTATTGAACCTGAGAATAACGCTTCAAGAGGACATGAAACATTCAAATAAATTGTGATGGTTTACTAAATGGACATCCCCTCTAAACAACCATTATATATTAAACATGATAAATATAAGCATTTAGGAGAAAAAAAAGAAGCTCTTTATATTGCCTGACCCTCACACGTGACGCTCATTCAGGACCAATCATTACCAATCATTTACAGTAAAAATAATAAAAGATATCTAGAAAAGTAATGACTAAAACAGTGATAGGAGGAAGCATACAAAGCACAGGAGAGAAGACAACTAGTAGAAGACCCCTATTGTATTTCTTAGGGATGTAAAAAGTTTATACAATGTTTAAAGCCACGAGCGAACAGCCCGTTTTAATCCACTGCTGCGCTGGATAGCAGCGCTGAAAAGATGTCTTCGAGCCGACAGATTTCATCTGCAGCACAATAATGATCTGATGTGAGCTTTCTTAAACAATATAGCAGTCTTATAACTGTCAGAAATTCAAAACGAAGCACAACCACTATTATCACGCGGACCTATTCACCTAAAGCTCCCATCAGTCCACAGCAGCAGACACAGTCTGACTGCTCAGTCAGAGCTAGTCACAGCTGAAATATCCACAAAAAATATTTCTTACCTTACCCCACGTTTTTCACAGCGTTCAGTCAGGCTCAAATCTCGGATTTAAAACGTTATAATCCACAGGTGTTATTGTTCCCAAATCCGTAATCTTCCCCATCGTCACGTTACTTCATAATAATTTGTGCGATAAAGTTTTTTTTTATATCCATAGAAATACAGTAGTGGTCTCCTCCTTGTCTTCTTCTCTCCTGTGCTTTGTATGTCTCCTCCTATCACTTATCTAGACGTTACCTGTCTCGATATATTTTATTATGTTTGACTGTAAATGCATTGTATGGCGCAGCGAGCGACTAGTGCTTGCTTGGATTCATCAATCCTTTTAACCACGCATTTGTATTAAACTGTACCCTTCTGTGCTTTTGTGCAAACCGCGTTCACAAACACGGGGAAATTAACACAGGACAATGAATCCACAATTATACCCATGGCATGTCATGTGTTGGGCTGTTTTAGTTTTTGCTACTTAAACTTGAACTGATCCCTTAACTCTGCTAATGTCATTCATGTAGCTAATGCTACGAGACACCAGCTAATGCTACGAGGCGGATGGTAAAGTTACCTCGTAGTTAGGCTACAAATTAATAATTAGCATACACACGGGGGTCTTGGCCGGGGACACTTTCATGTTGAAAGGGGCAATGAAATGTGGCCTATAATGATCACGTTAACAGTTACTTAGCCTATTTCATTAACTAACTTAACGTTGCTTGTGGCAAGAGGGAAAAACTCTTGCGATGCTGCTGGTCCGGTCAGAGTTTTGGCGATGAGGTGAGGTGATGTGTTAAAGAGTAAAGTGGGGGAGGGACTGAAATGTGAGCTGAGCTCAGCGCGCTCTGCTGGACAAAATAAATCATTACACCAGCACTTTATTATTTCTCACACGTTTTTTTCTATCGGCGAGACATTTCACCGATACGATAGAACCTCCGACAGAACGGGAGCCGTTCTATCGGGCCCCGATATATCGGTGAACGATAATCGGTCGGACACTAGTTATCACCAAGTTACCCAATATTCATTAAGCTGATGTCCCTCACATGATGTATTTAAACTTTGACATTGTCTTGGCCATTCTAACACCTGGATATGTTTATTTGTGAACCATTTCATTGTAGATTTGGCTTCATGTTTTGGATCATTGCCCTGTTGGAAGATAAATCTCCGTCCTAGTCTCACGTCTCCTGCAGACTCCAGCAGGTTTTCTCCCAGAATGCTCCTGTATTTGGCTCCATTCATCTTCCCATCAGTTTTAACCATCTTCCCTGTCCCTGCTTAAGAAAAAACGGCCCAAACCATGATGCTGCCACCACCATGTTTGACAGTGGGGGTGGTGTGTTCAGGGTGATGAGCTGTGTTGCTTTTATGCCAAACATATTGTTTTGCATTGTGGCCAGAAAGTGGTGGCAGCATCATGGTTTGGGCCTGCTTTTCTTCAGCAGGGACAGGTCTGACGGCCTCTCTTACCTGAGGTGTCCACCACCAGGTTCGAGGATTGCCGCTATGGCAGGGACCGACGACCTTACAGCCACAGCTCCAGTCAGCCGCTTCGGCAATGGAGGCGCGGAACATGGCCCATTCAGACTCAATGTCCCCCGCCTCCCCCGGGATGTGATTGAAGCTCTGTCAGAGGTGCGAGTTGAAGATCTGTCTGACAGGTTCCTCTGCCAGACATTCCCAGCAAACCCTCACTACACGTTTGGGCCTACCAGGTCTGACTGGCATTCTCCCCCGCCATCTGATCCAACCCACCACCAGGTAGTGATCAGTTGACAGCTCAGCTCCTCTCTTTACCCAAGTGTCCAAAACATACGGCCGAAGATCAGATGATACGACTATAAAGTCAATCATCAATCTACAGCTGAGTGTCCTGATGCCACGTGTATTTATGGACATTCTTATGCTTGAACACGGTGTTCGTCATGGGCAAACTGAGACTAGCACAGAAGTCCAACAAAACACGCTCGGATTCAGATCAGAAAGGCCGTTCCTCCCAATCATGCCCCTCCAGGTACCATTGCCCAGGTCATTGCCAACGTGAGCATTGACATTGACGTCCCCATTAGGGGCGCTTTCCAGCACCCCCGCCAAGGACTCCAATAAGACTGGGTACTCTGAATCAGAATCAACTTTATTGCCAGGTACGATTTTACACATGCGAGGAATTTGTTGTGGCGATGATGGTGCATGCGATTAAGGGAAAAATACAAACAATGTAAACTAAAAATATTGCGATATAAATATATATACACAAGCAGTTTTTTAGCATTGAGGGCAGAGCGACCAAGAGTGATGTGCCATGAAAATGTGCAAATGAACAGGTAGTGCAAACTGAACGTTAATGTGACGTGTAGTGTTCTGAGTTCTGTCAATGTGACAGCAGTGTCAGAGTCAGAGGTGGAGAGTGGTGGGTGTCGGGGGGGTTCCGGGTCTTATTGATAAGGCTGACAGCAGATGGGAAAAAAACTGTTCTTGTGGCGTGAGGTTTTGGTCTTGATGGTCCGCAGCCTCCTGCCAGAGGGGAGTGACTCAAAGAGATGGTGTCCGGGGGGGGCGAGGGATCAGCCACAATCTTTCTTGCAGCCCTCAGGGTCCTGGAGGAGTCCAGGTCCTGAAGAGATGGGAGATTGCAGCCAATCACGTTCTCAGCTGACTGAATGACACGCTGCAGCCTGCTCTTGTCCTTGGCGGACAAGAATCCGTTAACTGTGAACCGTACTACAGAATAGACACATTGCATTTATTCGACACATCCGAAAAGTCTGCAGCTCCCAGACCCCAGATCTGCATCTCAAACCGCGTTCTTAACACTCCTACTGACCGCCACTAACACCAAGTCTCTACCACTGTAAATAACTAGGAGGTAAGCAAGCAGAAACGAGTTAACAGTGAAATGAGACGGAGTCAAACAAACACAATCACTATTCATCAGCCCTAGTCCATCGATCGACCCCACCGTTGCACGGTACCAATCGTCGCTACGGTAACCTGGATCTCCTGAAAGGGCAGAACAAACACATCTAGCAAAGAACCCTGGCTGAGTAAATGAAACCCAAAACAACACAATAACATGATTCATAATTATGATCAGCATAATTAAGTAACTCATTAACTAACATTAGGTAACTAGCTAACTACCATACACATTCAACCCATGTCCACAGAAACCCCTCCGGGCCTCCCCCCTTCGGTGTAGAAGGCTTTGGGTCTTCTGGCACGGATCCCACGGTGGCGACACCAGAACTGCTCGCCAGCACATCCTGGATGACAATGTAGTATTGTAGCATGTAGAATGTAACAGTCTTTATTGTAGAAGCGTCAGTCCCTAACTTTGATCTTTATTGTAGAAATGTGCACCACCAGCTCAAACACTGTTCAGGAAGCTTCAAAAGCAAGCATCATTGAGGAAACTTCAGAACCCCCTCGATAGATAGCTCAGGGATCAGCATCAGAGTTAGGATCAGGATCAGGAACCCCCTCAGCGTCCAGCAGAAACCCAGGTCCCCCACCACACGATGTTAATGGCTGCATGGGTAGCTAGCCAACCCCAGGAAGGGACCAGTCGCTGTCGCCCTCAGCAGTTCACTTACGAGTCTCAAGCCAACTCCTAAATCTGGCCAAAAGAAAAGAATAATTAAATCAAAAAAAGAAAAGAATAATTAAATCACAAGATAGCATTAAAAGAAAAATCAATAACATAAAATAAGCATCAAAATAACCAATAAGGAAACAAAACAGAAGAAGTAGTGCAGACAAAATCTTTTCAGTTGTCATACACACGTCTAACCAGGACTGTTTCCATTCTGAATTGGAGCGTCGCCAGAGACGAAGCTTCACATCTTTATCTTAGGACCAATCCAGATTTCCCAGGAGCACAAAACTGAAACGTAGTTCCACCTCACATCAGTCATCTCAAAGTCTATTCTCTGAGCGACCCGAAGTAGGTGGAGAGACCTCAGGACTGGACCGGTACGGTCGCATTTCCTGGTTTCAGCTGAACTCCAGCAGTCACATCAGAATGCACAGCAGCTCACCTGCAGCTGGTTCAGAACCCAGTGAGCAGGTCCTCACAGCAGTCTCACCTGGTGGAGACCAACTCACAGATCAGACTTCCAAAATCTGGTCTAAACACCAGTCTCTTGACTCTGGCAATGTTTCCAGATGGAATAGGGAAAAGCTGTTAATACTATTGCCATAATAAATGCCATCATTGTCATAATGACATCAAGGCTGTCGACATTCAGTCCAGGTCCCAATAGTCCTCCACAAATTCCAAATCAGAGTCATAAACCCCATAGAGAGGCTCAGGTGACGTTCACACAGTTCCTATGGAACAGACAACAACTCAAGTTCCTGACTGAGTTAAACTGATGGAGAACACAGGTATGCATCTAACTCCAAATAAACTCACATAAGCCAGGCCTCAGTCCCACACCGTTAAGGTACAGGACAAGCCAACCACCATCACCTGTGCACCTCAGTACCAGGAACCGTCCTCGAGATCAGCTGATGTCCAAGGCCCCGCCTTAGAGGACAAATCCACAAGCTGGTTATAGGGACGTCAGAGGCACTGAAACAGAAGAGCCAAGACTTCAGAACCAGAACCTTGGAGCCCAGCTAAGACAACCACAGCCTCAATCAGGCCACGTGCAGACTGTAGCACAGTCGCACGGACAAAAAGGCAGGAGACAGATACAGCCGTCTAGTCCATTACCATAGTTGACATAATACTGTCTTGAATAAACCCTGCAAAGATGAATTGCATAATGTTTGTTCTGTGACTGTGTATTTGTGTCCTGTAGGCACTTTTGCTGTTATAAGTCTCATGATTGGAGGTGTTGCAGTGAGGGAGGCCCCAGACTCTATGTTTTATGTTCCCTCTACCAATGGGTCCAACATGTCTGTTGTGGATGAGGAGGCTCGTGATGCCAGGAGGGTCCAGGTGGCTGTGGTGCTCACCACCCTGGTGGGAATCATTCAGGTCAGTCTGGGAATAGCACACACGGGAAGTAATGTAGTCAGCATGCTTTCAATTTGCCTCGAGTGCCTGTCAATTAGCTGGAACATCAGAGTAAAGGTTCTTTTGCCTTTTTCCTCAGATGATCATTATGCTCCACATATTGATTTGCCATACTTGTTTTTTTTTTTTTTTTTCCTTTTCTAAGATTGGATGTCCTTCTTGACACAACCCTCCTCATTTATCCAGGCTTGGGAATGGCTCTAAGACTGTAGTTCTCAACCTTTTTTGAACAAACGCCCCCCTGAGCCACCTTGATGCTCTTAATGCGCCCCCCGTTAAAAAAATGAGTGTGAGTGTGTGTGTGTGTGTGTGTGTAAGCATGGATTTTAATATGTGGAAATGGAAATAATGGAAATGACATGGAAATAAAACTATAATACTTCAGTTGCACTGAGACTGAAACCTCTTAAGTTGATCTTCTGGACTGTGAGGCTGAATTTCTGAGTTTGAACTGTGAGATTGAATTTAGATCAAATTGATCTTTCTACACAAAGAAAGGCCACACCGCCTTTTATGATTTTTTTAAGTCATCATCATTTGTAAATAAATTCTTGGAACTAAGAAAAAATACCACCACAGCAGAGTTTGTTGAAAATCTGTTTTATGGGTAGGCTAATTGAAGATGCCAACAACATCATGCACACTTCATGTGAACAACAGTGAATTAACCAACCAAAACCCAGAACCACTCGTGTGTCAATTAATGCGCCTTAAACATTTCAAAAGGTCATTTTCGGAGTAGGCTACTGACAAGGCCTGGCAATGAGAAAAAAAGAAGAAAAAACTTTTTTTTATGTCTGGATACACTGCCGTGAGCTTAAGCCTCAATGCACCAGAGCTCACGAGGTCCAGATTTTAGTATTTTGTCTGCATGTGGAGAGCTCGGCTGAATCCCTGTTCAGTAAGCCGAGTCTTCAGATGCCTCGTCTGGATGTTGTTTAGAAAGATGCTCCTGTAATGTTTGTGATTAAACGTGATTACGTAGTCTTGATTGTTTTCATTGGTTGTTGAATGAATATGCTGAAAAGGGCTTTCTCTGCTGCTGTGTGTTTATGGGCGTTACTATGGGGACCGATCCCGCTCAGCTGGTCTGATTGTGATGTCGAGAGAAAAGGAGATTTTACCGGGTCATGGAAGCAGCAGACTCAGGGTTTTGGTCTCAGACAGCAGCTTTATTTTTTGAAAGGAAATCTGAGCACAACATTTTATTATAACAAATAGATTTGCACTATAAAAAATCATTGGGAAACCATCAAGATTTAAAATAGAGTTCTCAAGACGTGGCCCCCCTCATTTGTGCCTGAGCACCCTCCTCGCAGCCCTGACATTTCCAGCGCCCCCCTAAAGGTTCAGAACGCCCCCTGGGGGGGCGGTACCGTCCCCGTTGAGAAACCCTACTCTAAGAGAACAAGGGCTTGTGACCACTTGGTGGCTGGGGTAATGGGGGCAATCTGCAGTTCAGTGTCCTGCCCACGGGTGCTTTAGCACATGGCAGAACTTGATATCTCCAGACAATTCCTCGTGATTCATATCAACAAATGCTCCTCTTGGACACTAAACTTAAAACTGTGAATGTCTTTAATCGATCAAAACTGCTCTAAACCACATCTCAAAACTCATTTCAATAATCTATTCCAGGTTTGCAAGCTTGTGATTCTAGCTAACTTTCCTTTAAATAATTTCCTCCAGCATGGTGAGTAAAGTTTTTAAGGACTCCCTACAGGTGTGTAGGCGAAGTAATTTTAATGACAACCATCATTCTATACACGCATCTGTTGATTAGCCAGTAATTGGAAACATGAAGTATGGAAGCCTGAGGAAAACTGAAGATTTCGACTGACCAGATAAAGACACAAGACTTTTATACAAATATCAATGTATAATTTCGTGATGGCGTGACAAGCATAATGTTACGTAACAAACATAATGATTTTTTGTTTGCTACACATAAATTTTATTTCCTAATGAATTGAATGTTATGCATACAGGTTAGTGTTGTAATGTTATGTAAAGTGTAGAATTGTTACCCTACAATGATGGGTGTATACAGCTCAAACTAGGCTGGGGCGATGTGGACCAAAAGTTTTATACCGATATAATTAGGCTAATTATAGATATATGATATATATCCCGATATTTTTTCTGCAAAGTGAGAGCAAATGTTCAGTTAAAGCCAAATATGACCTGTCACAAGTAGTTTTATTCAAACTAGCTATTTCAGTGAACAGTGGCAAAAAAATTAAATGGATAAACGGGTTTATTCACCTGGTTCATGAAAAAATGCTCAGTTGTTCAAATAATAAAATGTAAACAAAAATACTGTAAAACAACAGGAGTACCCTTTTTGAAATGAAAGCTCCGTAAGGTGTACGTTTAAAGAAAAACAGCCTATGAAATAAAATAGTCCAATCTTTTTCTGAGAAAAGTGCAATAAACATTTTTTTAGGTAACTATAAATGGCTATTGAAATCAAATTACAGATTTTCTTCCCCCCTTTTTAACAAATCCACAGATGCAAATAATGATCATTACAAAAGGACAAAATATGACAAACCCTAGAGCAGCATTTATATTTAAAGAAAGAACAAAATAAAGTGTTCAGTTTAAGAAAATGAAATTAAACATCAGCTTGAGATTAGCTTTTCATTTTTGTCAACTCAGTTTCTTATCTGAACAGTCTCAACCAGTTGCACAAGAAACAGACTGTCAACTCAAATTTTTCCACCCTCTTTTTCTACTTTGATAAACAGTAGTTCTGTCTTGAGGTAGACATTAGAAGACAGATGAGCCTCCTTCATTTAAAGATTTTGTGTGAGAAACACCAGCCTGTCAACAGCATCCAGCTTCAGAGATGCTCTGTGGCAGGTCACGATATTGCCACTGCAGCTGAAAACCCTTTCGGAGGGTGAACTGGTAGCTGGTACCTAGAGATACTTTTTTGCCAGGTGGCTCAGAGCTGGAAAGACAACTTCATGATCCTTCCACCACTTGAGGGGATCAGTGTCACTCTCCACACTTGCTGACTCCATGTAACTTGACAGTTCATTTTCAATAGTTCCCTCTCAGAGTTGGTGCAGTGGTTGTAGCTGTGCGCTGCTTGAAGAAGCTTGCCAGCGTCTTCTTAGCTTTTGGTGCAACTGCTGCTTCTCCATCTGCAGGCTTAGGCACAGTGGGTATGTGTAGGTAAGGAGGCTGACAGCTGCTCTGATCAGCCAGTAGCGTCTCCACCTCCAAGACAGCTCTGCGTTTCAATGCATAAACTTTTTCACTTGGGATGTGGGTGGCCCTGATGAAGCCATCTCCAATAGGTCAGTAGTGGCTGGGTCAGAATACTTGCTGTTGAGGTACTCATCAATCCTGGTCTTGATTGATTTGCAAAGCTCGCCGTCACCTTCTTCACATGCCAGGAGACTTTTGTTAAAAAGGTGCAGCACAGGTTTCACATACAATAGAGTGACATACTCCTCACCTGACAAAGCATCGGTAAATTAATGGAGAGGTTGCCAACAATATGATAAATATGGTTATGAAATCTACCATTCTGTATTGTAGGTGATTTTACTTTTAGCACTTTAAGTTTTGTGCCTTATTAATTTACTTAACCTCTATTTAACAATCAATTTTTCAGCAGAGTCCTGGCTAAGACAGCCAAATAAAAAAGTTGCAGACAGACACACAAAAGAAAATTAGGAAAAACTAACATTTTAGTATGTTGCTCCCGTTGTTGGTTGTTATAGCAACCAGATGCTTTTCTCTGAATTGAAAACTATGGTTCATAGTTTTCAGTAGCTTTTTGAATCAAATTTGTTCCACGGTTGAAACATGGACTATATCTTTAGAAATATGAGGGACACCGCTTTCATTATAGTACACCACTTGTCACTTTTCTCTTCATAATGCACACTGCAGGAAAATGAGGCTTGCAGTGGTTTTTGTTTCAGGGCTGGAACCTTTCTGGGATGTGGATGGCTTGTGGCTGGGGCTTCTGCAGCGCACAGCTTTTTTAGCTAAGGTGCTAAAAAACAGCGTCTCCACTTCCTGAGGGTCCTCAGGAAAAATAACATCGCACAGAGACTGTTGGTGTCCTTTTCCAGGTCTCCATAGAAGCCATTCTAATGTCCTGTATATGTGTGTGGTTTAGCAACTGGACCACCTCCACACTGCTCGCTGTGCTAAAAAAGTTCAGAGCATTGTTAAAGACACTTTCCATCCTGGTCCCTCCATGTTTGAACTTTTGCCGTCAGGCAGACGTTTCAGGACGATCAAATCAAGAACAAACAGACTGAAAAACTGTTTTTATCCGACAGCAATAACCACCCTCAATGCATTAAGGATTAATCCTTAGAACATCAAAGGGGAATAGTTGTGACAGAGTGAATGGTGGCGTGTGTGTTTTTTGGTTGAGCGAAAGGGGATGTTTGACTGTGTATTTATTTATTTATTAATGTAGCACCGGTATTAATTACCGTAGTTAATGTTTTTAATGGTGCACTGACTGTTTGGCACTTTTTAAATTTCATTGTACTTGTTACAGTGACAATAAAGGGCTGTTCTATTCTATTCTATTCTATTCTTTACACACTCTACTGTAGTTTGTCCCACAGTTTTAGGTGGTGAAAAAGATTTGTAGTCCTTCTACCCTTGGCTGTAACTTGTTTATCGCACTCCCTGAAACAGAGGGGCCTTAATACAGTCAGATACTCACATAAGTATAGACTATATTGCCAAAAGTATTCACTCACCTGCCTTGACTCACATATGATCTTTAGTAACTTCCCATTCCTTATCAATATGATGTGGGTCCCCCCTTTGCAGCTGGAACAGCTTCAACTCCTCTGGGAATGCTGTCTACAAGGTTTAGGAGTGTGTTTATGTGGATTTTTGACCATTCTTCCAGAAGCGCATTTGTGAGGTCACACACTGATGTTGGACCAGGAGACCTGGTTCTCAGTCTCCGCTCTAATTCATCCCAAAGGTCTTCTATCAGGTTGATGTCAGGACTCTGTGCAGGCCAGTCAAGTTCATCCTCCAGACTCTGGCATCCATGTCTTTATGGACCTTGCTTGGTGCACTGGTGCACAGTTATGTTGAAGAGGAAGGGGCCAGCTGCAAATGTTCCCACAAAGTTGGCAGCATGGAATTGTCCAAAATGTCTTGGTCTGCTGAAGCATTCAGAGCTCCTTTCACTGGAACTAAGGGGCCAAGCCCAGCTCCTGAAAAACAAGCCCACACCATAACCCCCCTCCACCAAACTCTACACTTGGATCAATGCAGTCAGACCAGTACCGTTCTCCTGGAAACCACCAAACCCAGACTCTTCCATCAGATTACCAGATGGAGAAGTGTGATGTGATTCTTCCCTCTAGAGCACATTCCTCCACTGCTCTAGAGTCCAGTGGTGGCTGCTCTACACCACTGCAGACTGTCGCACTATCCGCTTCAGCATCCTCTGACCCCGCCCCCTCAATTTACGTGGTGTAGCACTTCATGGCTGAGTTACTGTTGTTCCCAAACACTTCCATTTCCTTATAATACAGCTGACAGTTGACTGTGGAATATTTAGGAGCGAGGAAGTTTCACGACTGGATTTGTTGCACAGGTGTCATCCTATCACAGTTCCGCCTGGAATTCACTGAGTTCCTGAGAGCGACCCATTCTTTCACAGATGTTTGTAGAAACAGTCTGCATGCCTAGGTGCTTCATTTTATACACCTGGAGCCATGGAAGTGATTGATTGACCTGAGTGACCTGATTCCTATAATTTGGATGTTTTGGCAATATAGGACAATAAAGTGATATTTGTAAAAAAAAAAAAAAATAAATAAATGAATAATTTTGGCACTCGTGGCCTTTATTCACAGTGAAGGTAGACAGGAAACAGGGCAGAGAGAGAACGGGGAAGACATGCAGCAAAGGGTCGCACAGGCCAGGAGTCAAACCCGCAACTGCTGCACGAGGACTATCGCCTCTGTATATGGCCCGCCTGCCCTAACCCCTGTGCCACCGGACAGCCCATATATTGATATTTGTATATAGTTTTTATAATTTTACCTGGTCAGTTGACATCTTAAGTTTTCCTCAGGCTGCCTTTCTCCCTGGTTCTAAAAATTGTCTTGAAAACACATTCACATGTAGAATGGTAAACGGACTGCACTTATGTTGCCCATTTTAGACACTGTTGTGGTGCCCCCAAAGCACTTTACAATGACCTCTTATACACCCACTCACCAGAGGTGGGAGTAAGTCACTCGTGTGCAAGTCACAAGCAAGTCTGAAGTCATAACCTTCAAGTCACAAGCAACTCTCAAGTCACTGTGGTGAGAATTAAGCAAGTCAAGTCGAGTCCCTGCTATAGGTCAAGCAAGTCATAAGTCAAGTCGTAAAATATGATAATCCAGCCCACATTCCACATTTAAATCAGGTGAGTTTTATTTCACCATTAACATTAACAGCATGTGGTATACTAAAACCACGTGAATAGTTTGAATACATTTTTTATGATTATTATTCGCAACCTAGTAATATAATCAATCAGAACTTCTAGGTGGCTGTATACAAATAAAAACAGAGCAATTCAATCAGTCAATTACCCTACATGTTGCAGAACATGACACACATGGCATCAGACATGAAAAAAGTCATATTTCAAAAGTACTAACACATGCACATAGGAAGTGGAATTACACAAGCCTCAAAGCTGGTAGCGATCTTGCTTACAAAGCATTGCATTTGCAAAAAATTTAATTTGATAGTACTTTGTCGCTGAGTTGTGAACGATGGGGTTGCATCCATCCTCTTTTTTTTGCGGTATGCTGAGAATAGCCCAGACTGATGCTCTGGTTCAGACGGTGTCATTTGGTCCTGCTCATCAGTGGTTGGAGTGGTCTCTGAGAATCAAGTCTGATAAACAAGCAAACACAATAGTCACATAATATTTCAATCAAAATATTTTGTGGTGGTAGCAAAATATTAGGAACATTTTTCAATGTACACTCTCCAGTACACCACTATCACCCACTGCAACCTCAATAATATCTATAAAGTAGAATTATCACCTTTCTGGCAATGTCAACAAAAACTGAAGTTGTCTATTAGTATATATCAACATAGTGAGAATTTCTTTTACAGCCCATTTCCTCTTAGGGTTCACATTAAAATTGGATTACTATGGAAAACACAACATACTTTTTATCATCATGAACACATCCTCCTTGACGTTTTCAGGGGCCAAAACATCATGGGTCAACCACATGGAGCCAAATGAAGGATCCAAAAGAGCAGCTTTCAGGTATAGAGGGTCAGAGAAGGGCAGGGTTGCTCCATTACTCTGGTTATCTGCCATTCTCATGTTTACAAAGATCCCACTGAATCTTCTTCGGAGTCATTCTTGCAGGGTATGGATCAAGCCACCCAAGTAGCGCACTTTCTCTTTTTGATTTTCCAAATGATGATTAATAGAAAGGATACAGGGTACCACAGCACTTATAGTGACAATTTTTTCTCCGTGTGTGAGATCTGTGGCTTCTCCAAAAGGTTGAAGAACATCCACTAGTTCCTCATCTGATTCCACTCTCTAGCTGTGAATACTATCTCTTTGTGTCCAGCATCTTCAAGAACTGTAGACAGTTTCAGGTGGTCACAGTTGAGCACTGATTTCAGTTGCCTCAGTGTAGAATTCCAGCGTGTGGTAACAGAGGCAGGGATTCCACGCTGTCCAAACTCATTCTCAAATTTGTTTTTGAAAGAGGTGCTTGTGTGGAGCAAAGAGCTCAACCTGGAAGCTTTGGCGAGAGCTGCACTGAGTAATTTAGTCTCTTTAAGGCCATCACCTATAGCCAACTAAAGAGTGTGTGCAAAGCACTGGAGTCTTGTCTGGGACTTTGCACTCAAGACATTTTGAACCCTCTCTTGGTCTTCCACAGTAAGGTCGTTCCAAATGTCTAAATCATCAAGGTCGTCATCTTCATCTCCCTGTTCAGGAAAACATGTAGTGAACGCCTTTTTCATGTTGGCAGCATTGTCACAGATGATGTGGTCAAACTTTTTCTTGATCTGATATTCTTCACATATTTGTTCAAACTCCTCACAAATTCTTTCCCCTGTATGGGAACCTTTGAAGCGGTTACATGCAAGCAACTGGGATTTCAACTTCAGATTGTCATCTTCAATGTTTATCCAATGTCCTGTGACTCCAAGAAAGCCTCTCATCCTGCGGTCTGACCATATGTCTACAGTTACTGACACGTTATCTGACATTGCTAGTTCGTTTTTCAGCTTGATTTGCATATCTGCCACCAGACTGTCAAGCTTGGAAGTGATTGTTCTTCGACTCACTGGAGAGTACTTATTGTCCACTATAGACAAAAACTGATGAAAGCTTTTATGCTCAATGATGGTCCGACAGTATTGAGTTTGTAATGGCTTTCTGTTGTGGATGGTTGCAGTTGTATAGTTGCACACTATTTGATTCAATAATTTGGGAGATTGGAGGCTTATCATCAAGAACCAAAGTTCCTTTGGTATGGATGTATTCTTCATATCTGTAAACAGTAAAAAGAAGAGAAAGGTAAATATATTTAGCCCACATTATGATCTTCATTGAATAGTAAATCATTAGAAATATAATTTAGATCTATGAAGAATCATATAAAATTGATATTAATCCTGGTTTGCAGCTTAGACTCAATCAGGAAGTCTGTTCAATTTCTGTATTGGCTTTTTTAAAAAGCAATGAAAGTTACATACAGGAAAACAAAATCCAATATGCAATGTGAAATGTGAAACAAATGGTCACGGTTTGTCACAATGTTCCCTATGATATCTCCACTGAATAAGTCCTTTTACATTATTATCCAAAACTGAAAATTCAACCACGTATTATTACCAAATATAATAATAGCCGGTTTCAATTGTCCCCGTTATCCTTTAAACGCTGGGTGCAGATGTATAATTTGACAAATAACCGCCGCTTCCAAATAACGCCAGTTCTAATTTATTTTTTAAAACAATCAAGGAAGAAGACGTGACCACTGACACAGCATGTTTTTCTTCTTCCCACTTTTCACATGTTCATGGCTGGTGGTATCTGCGTGAACGGGTGCCGCAGTGAGCCGCAGTTGCGGGAGGTGCGCGCCCTTTGATTCGGCCAGATGAGGCTGCCGTCAGGTCTGGCCGGGTCGGGGGGCACGCACTCTCCCTTTGTTTTTTCAGCGGCGGCCGCCGGAGCCCGTCACCGTTAGCTAATGTTAGCAAACGTTAACTTTTTAATAGCTAGCTAAAAGACACAGTCACGTAACTTACGTCTGTTTGTGAGTTTTGTAGTGCCGGATGAATTTCGATGTTGTGGTCGTAGTGTCAGTGATTTTAGAGGTGCAGATCTTGCAAACCGCTGTTCTCTTCTTCTTACCAATATCGACAACGTAATCCTTGAAACCAAATGTAATTATTTTTGGTCTGGTCGCCTCCATCCCTGTTGTACCTGTGTTGTTGACCTGCTGACCGCTATCAATCCGTGCCGCATGGTTTCCTGCAGACCTTATTTGGCCAGGCGCCCCGCCCGGCCTGAAATCTCGAGCGCCCGGGCTACAATGTCGGGAAAAAAAAAATGTCGGGAAAAAAAAAAAAATGCAATGCATACAAGTGACACGACAGCGCTTGAGAACTGATCAGCGCACATAGGTTTGTGTTATAATGAATTAATGTTGATTCTCTAGTGCTGCGATGTTTGCCTGCAGTGCATTCTGCGCCACCTCTCTCTCTCTCTTTCACACACACACACAGTGATAACCTCTCTGTCGATCACTCACGTTTGACAGCTCACGTCTCGTCTCACTTCAATACAAGTTTTCCTCCGCTCGCTTTTATGTCAGTCCGCAATTATTTATAGTCAGTAGAGATTCTGGTAAACTTTATTCGTAATAGACCCGGTGCTTTTGTTTTGACCAGACAGTGCGACCTCTCACTGCGGTTTTTTTTTTTTTTTTTTTTTGGTTCGCCAATTCATTAAAGTGACACACGCACACACTAATCAACATTATGTTTAACTTTGTCTATAAAAGAAAAAAAGAACATTAAGTATTTAAACTAACTAACTAAATAAATAAAGACCAATGGGCGCACTGCCTGTCATCTGGACTCCAAGCTCACGTAGCTTCAATTGACAGCTGTCACTCTGAGGTGATTGATGACCAGTCCGCCCAGTCAAAAAGGTAACGCCTACTATGTAATTTACTGGTATGCAATTGATCAGTAGTAGAGTAAATGAGACATAGTCTTTTAGTTAAGAAACTGAGGTAGCCTACACTTTATAGTGTTTTCCATCATCATGTTTGTGGGTTTGTTGTTAAGCAACTTCTTTCATATTTTGAGGGCAAAAATAATAATTGAACAATCTAATTAATTAAGTAATTTATCCTTTTTTTTGGCTCTCGGCTACCGTTCTCGGCTTGAACCCCCCCCCCGGCCAAAGTTTTTTCCTGCAGGAAACCCTGTGCCGCGTGCTGCGCGGGCTGCACTCTAAAATCCTGTGTCAAAACAGAAAAACAAACAAAAAAAAAAAAAATTTCCTTACGTAATCTAACCTTAAAAAGTTGCAAAAAATACCTATATTTAAAATTAGTCCTTAGTCAAGTCCTTTCAAGTCATCTGTCTCAAGTCGAAGTCAAGTCTCAAGTCATGAAGACCAAGACAAAGTCAAGTCGAGTCTTTTATGAGTGTTATTCAAGCAAGTCTAAAGTCATCAAATTTGCGACTCGAGTCTAACTCGAGTCAAGTCATGTGACTCGAGTTGCCCACCTCTGCCACTCACACACCAATGTGTGGCTGCTGCCATGCAAGGCGTTGCCAGGCCCCATTGGGGGCAAATAAGGATTCAGTGTCTTGCCAACAGACACTTCGACACATGGACAGTTGGAGCCAGGATTGAACCGCCAACCATGTGGTGACTGGACGACCTGCTCTATGCAGACTGTTGTAAAAACTGCTTTGCCTCAGACCCCAGGAGGAAGTGATGAGAATCTAAAAACTGAGAACCTGCTCAAGATTGCTTTAAAGGAGTTTTTCTCTTGTTACTGTTTCGATTGAGGGTTGTGCTCTGGGTCTCTAAAAAGTGCCTTGAGTCAGTTTGTTTTGTGGTATTTGTTATACAAATAAAGTTTAAAGGTGGTGTAGGTGTTGTTTGAAAAACGGTTCCAGCAATCCAACTCAAGTGAGATTTTGAAAATATACACTCCCTCCCTCTTCCCAAAGACTCCGCCTCCTCCCCTTCAGCTCACCCCTCGAAACCACGCCTTCACACGATTCACAACTACATGAACCGCAGGGAGGGAGGGGTGGGTGGGAGTGCATTGATATTTGATGGACGTATTATGCAGCCAATCAAAATAGTGATGATCACTATTTTGATTGGTCAGAGTTTTTCTCTGATTTTACCCTCTAGACCGGGCCAAAATGTTTCGTTTTTTTTGCAAACATTTTATTTCAGTGGGTGCAATGGGAATGTGAAAAGGTTTTCAGGCAATATTGTAAAAAGTGTTGCACAAAAAACACACCTACCCCACCTTTAATTGAAGTTCTTATTCATATGTGACGTGGAGCCATCAGTGTTGGGCAAGTTCCCTTTCTACACAAACTAGTTCAGTTCATAATTCACAGAAATTAAAATGAACTAGTTCAGTTCACCATTTCAAAAAGTGAACTAAATAGTTAATTTTTAGTTCTTTTTTCTTACTCTTTTTTAATGTTGCTGTGAGCAATTATTTGTCAAAATGATTGCCACTCCCCATATACTACACCACCAGACAGCAATTATTTTATCCATTTTATCTGTCGAAAGCCATGTGTCCAATTCAGAATCTTTATTAGCATTGAAGGGACAGCCCATGTAAAACTGTAATTTCCCTTTCAGCTTCTCTCTACAGTATATTAAAAATATGAGGAAAAACTTGCTGCCAAATAGTCTTTATTATAAGACAAAAACAGGTCCTTAAGGTGCAAATGTTTTTTTTCCCCCATTTTAATAATTCAATCCGTGCTCCTCCGGTTCTGGGCGACTGCAGCTTTCATCTTCCTTCATGCTTGTTTTAAACGTTTGATGATGCAATTGTTAAAGTGACAGAGGTGACAGTCGGTGTTGCCATGTTAGATTTCCGAAGATGCCTATTAGGCTCATTTGTGGTGGATTTTAAATGGGGTTCGCTGAAAACCTGGAATGGTTTTGACCGTGTGTGAACTTTGAATGAGCGGCGTTCACAACTGCCCAAATGAACTCGTTCACACCCGACAGTCATCAAGGAGAAAGAGCGCGTTCACGTTCACTCAAAATATGAAGTAGTTCGTGAACTTTCGTTGAATGAACACGTTCAGGTACAACACTGGGTGCCATAAAGTGATATGCACTTGTCGTGACAACATACATACATATTCACAGAAGTTGCTTTGTTTGTTTCTGCTAACAACAGAGAGCTCAATAATAGTTAAAAGAAAATAATCAAATGTTCCTTTATAAGACAGCTGAAACTGATGTTTTATGATGAGAAAGTTATTTTGTCCTACTGTAAAGGGTGTGTTCAATAAAGATACAAAAATTGTGTGTTTATCAGCTTTAGAAAATTGTTTTTGTTTTTGACTTGAATGAAGGTCAGCTAACAAGCATGGCAACTTAATCATCGGTGTTTCCTCCTCTGGCCTGGAGATGTCTCACTTGATTCATCGTTGTGGAGATATACTGGTTTTAACGTATATTAACTGGTTTGAATGGCTGTTAACTGGAGTTAGCACTAGGACCACAGGACTGGGACATGAAAAGGAGCGCTGGACGCCGGCAGCTCCTCAAGTACACCAGACTGGACTGTACTGAAACCTGAATTTTTCCCCTTGGGTGATCAATAAAGTATATTTGAATTTGAATGCAGGCAACCTGTGAATTCCTGGGGGTCCACATACGATTTCTTGCTACTGTATATCGGTGTGATCCATCAACAGGGATTTGGACATCTTTCTGCTTGGGGAAACAGCTGGTTTTGAGCATAACAAAATTTGGTCACTCTGATGTTTCTGGCACTTAACAGCCATTCAGGAGAGTTGAAAGCAGACTGACCTGCTTTTTCTTGATACTGTACATATTTCGATTTGAAACAAAGCTGTCCCTGTTGTTTCAAAAGTATTCTTAACATCTTTTACTATTCTTTCAGATTGTCTTCGGTTTTCTCAGGTTTGGGTTTGTGGCAATTTACCTCACAGAGCCTCTGGTGCGAGGCTTTACTACAGCAGCATCTATGCATGTTGTCATCTCCCAGCTCAAGTACTTCCTTGGAGTGAAAACACAGCGTTTCTCTGGGCCCCTCTCTGCTATTTATGTGAGAATAACTTCTATAGGGTTTGGAGAAAACCTGATTTTTTTTTTTTTTTTTTTTTGAGTTCATCTCCTTTCCCATGTAGATTTTAATCTACTAAACCTTTTGCAAATGCAACAAACTAATTTCTTTCATGGTTACAGAGTGTCAAAGCAGTACTTGGTGAAATCACCAGCACCAATGTTGCCACTCTTGTCCTGGGCCTTGTGTGCCTTGTATTCCTTTATCTGGTGAAAGTCCTCAACGAACGCTACAAAAAGCAGCTGCCGGTTCCAATTCCAGGAGAGATCATTGTGGTTATTGTCTCAACTGGTGTGTCATATGGTTTGTCCTTATCAGATGACTACAAGGTGGATGTGGTTGGGAAGATACCAATGGGGTAAGCTATAAGTGTGAGTGGTGGGGTGGAAAGCCATTGTGTAGTTTTTAGTCTCTTCTTTAGACAGTGGGACAGATATACTGTCAATACTTTCTCATGTGTCCTCAGGCTTCGCCCCCCTGCTATCCCAGAGTTCTCTCTGTTACCCAGTTTGGTCACAGACTCATTTGCTATAGCAGTTGTAGGATTCTCAATGGGCATCTCCCTTGCCAAGATCTTCGCCCTTAAGCATGGCTACAGTGTGGAAGGCAACCAGGTGAGTGTATGTGACCATGTGAGGATTTGACTCTTGCATAGTGAACTTTCAACATGGATCACTGTTTCAATTGGGGCTTAAAATTGAATTTAGAAACCTTTTAATGTAAGTGAACACATGTTCTTTTCAATTCTAAAAGAACTAAGTTAAGACAATGAAGATTTATGTGATCAGTGGCATAGCAATAAAAATGTTGATCAACCAGTGATAGTTCACATCAACCAGTACTCGAGATGCCAGTGTGACAGGGCCTGGTACTGAGATAAAGCATTGAGAGCAAAGATTACTGTCAACAAAATAAGGTAATCAACAGTGAGAATAAATACCGTATTTTCCAGACCATAAAGTGCACCTAAATATAAGCCGCACCCACTAAAATTTAAACGAAATATATATTTTGTCACATATACGCCGCACCGGACTATTAGCCGCCGGTATTCAGGCTGAGAAATAAAATATTTACATTGAAAGATTTTGTACCATCAGTGTTTATTCACATACCTGAACTGATTGTTTCTGATCAGAACCTGTAACACGGCAGTAAAAGTGCTGATCAAACAAAACAGAAAAGTCATTGATGGTTTTATTTTATTTTCCTCCTGTACACTAAAACCAAGTTACTTTATTTTTCCTCCACCTGTGTACTGAAACCCCTCAACACAGCAAAGACATCCGGAACGGATCCGTGAAACGGACCCGTATCGGGCTCCACTTGCACTCAGTGCCGGATCCGCTGCGTCTGTTCCGCATCTGTGATTAAAACCTTACCTACGCGGCAGGTCTGCTCAGAACCCGGAAATCCGCTGGGGAACCAACAGACTGATCAGACAAACTGATAAATCCAGGTGTGTCTGAGTAGCCACAATGATCAGACACACCTGGATTACTCAGTTTGTCCAATAATAACAGGTATTGATGCTCACAAAATGAATGTAGAGTAGCATAGCCAACATAGGCTACTGAACAAAACAGAATAGCCTTTAACTGCTTGGTTTGTTTTTGTTTTTTGCACTTCCTGCTAGAGCGCTCCCTGAGGGCTAAAGAAACATTCATAGAAAAGCTGCATCTCTGTATCAGCCTCATGGTTTAAAGCGTGCGACAAAAGTAGCGGCTTATAGTCCAGAAAATACTGTACTCATTATTATTGGTAATCATTAGAAGCATGTATGAACATGGTAAACTCCTTTAAAAAAGACTTTGAGGGGCCAGCTGTGCTGAACAGCAACAGTGGAGAAAGGGAATAACCTCCCTGTTATCAGGAAGAGACCTCCAGTGGAACAAGGCTTTGGAAGAGTTACCATTTGTCTAAACTAGTTGAAGAGCGATGAGAGAACAGGAAAGACATACCAGCAAACATAAGGAGATTGGTTCTGGGATATTTGCTTTTAGACAAAAAAAAGTATATGCCAATAATCTTTTTCATTTACTCTTCATGACACATGCATGGAGAGTAAATTTGAGCTGCGCAGGTACGCAGGTGCTTAGCCCTCCCAATAGTCTATGCCAGTGATTCCAGTACTGCAGGTGGGCCGTGAGAGCTCATTAAAATGAAACCAACGTGTTTTAAATCCTTGATCTTTTTAAAATATTTTTTAATTACTGGAAAATATTCATGACACAATTTTAAAAATTATTTAGAAGTAATAAAACCAGTTTAGTGTAATTCTACTGTCAACTTAATATGCCAAGTTTTACCTATATTTGTTGACCCCTTACATTAATATCAGAACATAGCTTCTAGTCCTGTTTGTTGATCACAGTTGTGATTAAAGGTTTGGGTGGGCCGTGCAGATTTTTCGCATTTCAAATTGGGCCTTGGTATTCTGACGTTTGGGAACGGCTCGTCTATGCCTACAGTAACATAGTGATGGCTAAGGGTCACCAAAGCCAACTGTTGGAGTTTATTGTGGTTTACCACTTGTTCCTATCGTCAGTAGCCTTTGCTAACAACTGTCCAGTTTTTGGTGGCATTTCTATAAGCATGTTATGCTAAACGGGCTCCAGATCAAGTTCCCCAAAGCTGATTTACTGCTTTCAGGAGCTGATTGCCCTTGGTCTCTGCAACTTTATCAGCTCATTCTTCCAAACCTTTGCCATCACTTGTTCCATGTCCAGGAGTCTGGTGCAGGAGAGCACTGGAGGAAAAACACAGGTGAAACATGGACTTAAACACACTTCTGCTACAGGAGAAGTCTCACTGTTCTTAATGGGTGCTGCAAAACCATAATTTTGACTAATTTATCATTTGTCCTGTGTGTTCAGATTGCAGGACTGCTAGCGTCTCTTGTCGTACTGCTGGTGGTGGTAGCTATTGGTTTTGTCTTCCAGCCTCTCCCTCAAGTGAGTCAAGTTGTATAGTTGATGATGATTTCCCTGTGTTTTGAAAAATGAAAGCTCCACCTTTTGTTGCTGTCATGTATAATATTTTTATTCCTCTTTTTGCCCAGACTGCACTAGCTGCCATAATCATGGTCAACTTAGTGGGGATGTTCAAGCAGTTCAGAGATATTCCCAGTTTGTGGAAGACAAGCAAAATTGAACTGGTTAGTTTAATTGTAGTCAAATTAAAAAAGACTCAATGGTTCTAAATGGGTCTGATTTTAAGCTGTTCCAAAGCTAATGTACCAAAGCTCATAATGTTATGCTTAATATTGCCCCATTTGTCTTTGTGGTCATGTCCATGCAGTAAATTATTTTGTTTTGAAATGCAACAGCTACCATCTAATTGTATTAATGATTCTGACTCAGAACTAATCTGTTTAAAAACTAAACAAGGTAACAGGATTTTGTACCAATTCAACATAAACTGGAGGTTGTTCGAGATTATTTACCTTGTATTTTTGATACAAGTGTCCTTATGAGCTAATGTCCAGGTTTTTAAAGGCCTTGTCTGTGCAGAGATTGGGAAAACCAGATCAACTCTTATACTAAACTCTGTCTTATTTTGTAAGATGCACATAAATAAGAGAAAATGATAGATTATTTCTTACATCAGCAGGTTTTGTCATATACAATGTCTTGCCATTATAAGTCAGATGAAAAAATGATGAGCTCCATCCATCCTCCAGTTTATAAAAGGAATAAATTATGTAGGCTGCACAGTTTTATGTTGCTGTATTTTTTTTTTTTTTTACAGACCATCTGGCTGGTAGCATTTCTAGCATCTGTGCTCCTGGGTCTGGATTATGGTCTCCTGGTAGCAATTGCATTTGCGTTACTAACTGTCATCTACAGGACACAAAGGTACTAATAGCAGGCCCATTTTAGCTGGATTTTCTCATAATAATTGAATGGTAAAAATGATAAATGAAATTTATTAGATTAAAAAAAATATAAGACCACGTATCATAGCGAGACAGTATTATTTGAATGGCTTTTCAAACTCACTGATAAATATTTAATCTAACAATTTTGTTTGTTGTCTAGCCCTAGAAGTTCCATTCTGGGCCACATTCCCAACACTGGGCTGTACTATGATGTGGATGAATATGAAGAAGTAAGTCTTTGAGAAGAAAAGAAAAAAAAAAACACTTAAATCACAAACGTCAGTTGCTCTGAACTCTAAATGTATGTGTGTGTATTGTTCCCAGGCAACTGAATATGAGGGGATTAAGATTTTCCAGTTCACCTCTTCAATATACTTCGCCAACAGTGACCTTTATGTTAACACACTCAAGCAAAAGGTAATTCTAGCCACTATGTGTGCAAAGTGAGTAAAAGAAACCAATTTCTTTCATATTATTGAAGGAGGAACATTAGGAACACACAATATAATATAATCAGACACACATTTTTAGTTGTGTTTATGTCTTGTTCATTCAAATTTCAGTGCCTGTGAGTGAGAGAATAAAACTGCTTTTTATGATCTTTTCACAGACTGGACTAAACCCTGAGCAGTTACAGGCAACTTGGAAAAGACAAAAAAAAAAGATAAAAAGGGAAAAGAGAACACACGACTCTCCACTGGAGGTTTGTGCCAAGGTGAGACATTCTTTTCCATTTTTGTATCCCTGACATGTCTGTTAACAATATGTGAGTTGCTGACACAATTAACTTATATTTACATTTCCAACTTTTTTCCATGTATGGGCTTGTGTAAAATGGAGGTTGACGTTTATCATAACTGTGTTCTCTTATTTAAAAAAAAAAAAAAAAAAAAAACTAAACTAAAAATAATAAAACATGTACTTGAAACTCTGAAGGAGTTTGTGCAAGCCTAATGATTCATATGTAAGATTTAAGTAAATTTAGAAATTTCAGAAATTGTCTGCCAAAAATCTTGTTCCCACCAAAAGTTAAATACTCAGTACGATCTATTCTAGTACAATGAAGAAGCTGTGATTCATGAAGTTTTGCCTCAAAGCCATGAGGTGCACAGTCAGAGGAATGGCCAGCTGGAGGACAAATGCAATGAGACATTTTCTGAGTTCACAAAATTCCTGCAGCCCCTCAGAACCATCCATTCTATCATCCTGGACTGGTCAACAGCCAACTTCATCGACTCTGTAGGAGCCAAAGCCATCAAACAGGTTTTTTCCTTTTTTTTCTTCAGTGCAGGGTATTTTCTTGTTCAGGACACCTTTAGGATTTGTCCTTTAGCTGATAATGCCAAATTGTATCTGTTTCTGCAGGTCATTAAGGAATATGCTGCGGTGAATGTTAAGGTCGTAATAGCCGGCTGCAACAGTAAGTATTCATGAGCTTTTAAGTATAATTCTGATAACCACCTGGTCTGACACACAACCAGTCTCAGTAGTGAGTAATTCAGGTGAAGACACAGACTCCAGAAGACACACTTCTGGAGTTTCTTATGTAGTAATTCAGGCTGAATGTTGTTAAATGCACTGGAGACGTCAAAGAACATGATCCTCACAGTGCTACCTGCTTTGTCCAGATGACTGGGTTTATTGATACTGCATTCAATTCCAACCCCACAACCATAAACAAACTGCAGTGGATCCTGGAAGGTGCTTATTTGTTTATTCAGGTGGGCCAATAAAGTTTCTCCAGGACTTTCATGATGTTAAATGAGAATTTGGATATCTTCTCAGTCGTAAGAATTATTATTATTATTATAGGAAGTAAACCTCCTAGGAATTTCGCCCCCACTGAAACGCAATTAGCCTCACGCTTTGAAATAGAGAGGGTGGAGTAATAATGAGAATAATGAGCATGATGATGGGTCAACGAATCATAAATATCCACGTGTGGAAGAAGTTTAGCAAGATAACACGTTCCACACCAACCAGGAAGCAAAAGTTGCTAAATATGTTTACCACAGACCCACACGTGCTGTCGCAAGCATCCAAATCCATCAGAACTAGGGAGCAGGACTTGAGGATTATCAGTAACACCCAGATTATTAACCGGAGTGAGAAGCTCAGAGATATTCAAATAGGACAGGTAAGGACGGAGACATTCTTCACCATCGTCTCCACGTCGGACTCCACACGTGGCGTTCCTAGTGAGAAGACAAACAGTATTTCCAAGAAACCACCCACGAGGAGAACACGATCGGGAAAAACAAACAGGAGCTTCTTAAAGTTTTGGATTTGCGGTAAACAAAGATGCAAAAACTCGGACCTGCAGCATTTGAAAACTGTATTATAAAACCAGAACAATCAGGGATGGACACATTACATTTATTCAACAGGCTTGAGATGTTTGCAACCCTCAGATGACCCTCAGCATCTCGAGTTGCCCTCCTAATCCCCACGGTGAACGTCAGGTTTGTGTCAGTTCTAATTAATTTTGTTCCTATTTATTCCTTTAGGAAGTCTCCTGGCTGAGCTTGACATGTTGCAGTTCTTCTCTGGTAACGTAACTACAGAGCTGCTGTTCCCTACGCTCCATGATGCAGTACTGCACTGTCAACATTCAAATTCCAGCCCACCTGCTCTTCCAAATGAAATGGCTTAATAAAAGATGAAACATAAACAAGAACCAGAGATGGTCTGACCTGGACAGCAGATCTGGGAGATGTCACAACCTGATTGACGAAGTTGTAAATTCATCACTGTACATGTTCTTCCATCACCACAGAGAAGAAAAAAACTGTGTTTGTAACCCGAGCTGATGATTCTACTCCTCAAAGTCTTGAGAACCTTGTTAAATCTGAAGTGACTGTGGTGGTGTCACTCGTTTGGTCAAGGCTAAGATAAGAGTATTGAAACCTTTTATTGTCTTCTTGCAGCCAAGTTCTCACTGCTTTTTAGGCATGTGACCAGTGTCCTGTTTTGGTGTGATTTTTATTTTATTTTTTTTGTAAAACTGATGTCATAGGTTGAAACCTGTCACTGTGGTTACTGGAAAAAAATATATTTTTGTTGTTACTTGGTAGTTAAGAGGTTATTATAATTGGTTAAGTTTGTCATTTCTTTACTATGTTACATTTTCATGTTACAGAAAAAAAAAATCCTTGAGATATACTGTTTACACAAGATGCCTTTCAAATGGTCCTGTGATTATTTCAGAATGAATTGAGACTTAAATATGGAATAAACTTTATTTTTAATGAACAAGAATGTTTTGACTGTTCCTTTCAATGGTGAAAAACACTTAGTTGTAGGTCATGTATCTTGGGGTGGCGCTGAACTTGGCATATGATTTGATGACCTTGTTCACAGCCTCCAGGAAGTCTTTCTCCGTGGCAATCTTCCTGCGAGCTCTGATGGCAAACATACCTGCCTCTGTGCACACACTGCGGATCTCAGCACCTGACAGGAAATGCAACATTAGTTTCACATCAAATTCTACTTGCAAACATCACCTGAATACTAAGTATTCTCATTACTAAAATGATTCAGTACAAAATGGAAAATTGTGCAGTGTTTAACTGAGTCAACATTGAGATTGTGATGTACTTCTCTATAATACATGTACTTAAAAAAAAAAAAAAATCCCTTGACTCAACTGTTATGAAAACAGTGGCTTGTACTGTGAGGCATATTGTCACTGCCAGGCTGTTAATCTAGTAACGAATACATCCATTAAAGTTAGGGGTGCACAATAACAGGAAATCATGACGTCATTCTGTTAAGTCCGATATCATGACGAATAACATAACATTTTTGTCAAGATGGCAGTGCCTCGCTCCCTCTGAGACCCGAATAACTGGCAGTTAATGCTATGTTCAAGTGACGTAGGAATAATCAGAAAAAAGATTTCACAATAAGGGAAATCAAGAATACTCCCTCATACCAGAGAACAACTTGTTAACTCAGGTCACAATTTTGGTAGCTGCTGACTTGAATTGATATTCGCAGTACAGTAATCCCCCACACTCACGGTTAATGTGGGCAAAGGTGAAATGGGTAGAAGAGAGAAATGTTTGAATCTAACTTGTGTCAGTGCATTCACTTTCTCTGTATATATTTTTTTTTCTTTGTACACTTCAGGAATGCATTTTTTCAGTTAGTAATTCTGATGCATGTATTTCCATCAGTTCAAGGAACCTTTATTTTTATATCAGTCAGTAATGCACCTTATTTAAGTTGATGTGAGATATCAAATAGGTTTGTTTGATAGCTTTACGAAAATGTTTGAGAGGCTTGCCAATAGTTTTTTATTGGAAAAAATAAATATGTTCCTCTAAAGCAGGGGTATTCAACTAAAATTCAAAGAGGTCCGGTTGGAGAAAATTTCCTAAAGCAAAGGTCCAGAACACCATAATGTCATAACGTTATGGTTTGTGTGATATATACTGAAGTAGCCTAGTAGTTGTATCAACATCTGCATGTAATCAACATCTGATCAAATAAAGAAAGTACAATTCAAAAACATTTTGACAGTATTTATTGTCACTTAAAGGTGGGGTAGGTGTTCTTTGAAAAACGGTTCCAGCAATCCAACTCAATTGAGATTTTGAAAATATACACTCCCTCCCTCCTCCCAAAGGCTCCGCCTCCTCCTCTTCAGCTCACCCCTCGAAACCACGCCTTCACACGATTCAAGACTACATGAACCACAGGGAGGGAGGGAGGGAGGGGAGTGCATTGATATTTGATGGACGTTTTAGGTAGCCAATAAATGTAAAGATGATCAGTACATTGATTGGTCAGAGTTTTTCTCTGATTACACCCTCTAGACCGGACCAAAACATTTAGTTTTTTTGCAAACATTTTATTTCAGTGGGTGTAATGGGAATGTGAAAAGGTTTTCAGGCAATATTGTAAAACGTGCTGCAAAAAAAGAACACCTACCCCACCTTTAACATTAAACCAGACAGATTTGAATTTAAAAATGAAATGGAGAAAATATTTTTTAATCTAACAGCTGAGCATTGTCAGACACATAGGGGACTCATCTACAGCTAAGCCTACACATGGTGCCTTATGAATGGCTTCATCCAGCTGGATGTGGCATCTTTGTGGCTGATGATGCTGATATGGGTATTTGCTTTATTTTGTCACAAATCTCTTCTTTTTGTTTTCCCTCAAGTAAGGTTTCAGCGACTGCACTCATGCACTCCTTAACAATCTCTCTATCAGTGAATGGTTTTTGTTCTGACCCAAAATCCAAACAACTCTAAGGGAACATTCATGAGCACGTTGTTCGGCAGTGAATGAATGGGTCAGGATTCTAGTGGACTGATCATACTGGGCTCTGAGACTGCTTATTTTCTGTGACCTTAGTTCAGACTTCGGGGGGTATGTTTGGTCAAAAACTTTGTGCTTTGTCTCATAGTTGCGTTTCACATTGCCACTTTTAATGAGAGCTAGTCTTTGAGCAGATGAGACACACTGGTTTTGTGCTCCCAGTGGGAAGAATGAACATGAAGGAGTCTGTCCATTCTGGGTTGAAAGCTCTGTTTTCACTGTCCACTTTTCTCTTCTTGAAGAGCGCCATGAGTAGTTATTTTTCTCTGCTGTCTCTTCCTCTCTGTTTCTCCCCGTCTTTCGCCCACTCTCCTCTGCCGCTAATTCGTCTCCTCCTTTGTTTCTCCCTGTCTTTCGCTCACTCACCTCTCCGTCTTCTCTCCCTGTATCGCTTCTTTCCTTCACTATCTTTCTAACTTTCTATTTTTCAATCGTCTTCCCGTTCGGTTCTCACCTCTCATCTGACTGCAGTCAGAGTTGCTATGTTAATCGCCCGTCGTGCAGAGATGTGATTGGCTGGGTAGCATCACGTGGGATGACTTAACTCGCACGCAATTGGTTTGTGCGTTTCCTGATCTGCTAAACAGGTGCCGTAAAGACGAGAAAAGTTGCGCCGGTTAAACTAGGAGCGTCCCCTCAAAATTTAAAATCCCTTAATAATTTACTGGTTATAGGTTCGGGTCCGTATAGGACGCTGTCTGGGTCCGGACTCGGACCGCGGTCCGCCAGTTAGTGACCCTTGCTCTAAAGAGTCAAAACTGTTTTTGGTTTTGTTCATAGTATTGATGTAATGATCTTAGGTGTATGTTATCGGTTATCGGTATCGGCCTTTAGGAACTGAAAGTTATCGCTATCGGTTTTCAAAAACAGTTATCGTGCATCCCTAATTAAAGTGGTAATGCTGTCATTTCACTAATAGGGGAAACCCAAGTACAGCAAAAAAAAAAAGATATCCACTGGGTGGCAGCACTGGTTAAAACCGTTGCATTTGTGGCTTTTGCGTGTCATGTAAACATCCGATTTTGAAGAGACAACTCCCAATAATTCAGAAGGCGCCAATTTAGTGCAAGGGTAAGGACAAAATGGGGAAGAATATTGACAAGCTGAACCACTTAGTAACAGTCTGGAATTTCTTATCAATTCGTCAAGGAAAAGATCAACACTGACTTCAAGACGTGTGGTGATTTTGCCCATTTTGTTTGGATAACTGCAGGAAGCCATAGAGGAAGAAAAGCCCTGGATGACTGAGTTTTGCCCCTTGTGATATTTTGTGATAATTGGGTTGCCCCAATTGTAAACATAGAAATAAGGTTGCATATTTTCACAAGGACAAAAAAAAGAAATTTAAAATGCATGTATTAAAAAATAGACATGTTACCAGTGCTGTTGGGACAGAGGCGAGCCAAAAGCTCAAAACGAATGTCTCTCTCCACACTCATAGAGCGAGCATGAATCTTAAATATATGGGTGCGACCCTGCAACATGAGAGAAAAGTGAAGACTGTTTGAAAACAAAATAAAACAGAAATAAAGATTCTGAAAAACAAAAAATCCAGAGGTAGTTATAATTTAGTTTAATGACAAATCATGCCAAGTAGTTTTATAATTGATTTATGGGAATGCAATGGAAACTCACTTCCAGGTCTGGCAGGCTGAACTCAATCTTCCGGTCCAGACGTCCTGGTCTCATCAGGGCCGGGTCCAATGTGTCTGGTCTGTTAGTGGCCATGAGGACTTTGATGTTACCTCGAGGATCAAAGCCATCCAGCTGGTTGATGAGCTCCAACATGGTCCTCTGGACCTCATTGTCCCCACCAGCACCATCGTCAAAACGAGCACCTAGCAGGTACAGGTGTAGACATCACTTTGAAAAATGATAATATACACCATTTCCCATTCGTAAATATTGTTTGTTTGTTTGATAGTTAAACCAAATCATGTTAATATTATAAACATAACATATGTGTTTATGTTCTAGTAGAATAACAATAACTAGAAAATAACAGTTCAAAACATCTACTTTGTTAGACCCACTTGAACACTGATCTAACAATCGTTTCATGCATAAGGGACAGTGTAGCTTGTTTTACCCCCAATGGCATCAATTTCATCAAAGAAGATTAAACAGGCCTTCTTAGTCCTGGCCATCTCAAACAGTTCACGCACCATCCTGGCTCCCTTTAAACAAAGAAAAATATTAACGCAAGAGTTTTTGCAATTAACATTCAAAATCAAATGTAAAGCTTCTACTGCTGACTTCACCTCTCCCACATATTTCTGCACCAGCTCAGACCCGATAACTCTGATAAAGCAGGCATCAGTTCGATTAGCAACGGCACGGGCACAAAGGGTCTTTCCAGTACCAGGGGGCCCAAACAGCAGTACACCTTTAGGAGGCTCAATACCCAGATTGACAAACCTCTCAGGCTGGTGAAGAAAAAAAACAACAAAGTTTTCCATGAAAATGACATGTTTCATTCATACTTGTATAGATGTTACAAAGAAAAAGCTAGCAGTTATGCATATCACCAACATTCCCTGAAGGAGGAAAACAATGTACAACACGTCAATATAGGGACAGTACCCTGAAATCCTGAAGCAGTTCTTTCTGAACACCCATCATGAACACCTACAGGCAGTAGGTTATGCCAAGGGGGTATAAAAATGACCGAAAGACTAATTTCATCCATTTACACTTCACTGTATAGTGTATACTGAGGTGAGGGGCTGACTTCTCTGCTTGGAAGGCTTGTAGTCTTAATAAGTTGAATTAACAGTGAGCCCTTGTACATGCTAAGTCTTCTCCAAGTGGGAGGCATAAACAATATCTTCAAATGCTTGGCGCAGAGCGTTCTCAATACATAACTTCCCATCACTAGGGGACCCATCTCCACACACTGTTTAAGGGTTTTGGTGAACAGGGAGTTGCTGGCCACAGTTGAATTTACGAAGATTTTGGGGAGGATTATAAACCATCTTTACAGGGTTGATTTTAAAAGCTGGTTACATTGCACACATACATCTTGATTTTTTTGCTAACATTTTGCGAGGACATTTTTTTTCTAAAAAAAATATTGCAGATCTAAGAAAAATGGTGAGTTAGAAAGGTAGACAAGTTTGAAAGTTAGCAGTGCTCAACATTTTTCGATTGCTTGGATCAACAATGGTAGGGTGATGTTGCTAGATGGCAAGTTAAATAAGTGGCAAGCATGAGCAACCCTTGTAGTGATGTGGTGATAGGGGAGCTAGCTCACCTTCTAAACTGGAAGTCAAGTACCTTGGAAAAAATCTTGCAGATCAAGTTAAACAAGGTGAAGGGTAAAAAGATTCAGGAAATTAGATTGTATTGACACGTTTATACCGTTTATACATGGTATAATGGTGGTAACAATCATCTCATATTAAATACCAGCAAAACTAAGGAGATGATTGTCAACTTCAGGAGGAGCAAGAATCAACACAGCAGTGTTTCCATCCTAGTAAAGGAGGTGGAGGTGGTGGAGGAATACAAGTATCTTGGAGTTCAGCTTGACAACAGACTAGAGTGGAAATGCAACACAGAATACATCTACAAGAAAGGTCAGAGCAGACTCTACTTTTTAAGAAAGCTGAGATCTTTTAATGTCTGCACCAAGATGTTGCACATCTTCTATAGGTCTGTTGTTGAAAGTGCAATCAGCTTTGCAGCCATCTGCTGGGGCAGCAGCATCAGAACCAGAGACCTGAAGAGAATCAACAAACTGATCAGGAAAACTGGATCTGTGCTGGGTGGAACTCTGGAGCTGATGAAGATGATGGAGGACTCTTCACTCCCTCTCCATGAAGATGATGGAGGACTCTTCACACCCTCTCCATGAAGATGATGGAGGACTCTTCACACCCTCTCCACGACACAGTGATCAAACAACAGTGTGTTCAGTGAGAGGCTTCTTCAGGTCCGTTGCAAGACAGAAAGATCCAGAAGATCATTCCTGCCAGCAGCCATCAGCCTCCACAACAAGACATAATTTAAAAATTTCTGTCATTTATTTATTGTTGAGGGGAAAAAAGCTCTTATTACAATGTTGAATTTCCCTTCTGGGATCAATAAAGTGTTTTTCATTTCATTTCATTTTTATATTCCCTTGGGTGGTTCCTCTACTGCTGCACTCTTGATAGGGATGTTGAAATAATTTCTTTAGGTTGGTTTGTAAGGGGAAAAGCCCATATTGACCTGTTGTATCAAATGAACCATCCACAAAAGAACGTCTAGGTGATTTGGACACCAGGGAACTCACGTGGAGCAGAGGGGTTTCAACCACTTCTCTCAGCTTCTCAATCTGCTCCTTACATCCGCCAACATCACTGTAAGTCACATCAGGCTTCTCCTCCACCTGAACATAGAATACTCGAACATCTTTTACTACATAATAAGAAGGCATTATGATTTTCTGTCAATGTTTTACAGTAACACCAATTTATATTACACACTTTTCCTCAGAAAATATATTTCATCATTTATTTACCATATTTTTAAAGTCACAGTAAAAGTTTTGAATTTGTCACATTACAGAAAGATGAGTTATTAGCTGCTCAGCCAAACATGAATGGTTAAAACAATCTTTATTTACATAAAAATGAGTTTCATATTAATGGGAAAGTTTTCTGTGTTCTAATATGTTGGGCTGTCCATTGAAGACACCAACTGAAACAAGCCAAATGTAACCACACAGGAGGGCAAACAGAGCAGAATTCTTTTCAACCAAACGGCTTACTTTACAGCTTTAGACCAATTTGTCAACACTGTTAAACTGTGCACCTTACTCTCACACAGTGGGCCTCATTTGTGAAATATGAGAATGGATTTGTGTATAAACTATAAGGAGAGCAAAATTTATTTATATTTCGGCATTCATGAAAATGTTCATAGTTCCAAACTTTTCATAGCTACACACAAACTCTACATCTCCTTCTGACCATGTGCAGTCCCTGTTTAAATGAGATGTACATATGAATACTGCTGTCATTCTCAAATTTTACTATGTTGATGCCTTAAATGGACACTCATTCTAACAATACGCAGAGACTTTTAAACCCTGTTTTAAATATGATTATACAGTTGAAATATAATATATCTATCTTGCTTCAGACCATGTTTCCTGAACTGTTCCTGCATCAAGGAACTGAAATTGTTTAAACATGTTATCCCGTGTCTTTATGACAGGGTTCCCCACATTCATACCTGCATCATGGTGACAGTCGGATCAATCTTTGGAGGCAAAGGAATGTGGATCTGATATTTGTTTCTGTCAACCCTGAAGAAATGGAGAGGACACTAAATTTAACATACTGTGGCAATAAGAATTTAAAATAAATTATATTTTCAGTGACTGTGACAATATCTGCTTCACCCGACTCTCATTCCCTCCTCAATGTCAGTCGGAGCCACCTGGTCGCTGAGGTCCACAACAAACTTAGCAAACTGCTTGACATTGATGATATATTTGGGATCTTCAGAATCTGCATTGATGATCTTTGTGCATCTATTTGAATTATAATAATAAAAGAACATAATGCATTAACTGTAAAGAAAAAGGAGTGAGAAATTAACAGTGCAAAAGATTTATCACTATATTGTCAATGAATTAATGTAACATTCGGGGAATAAAGTATTCTAATTAGGGATGTCCTGATCTGATATTAGCATCGGACATTGGTACTGATCTTTACAAATGATGTAGACTCGTTTAATATTTTCAACTTATAAATTCACTTTTACTATGATGCTGATGTATATGTTACTATGTGTGTTTCACTTTCTGCTCTTTTCAAAATATATATATTTTTGGAATTTGAATGCTCACAATTGTTTATTGTTGTTTGTTTAAGAAATGAATATCAGTCCATTACATCTATAATAGTGTTATTTTTGTTACATTATTGTTCAGTTTGGAATGAATTATTGAAATCAAGCCTGTTGCCTTTAGCCTCTTCCACATGCGAGATATTCAATTCATTAATTCAACATTCAAGCCTAGAGTTTGCATATCACCAGATAGGTTGTGGTTTTAATGTTGATACTGAAAAAGTAACAGTGCAACCCTAATTCTGCTACACTTATGCAAACACAAAGAGAGTTGTAAAGACAACGACATTCTAATTTTTTTAACATTTAATAAGAAAGCCAAGAAATATGAGAAACAAAAATAATACAACAGCCACAATACAAAAAAGAAAACATTGCTGGTGTCACCTTGCAACCTGCAGTGGCTGTTCACTCTGCAGAGTCTGCTTGTCAGCAGCCAGATCCCAGAGCGCTGGTGGTGCCAGGCCTGTGTCCGACTCCTTGATTCCTAACACACACACAGAAAAAAGCTTCCATTTAAATCATCTGAAACCAGTGATTTACTCCAACAAATAAAAGTTGTGACAGATCTTTGACTGTGATACTGTCATAAAAGTTTGTTTAACCAACCTGTAAGCTCGTTGATCTTTTTGAGAAGCTGTTGAATGTCATCTTCCACTTGTTTGATCTGTCTTGAGTAGGTGCTTTGACCCTGGCCATAAACAGCAAGAACCAAAACGGATCAAATCCCCAAAGTCAATGAAAACCTTATAAATTGTATCGCACTCACACAAAGATACGTAGGCTATCTTAATCATCCTTACGTATGTTTTGAGCAGAGCGATGTCTCCCTCATCCAAAGCTGTAATAAGAATAAAAAACCAATGAGTTAGCATTCTGAAAGTGCTGCTGGACCGTTAGCACCGCTGGTGAAATTATGATAGAGATCACTCATTCGTTCCAACCTACATATGTACCGTTTACATTTGAAAAATACTTGAGAGAACATTTACAAAATGCCAAATGACCTTAGAGGACCACAACGTTACAACAGTTTGTTAAGAAGATTGAGCTAACGTTAGCTAATAATTAGCTAGCTATTTTCGACGTTTCTTTTCATATGCGAGCATTACTTTTTTTCAAATACAGAGTTTAGAAAAACCTCTGATAGGTGCATCATCCTTTTCCTCTTCTTTGATCTTCCTCTGGTCGTCTCCCAAATAGTCTGGCATCTTCAATACTGGAACGAACTATTCTGTCACGAAGAACGTAAACTGCCCCAACAGCTAAATGATACAATTACACAGCAGCTTTAGGTTTCCGCTAAAATGAGGAAATGCAAGTCGGAATTCTATTGAGGGTGTACCGCATATAAAATATTTTCTTCATGGGTAAATTATGCTTATTATCACCGTCAACATCATTAATATTATTTAATAACATGTCTTCAATGTACTTGAGAATATGGCTGCGAATAATAAATGAACTAATGAAACAATTTAATGCGGAACTATAGATATAGAGCCATTGTGATAACTCGGACTGGCAATGGCGATACAGCTGAGCTCGTTCTCGGATTGGCACCTGGATCTTGTATAGAGAGGCCCATGTGGTGCGTTTAAGAGCGGGCCACAAACTTTAGCACTTTAGAGCGCTTTACTTGATAAATTCGGCACGTTAATGTTTTCAAAGGCCTTTTTTTCAAGATGTTGTTGCAAGCAAAAGATGGTGAAGAATCAGTCGTCTTGAAAGCGGTTACCGGTAAGTAGGGATTGAGGCCATAGGAAGATGGCTAGCCAAGCTACTCATGTTAAAACTGAGTCTACTTATTAATATGAATTTAAACAACGGACATTCAGGATTAAGCGAAGACTTTTGTCTAATTTGAAGACGAAAAAAGTTAATTTATTCTTAATAATTTGTATACATACTGAAATTAACTCCAAATTGATGATTCTTTCTCCGTTTCATAATGTCAAGGATTTGATAACTCCTCATGGTTAGATTTGCTGTCGTGAATGCTACAAAGATCTCTTGGCACTCCGTGATATTATTAACTCACTGGTTTGGAATTTCACAGAAATCCCGATGTCTGAACACCTGTTGTGTCTTTTATACTGCTGTCAGTTTATTTATTTATTAATTAGAGACCTAGATAAATAATTAAAACCCAAAACTATTCCTTACAATAGGAGTATAAGAATAATGAAAGGCTTGAATAGCATTGTTCTTAATTCTGGTATTTTTGCTTGACTTTAAAAGGTTGTTACCCACATTTATATTGCTTTAATTCTGTGATATCTTTACTTTATAGAATTAAAGAGTCACAATAATTTAAGGGAAAAAAAGTTTTTAAATTAAATTTTGCTAAAAGCTGGTATGAAGAGTAGTTGCCCCTGAATGTATATCATAAAAAACTATGTATTTAATTACACTTTAAAAGTATTTCTAGGTATGTGACATTTTTAAAATGAAAATTAATCCAAATTTGAATTATGTACAAACCGTATGACACAATACACTGCATAAGAGTTCACGTTCATATATATATACATACACATACACACACACGTGGACAAAATTGTTGGTACCCCTCAGTTAATGAAAGAAAAACCCACAATGGTCACTGAAATCACTTGAAACTTGCAGAAGTAATGATAAATAAGAATGTATTGAAAATTAAACAATCAAAATCAGCCATCCCTTTTGAATTGCTGATTAACATAATTATTTAAAAAAACAAACTAATGAAACAGGCCTGGACAAAAATGATGGTACCTCTATAAAAGATTGAAAACTATTTGACCAGAGTGACATGATTAACTCAGGTGTGTCCTTTAATTGACATCACAGGTGTTTCCAAACTCATAATCAGTCAGTCTGCTTATTTAAAGGGAGACAAGTAGTCACTTTGCTGTTTGGTGAAAAGGTGTGTACCACACTGAACATGGACAACACAAAGCAAAGGAGAGAATTGTCCCAGGACATCCGAAAAAAAATTATAGACAAACATCTTAAAGGTAAAGGCTATAAGACCATCTCTAAACAGCTTGAAGTTCCTGTGACAACAGTGGCTCATATTATTCAGAAGTTCAAGACCCACGGGACAGTAGCTAACCTCCCTGGACATGGCCGTAAGAGGAAAATTGATAACAAATTGAAGAGACGGATCGTTGGAATCGTATCCAAAGAGCCCAGAACAACCTCCAAAGAAATTTAAAGGTGAACTCCAAGGCCAAGGTACATCAGTGTCAGATCGCACCATTCGTCATTGTTTGAGCCAAAGTGGACTTCATGGGAGAAGACCAATGATGTTTTTAAAAAAAATCATAAAACAGCGAGACTGGAATTTGCAAAAATGCATGTTGACAAGCCACAAAGCTTCTGGGAGAATGTCCTTTGGACAGATGAGACCAAACTGGCACAGGGTGTCTTGAATGTGTGCAAGGTAAAATGAAATCTGAAGACTATCAAGGCATTCTGGAGAGAAATGTGCTGCCTAGTGTCAGAAAGCTTGGTCTCAGTCGCAGGTCATGGGTCTTCCAACAGGACAACGATCCAAAACACACAGCCAAAAACACCCAAGAATGGCTGAGAGAAAAGCGTTGGACTATTCTAAAGTGGCCTTCCATGAGCCCAGATCTGAATCCCATTGAACATCTGTGGAAGGAGCTGAAACATGCCATTTGGAGAAGACACCCATCAAACCTGAGACAACTGGAGCAGTTTGCTCATGAGTAGGGATGCACCGAAATGAAAATTTGTGGCCGAAGCCGAATAAAATTTAAACGGTTGGCCGAATACCGAATAATGAATGCAGTTTTCACAATTTTTTTAATATTGCATAAATAGCCTAGAATACATTTTTAGACATGTTTTTCAAATAAAGTACATTTTATTGAATATTGACATTATTTTAATATTCCAGTAGCCTTTGCTTTTCAAAAAAAGCACAAAGTTTTTCATTTAGGCCTTCAAACAAAATGTGCATTCCAAAAAAAAATAATAAAGTGCATTAAAGTGGATAAACTCACAACAATTGAATTATTGTCATTTTGGCAAAAGTCTGCTTAGCCACAGTAGATAGGCTAATAATGTAAACAGAACACAGGTAGCCTACACAACAGGCTAATAATGTAAACAGAGGCCCCACTAAATCTCAATAAGTGTGTGCTTGTAAACTCAAACACTTATACAGGTACACAACATATCCCAGGCCAGAACAGATTTGTCAATAACAGTACTTCGGCTTCAGAATAAAAAGAAGGAAACTAACTATGACATCTAAGACAAATTAAAATTGTTTTATACAGACAAAAACATCAACAACTGTGCCTGTATGTCAAGCCCCCCAAAAAAGGTGGAGAGGAGTTCGAGTTGTCTCGCGCGGGGGGGGCGGGTGTTGTTTTGTGGCTGTGCACTGTGCCCGACAGAGAGAGAGAAAGAGAGAGAGAGAAGCGCGGCTCGCGAGGCAGACAGCAGCCATCAGCAGCCAAGTGATGGCTTCAAACCTAGCGGTTTGAGTGCCAGTGAGAGTCGCTAAATCACCAGAAAAAGTCGCTAGATTTGTCGCTAGTCGCTTTTTACAAATTGAGTCGCTAGGGGGGTCTGGAAAGCCGCTAGATATAGCGACAAAGTCGCTAAGTTGGCAACACTGCGGCCACGGACGGGGTGGGCATTCTCGTGCTGTGACCAGCTCTCCTTTCAGCTGCTGCAGCTGAAGCTGCAGCTGTCTCTCTCGTACTCGGCATGCTTTTCTGGGTGTTTCGCTTTTAAATAATGAATTAAAGCTGTAGTGCTGAAGGTCTTTGCTGAGGCACCTCCTCGAGACAGTTTGGCTGAACATTCGTTGCAAACTGCAATTCTTTTGTCACTTTCCGACACTTTAGAATATCTCCACACTGCTGACATTTTTCCGAAGGCGCCGGGTTACAACGTCAATTGCGTCATACGCCACTATTCGGCCTTGCTTTTAACTCATTCCACCGAAGGCCGAATGTGGCTTTTTTTGCCATATTCGGCCGAATATATTCGGTTACCGATTATTCGGTGCATCCTTACTCATGAGGAGTGGGCCAAAATACCTGTTGACAGCTGCAGAACGCTCATTGACAAATACAGGAATCATTTAATTGCAGTGATTGCCTCAAAAGGTTGTGCAACAAAATATTAAGTTATGGGTACCATTGTTTTTGTCCAGCCCTATTTCATTAGTTTGTTTTTTTTTTAATAATTATGTTAATCAACAATTCATAAGTAATGGCTGATTTTGATTAATTAATTTTCAATACATTTTTATTTATTGTTAATTTTGTAAGTTTCAAGTGATTTCAGTAGGAATTGTGGGTTTTTCCTTCTTTAACTGAGGGGTACCAACAATTTTGTCCACGTGTGTATATGTGTATATGTGTGTGTGTATATATATATATATATATATATATATATATATATATAATATTATATATCTATATATATTATATATATATATATATATATATATATATATCTCTATATATATATATATATCTCAAAATATGTAATTTTACAAAGTTGAGGTGTGTAATAAATGGGCAAATCTCTCTCTCTCTCTCTCTCATATTCACACACATATATATATATATATATATATATATATATATAGTATATCTATATATATGTATATATATATATGTATATATATCTATATATATATATATATATATATATATATATATATCTATATTATCTATATATATATATGTGTATATATATATATATGTGTATATATATGTATGTGTATATATCTATGTATATATATATATATATATTATATATATATATATATATATATGTGTATATATCTATATATGTGTGTCTATATATCTATCTCTATATCTCTATCTCTCTCTATCTCTCTGTGTATCTCTCTCTATCTATATATCTCTCTCTATCTCTCTCTATATATCTCTATACACAGTTGTGTTCAAAAACAATAGCAGTCTGTTCAAAAAATTGAGTAAAGCCCAAAATCCTTATAATGGTTTTTATTTCCATGCATTGGGAACACTGCACATTACAGAAAATGAAGAAAAATGAACATTGAGCTGTTCAAAAAAATAGCAGTGTCTGCATCAAGGTTATTATAGTTTTGAAATTTTCTTTAGTTTTTATTTTTATTTAGTTTTCCAGTTTGCTTTTTTTATTTCAGTTTAGTTTTAGTTAGTTCAACAAGTAATTTAGTAGTTTTAGTTTAGTTTTTATTTTGAGGAATTGACTAGTTTCAGTTTAGTTTTTATTTAGTTTTAGTCTTAGTTTTAGTTTTTCTTCTTCTTGCAGTATGCAGCAGTTTATACACCTTTTCGACTTAAAAATTGTGGACATGCGCCCCCTAGTGGCCCCGCCATAACTGGAGTGTGCGGTGCTCCACCAACTAACCCAAACACAGCAGCGTGGAGGATCTGTTACGGATAACGCAGACATGTCTTGGATTGATGATGTTAGGCAGTGGCCTCCAGTTACAGATGAAGGTAGTTTATCGCTGTTTTTAATGATTGGTTATGGAAATAGCATGATCTATTCCCATAATCAAACACTAAAAACTGTGGAACGCTGCAACGCTGGCTATAACTAACGTCAACAAGCCATAAAGATTATGCTACTGTAACGTTAACGCTAGCAGTAAATTAGGCTATTTGTTAATGTTATATTTAATTTATTTTATCATTCTCATAATTCATTGATTTATAGGCTTGTGCTAGTGCTGAGGGCTACAGTAGCGTCATACTGCTGTTCTTTCGGCCAGAATCGTCCGGGACTCTCAGCGAGACTATGAGTAGTACGAGATTGAATGTTAACGAAAACTCACCCGGCTGTATTCATTTGGAACAAAGTCCTTTCTGTTGATATTTTTCACCCACGTCTTCCTAACTTCTTGTTCTGCAAACAAGGCAGTCTTCGTGCAGTAAAGTCTTGTGTATTTCACATACTTTCTTCTTCTTCCATTGTTGAATTTTTCACGCCATTGTTGGTACAGTTTATGACGGAACATGTATTCCCACTCGACTCGACTCGACTCGATTATAAAAATATATATTTGTAGAAAGAGAAAAACACTGGTTAATCTGCGAGCCGGTGAAAGTGTCGCTCTGTAGCACAACCCAGCAATGGCGGACGGGGTACTTCCGGGGGGCTGGCCCGAAAAGGTCTATATCCGCTATGCTGCCCCCTCTCTGGAGGGAGGGTATCATAGCGGCTGCTGCAGGACAGGCAGTAATCTCTATGGCAGTAATCGAGGGAGAAAACGAAACGACAACGAAAACGAAGCTGAATTTATCTACAATTCAGTTTAGTTTTAGTTAGTTTTACATCCTTCATTGTAGTTTTTATTTAGTTTTCGTTTTTTTAATTGTAGTTTTTATTTTTATTTCAGTTAACTGAAATATTTTTTCATTGCTAGTTTTAGTTTTAGTCTTAGTTTTCGTTAACTATAATAACCCTGGTCTGCATTTTACTTTACAAACTCAAATATTTACTGTATAAACTGAAAAATATCCAGGATTCAGCATTCCTATGAATCACTAAACTAATATTTAGTTGTATAGCCACTGTTTCTGAGAACCGCTTCACATCTGTGTTGCCTGGAGTCGACCAAATTCTGGCATCTGCAGGGTTTCCGTTGTCCGGTAATTGCCGGACTTTGTCCGGTAAAATATGCCGAAGTCCGGTATTTTATAATCTCTCCGGTCAAAATGTCCGGTGAAAAAACTCCTCCCAAGCACAATTTCAGTTGTAATAAAATGGGTAATTTCCACATCATTTTATGAAAAAACATATACCAGTGAGTGACGAGTGGGCTCCAGCCACAGCCCCACTCATTGATGCCACAGGTGCGTGCAGAGATGCCATTTCCGTAATGACAGTGCTCCGCGGTTATGGAGGCTTGAACTTCTCAATGGCTTGCGAAGTTCTCATCAGGGATTTCAGTGAAATCTATCCCGAGTGGGCTCAACTGGCCCAGATAGCCTGCGTGATCCCTGTCTCCAGTGTGCCAGCAGAGAGAGGTTTCTCTCTGCAGAACCGAATTAAAACAGTGCAGCGGAGTCACCTGGGGGAGGACAAAGTCACAAGACTGATGCGCATTGCAAGTTGTGGAGAGACACTTTTGATTTTGATTCAGCAGCTGCTCACTTCAGTGCTGCGAAAATGCGTGAAAAGTAAACTGTCATACACCAGAACTAGGTGAAGGGATTTCCCCTGTTTGTTTTCAGTTTTTATTCCGTTTTATTTCAAACGCACGAACGGACATTATTTTATTTCAAGTTGGCAGCATGGCCACATTATTAAAATGTTATTTGCCACTCCAAATGTGTTTTTTATTTGTTTGCAAATTGTTTTATCTTAGAGTATATAGGCCTTCATCTTTTTAATGTTCATTCATATGTCAGAAGAGCGCAAGCTTCTGCAATATATATATTTTTTTTTAAGTTAGGCTCGTGAGTCAATTGATGGGACTTATTTTATTTGAAATAGCCTGTTTTTCAATAAAAATACTATTAAATGACTTGCATTGGTATCATACTACTGCATATGATTTATTTTTAACCTCAAAAAATCTCATATAGCCTATGTGTGTCAAACATTTGTCCGGTAAATTGAAAACCTGCCGGTCACATTGTCCGGTGCCAATTTTTTGTAGCGGAAACACTGCATCTGTGAACAGGTGTATGTATGTATATATGTGTGTGTGTGTGTGTGTGTGTATGTGTGTATATATATATATATATATATATATATATATATATATATATATATATATATATATATATATATATATATATATATATATATATATATATATATATATATATATATATATATATATATATATATATAGATTTCAAAAGTTGTATATTAATTTCAAAAATTGCAAAACTGGGTTTATTCAGTTTTGTGATTCCTGTGCACATTTAATAGGGAAGAGCATTCAGTGTCTTCCTTTACCCCCACAGGGTCTGTGCTGGTTCAGGTGGAGCCGGTGGGTCGATGGTTTGAGGCATACATTAGGAGGAGAATCAGAAATGTGTCTGCCTCATTTCAAGAGTTGGAGGAAGAAAAAGAGTCCTCTGAGGAATCGGAGGATGAGGAGTTTCAGCTTGAGGAGCATCCCATGCTCCGAACACTCGACCCTAAAGACTGGAAGGTATTTAAAATGCCTATCCAGTCTCTACTTTTTGTCTATATTCTGTAGCATTCTGTTTTTCTCTGTTGCGTTGTGTGCAGTTTCATCTATGTCATTCAATTCAATTTCATTTGTATAGCGTCACTTACTATGCAAATTGTGTCCAGGCGCTTTACAGACAAACCTCCTAAAGCTGCTATTAAGGGATAGCGGGGAGGTGGGGGGGTGGGGGGGTGGGTGGGGGTGGGGGCGCGTTCCCCCGCAAAGGATGCAATCTTCCCCCTCCCTAAACCCGCTATCTTACATGCGCTAACCGCTATATTATGCATGGGAGTGGTTAGGGCGTTCCACCTGTTTAACCAATCAGTGCGTCAGTAGCCATTGCCTTTAAAAGCAGGTTGCGCTACCTGCAAACTGCTATGGAGCGTCTTTTCACCCAGATCGGAGCAGCTCTAATGGGCAGCTCGTCTGGGACTCTGCTGTAGAGCTTCCTCCTCTTCCTTCCTCCTCCTCCGCACTGATATATACATAACTAGCTCTAACTCGTGTGGAGCAAATGATTTAATCATTTCTTTTGTACTCCAAGAAGTTCCAACAAACTGCTCAGAAAGAAATAGAGCCAGTGAATTTCTAGGAAAGCATTTCTTAACTAGAAAAGCACTCGGAGAGCGCAGACCTCCGCCAAGCACAACAGTTCTCCCATATAGTGATTTACAGATTGTGATAAAATCCGCCTTCTGGATCAGATCCGGATCAGCCTTTGAAATTTGATAGAGGTTTCCATTGTCAATACCTGAATCAAATTTCATGAGTTGTGGGCAATAATTAACGGAGATATTGAGAAAGGAAATTTCTTGCCCTATTGACCGCTATAATATCGAAAATTTGAAAGTGATCCAGAATCCAGGATTTCTTCCGGATCACAGCCAAAATGAAATCAGATCTTCCTTTTCACATTTCTGACAACTCCTGAAAATTTTATCAAAATCCATCCATAACTTTTTGAGTTATCTTGTACAGAGACAGACAGATCAATGCCGGCAAAAACATGATCTCCTTGGTGGAGGTAATGATATTTTTACACAGACAATTCCTATCGGCTACCTAAAAGTCCCAGATAGTTGGTGCGCTCCCGGTAAACATGCTCAGGCAGAGTCGTGAAAACATATTCTCAGCAGGTGGGGCTGGGAGTGGCTGTGTGTCTTGGCGCAGCTGATGTGCTTTTTAAAATACTGCAGAACGGATCATTGGATGAGCATTGAGCCAGAGGAACACATATGATGACATCTACCTTCTACCAGTGAGCGCATCTCAGGTGCTCCAAGCTCAAGGAGAGGATCAGAGGGATACGAGCACAGTACAAGAAACTCCACAACAGAGTTCTGTGATCTCCTCGTTTCCTGCACAGCAAACATCTGGATGAGATAATGCCACAGCTGTACAGACTGACATGTCTGACTGTGACTATTCCCACATCCACCACAACTGCTGACCAGACATCTCTGACCTCAAGAGAAAAAAACATATGACAGTAATATGGTGATGAGTAATCCAGAGGTAGAGCTGTTTGTGCACGTCCACATGTGACCAGGTGGACGCACATTTATGCCATTTGGATGTGCTTAAATGGCATAAATGTGCGTCAACATGCATGCCAACATGCGGGTTGCGCTTTCCACAAACTCTGTATCTTGCGGGTAGCGGGTGGTCTGATCACCCGCTACCCTAAACCCACGATCGTAAGATACTGAGTTTGCAGAAAGCGCAAAAGACACGCCAATGTGAATAAGGGAGTCGGCAAAGCGGATAGCGGCTTTAGGGAAGCGGAAGATTGGATAGCGGTTAGCGGAGGTTCCTAAACCCGCAATTTGCTGGTGGCAGCTAGCGGGAGGTGTATGATCGAAGCACTAGACCATGACTCCCAAGCAAATATCATTAACTAAGTTTATAATATTAAATCCTAATCAAAGAAAATGGCAAGTAAAAAAAACTCACAGCGGGAGAAAAAAAACCTTTAAGCCAAACGGTGGCAAGGAAAAACTCCACTTTAAGAGGAAGAAACCTTGAGCAGGACCTGAATCATATGGGGGGACCCTGCCAAAGCCAGCCGGGTAGAGAAAGAGAAGTACAGGGGAGACAGGACAGAGAGAGGAGAGTACATACAGTACATCCTGGTAGCACTACACTAGACAAAATGTATGAACAATTATTATCCATTAACTTTAGCACTGAGAAATCCAGCACTTATTTTCTGACTGGTTCATTGTTAGTACATGAACTACAGTGATGAGAGGACTAGATTGTTAGTCGGTGCCCCAAACACACCTACACACACAGGTGGAGGTAAACACCTGGCCAGAGGATGGAACTGCAAGTCAGCATGCAACTAGGGAAACTCTGGCCTCCAAACATACAGAAAGAAAGAGAAAAGGGGGACAAAACAGCACAACAAACTACAGGAATAATGGAGCACAGTTATATTTACGAGATGCTCCTAATTAACTATGGATTGAGCTGAAGGAAGAAGAGGAAAGGAGGAAATGGAAAACTACAGGAATAATGGAGCACAGTTATATTTACGAGATGCTCCTAATTAACTATGGATTGAGCTGAAGGAAGAAGAGGAAAGGAGGAAATGGAAAAAGGGGAGAGAAGAGAGGTGGAGACATCACTCAGCAGATCATGTGTCCCCCTGCAGCGTAGGCCTATAGCAGCATAGCTCTGACAAGGCTTAAGACGAGCTACTCTAGACTTGGCTCCTAGAACTATTTGCCATAATACACTATTGTTAAGACTAACTACAGAGTTTACTAAATAGAAATGTTTTCAATTTAATTTTCAAGATGGAGGTGGTGTCAGCCTCCTTAACCAAAATTGGTAGGTGGTTTCATAATAAAGGTGCCCGGTAGCAGAAGGCCATGTGTAGGAAGGAAGAATAGTCTTTAACTGTTCGCAGAGGTGCCAGTCATAGTTGGAGCATTTAGAGTTGGGATTTCTAAACTGCGAGAGCGACTCCAGCAGATTCCAGGAGTAACTTCATGGACTGTGAAGAGCACAGTCCTGGGAACAGCAGCAGGGAGCCAGGATTCATACAAAGAGGGGCATCGGATCTTCACAGTTGGGACACTTGGGACACACTAAAACTGTTTGTGTGATGGTCGAGAGACGGTATAGACAGATGGGATTGACCCCTGTTGAGTTGAGAAATGGTGTTAAATGGATCAGCTGAAACATGTTATTATAAACTTTGGGCTATCATTACCATTCTTTGCTGTTCAGAGATCAATCTTTTACAACATAAGTATTTTTTCTGATATTTATCTCGCCATTTTAGTCTTTGTCAATTTTGTTGAATTTGCTCCAGTGCAAATACAGTTCTTCTGCTTGTCAGAATCAGGATCACTATGCTGTCCTTGGGCTCCCACACCTGAGGTACAAAGCAACACAGAAACAAATCAAATCTGCCCGTAAGTATGCCTGCTCTTCTTCTGTCCTGGTCTTCTCCGTGTTTGTTTGGAATAAGTCAGTTTGATTTAGAAAAACATCTGCCATTTCATCACAGACAAAGCAATTGTGTTAAAACATCATCCGGATAAAAGGAAAGCTGCTGGAGAACAGATTGCTGAAGGAGACAATGACTACTTCACCTGCATAACTAAAGGTTAGCTACTCTCCATTTAATTGTCATCAACACTACAGTGATCCCTTGGCACTTCGCGGTTTGAGTACTGCGGTTTTACTGCTTCGCCGATTTTTTTCAGAAATATAATAAAAAAATCATGAAATAATCGCTGAAATTCTGCAAAAATCCCCCCCACAAGAGGCCGCAGCTGCCATAGAAACATCAAACAATGACTCACAGCCTCCTGTAAGCAACAGAGAAACACAGATGGACCAGAACTCTGGAATCTGAGCTCTGATTGGCCCAGAACTCTAGAATCTGAGCTCTGATTGGCTGAGACACATTTACTACAGTTCAGAGACCAGAGGCTGTGAGGGAACAGAAAGACCACAGTTGAGCCTTTGTGTTGTGTCACTGCAGTGTCTTGCTACTTTTTTGCGGTGTTTAAACATATTTTAAACACATTATTTAGGCTCGGGGGGGCTCCGGCTCCAGTTGGCGGATTTTGATTGTCGCGGGGGGGGCGTGGGTCCCCATTAACCGCGAAAACTAAGGGATCACTGTATTAGTACCGTTCCTGAAATTTCTTGATCTTTTTGGCACTAAGTGTTTTTGTCACCATTCTGATCTTAGCTATTGAAGTCCTTTCTGACCCCGTGAAGAGGAGAGCGTTTGACAGCGTAGACCCTACGTTTGACAACAGTTTACCTTCTAAAGGCGAAGGCAAAGAAAACTTTTTTGTGGGGTTCGCTCCTGTTTTTGAGAGAAATGCCAGATGGTCTTCCAAAAAGCATGTGCCGAAACTTGGAACCATGGAGTCATCTTTTGAAGAAGTGGACAGTTTTTACTCTTTTTGGTAAGTGGACAATTTTTGTTGTTTTTGTTTTGTTTTTCAAATGACTGAAGTTGACTTGGAATGAAATACCAAAACAAAAGAGAAGACAAAATATTAAACTCAGTCATTATTTTCCTGTTAAAGGTATAACTTTGACTCATGGAGGGAATTTTCATATTTGGATGAAGAGGAAAAGGAAAAGGCTGAATGGTAAAATGTTTTATATTCTCTATGTGCAGGAACTTTTTGCAAATTGTGTTGTACATTGCTAACTTTAGTTAGCCTTTTTTTTTTTTTTTTTTTTTTTTTTTTTTTACTGTGCAGTCGAGATGAAAGGAGGTGGATTGAAAAGCAAAACCGAGCTTCCAGAGCTCAGAGAAAGAAGGAAGAGATGAACCGAATACGCACACTAGTTGGTACAGTCTGAACTGCTGCATGCTCGCAGATTTCATTAAACAGACAAGTACAGTCTCTTTGTGAGTGTGACTGATGATACTGCTTCACTGCAGATACAGCCTACAGCTGTGACCCTAGAATAAAGAAATTTAAGGAAGAAGAAAAGGCAAGGAAAGAGTCTGAGAAGAAAGCCAAAGCTGAAGCCAAGAAGAGAGAGCAGGAAGAGAAGGAGAGAGTAAGTGTGTTTAACTAATAAATATGAACTGAAGATTTTTTAGAAAATAAGATGATGGATGCTTCCTGTCATAACTGAGCATATATTTATTAACTTGATAGTTGGCTGTTTTCCAGCTGTTCTTTTTAATTATTTTTTTAAATGCAGGATGGATGGATGATGGATGGAGCTACATTGTGGGTCTGAAGCTATAATATTCAGTCTGAGATGATCTTTTTTTGGTACACTGGCTAAGTTTATAGTTATAAGGGTCACTTAGAATATTTTTACTTTCAGAGATATACATATTTATTAATATTAGGGCTGGGCAATGATTACAATTTTTAATCGCATAATTTCCCTGATTAATCACATTGTATAAGTCAAATCAAATAATGAATTCAAAAGTAGTGTAAAGTGCACTTTTATTCAAATGTTCTGCTGCCATATGAACTAAAGCGCCATAACATTTTTTGTGCAAACACTTTTATCATCAGCACTTGTCAGTAACACACATTTAGAGTAAATCTAAAAAAAAAAAAAAAAAAGTTAAAATATAGCTTATTGGCATTGCCAGGGCATTAATGTCATCATGTTTTTTATGAAAAATAAAAACTCAACCAACTCGTCCTGAGCCACAATGAGAACATTAAAACAGGCAATTTCAGAGTAAACAGCAGAAACTTTTAACAGGGAGCAGCATTACTAGTCTATGTTCAGGTCCAACTGTCCCTGTTAAAAAGTGTAAACCACAAAAAACCTTTGTGGTTTTCTTTACAGGGAACAAAAATGTAAAGTGCATGTTGATACAGGAGTTCCGTTTTTTTTTTCCCGCCAATTCTCTTCCGGTTCTGCAGCAGCCAGCTCTTCTTTTGCAAACTGCTCCAGTTAACCCAGATTAGAAGGGTGCCTTCTTCCAACTGCCATTTTCAGATCCCTCCACAGGTGTTCAATGGGACTGAGATCTGGACTCATTGCCAGCCACTTTAGAACCATCCAGCGTTTTCTGTTTAACCATTCCTGGGTGCTTTTTGATGTGTTTTGGGTCGTTGTCCTGCTGGAACACCCATGATGTTCGACGAAGACCCAGCTTCATGACACTTGGTGAAACATTTCTCTCCAAAATACCTTGGTCATCGCCAGATTTCATAATGCCACGTACACATTCAAGACACCCAGCACCAGAGGCTGCAAAACAACCCCAAAACATTAGTGAACCTCCTCCATATTTGACTGTAGGGAGGCTGTTCTTTTGCTTGAAGGCTTTATTTCTTTTCCTGTAAACACAGAGTCTATGTGATTTACGGAAAAGCTCCAGTTTGGTCTCATCTGTCCACAGGACATTTTCCCAGAAGGATTTTGGTTTGTTCAGGTGTGTTTTGGCAAACTCTAGCCGGGCTTTCTTGTGTCTGTCCTTCAATAGAGGCTTCCTTCTGGGTCTCCTACCATAGAGCCCTCTTTCATTGAGCTGGTGACGGATGCTACACGTTGAAATAATTGTACCTTGTGTCTGAAGGTCAGCTTGATTCTGTTTAGCAGTTGTCCGAGGTTCTTCTGCCACCATTCGAACAATCCTTCGCTGCATTCTTTCGTCCATAATTCTCTTGTGGCCACTTCTTGGAAGGTTGGCTACCGTACCATGAGCCTTAAACTTCTTTATAACATTTATAACATGGATACAGGAACATGAATGTCTCTGCAGATGGACTTGTAGCCTTGAGATTGTCTATGCTTTGCTACAATCTTTTCTTTGACTTCCTCAGACAATTTTCTGCTTTTCTTTCTTTTGTCCATGCTCAGTACAGTCATGCAGTGACTCCCAACAGCAGAATGAGGGGGTTGCTGCTTTTAAACTGGTTGGATGACTGATTACTAGATTGCTGTCACCTGTAAACTCACCACAGGTGAGTTCAAGGTGAATGACCTGCTTGAAATTCACTTATTCTTTGTAAATCTAAAAGGGTGTCAAAACTTTTGTCACAGCATTTTCTGTGTAATCTGTGGAGTCTCTGCTGTTCTCAGCCGATCCACCCGGCAGCCATTCGTCCAACGAATCTCCGTGGAGTTCACTAAATCCGTCTGAACTTTCTCCGGGCTCTGGCAACACGGGGAAAGTCTGCAGTGAGCGCGGCCGAACTCCGCTTGGACCTGCTTGGTCGTCCGTGGCTTTCACTCCTCTCCTTCGCTCCGATCCTCCTCCATGATGATCTCCATCACCTCCATCATCTTTTTTCCGTTCACTCATCGAACTACCGACACTCTGTTGGAGTGTGAGCTGCTTGTACTGCTTCTTGCTACCACGCTGCGCCATCTTCTCCTCAGACAAATCTGGCAGACTCTATAGGAAGTGTGGACGCTGCCGTCTGGAGCATCTAAACACTAACTACGATGCTTAGAACTTTGATATTTAATGAAAAGCTCCGCCAGAGTGTTTCCTAGCAACCCCTATTCAAAAACATATTTTGCGCAATTGACGTCTATAGACGTCAATGGCAGTGAATAAGTTAATGGTGAGAAGACATTGTTTTGCTTATCCAGCTCATACAGCTTTATTTTAACAGGTAGTCACATACATCAAAGTGCATGGTGACACTGTTAACCAGCCTTTCATGCCACATTCACCAGACGGAGGTCAGCATGAAAACAAACATACATCCCAAAATTATTCAGACACCTGCCTTGACTCACATATGAGCTTTAGTTTATCCCATTCCTAATCAATATGATGTGGGTCCACCCTTTGCAACTTGAACAGTCGCGAAATCGCGAAAAACAGCGAAACTTGGTCCCATAGAAATGAAAGGGATTTGGCTGAATTCCAGCCAAAACAGCCCAAACCCACCCCTCTTTGGATCTGTCTAGCACTGCCATATTTCATCACAGAGACACCGTTCAAAGTTTAAATGGGTCATAAGACAATGGCCTATACCATACTGAAGCCGTGTATTGTTGTGATTTACGGTCTTTGAGAAATCGCGATTTATGTTTTATAATTTTTAAAAAATCTTCAGTTCTCTCTCCACACTAGTGACATCATCACGCTCTCTAGCGCCGAGGAGAGAAGAAATGGTCATTTTAAACCTGCCTTTTCCTCTTTCATTCCCTCAACTTACATAAATTATACATCAAAATGTAGCCATTTTTGTCCTCTTGCAGATGAGGTGACTTGTTTCGGTACGGCAATTAGTTTTCCTTCACGAGTATAATGTACTAGTGAATTAGTGGTCATCAAAATATCTGACTTGTTAACTAGCAAAGTAAATTACACTTACCTGTTTACTAGTAATGTAGGAGCCATGTTTCTTTTTGTTTCCTCCCAACCACTAGGGGGGGTTTACCTTTCTAAGGTCTGTTGTGTTGATGAGGTTGGGAGGTTATTTGAGGGCATCTGTCTTGTCACTCAGGTGTGGTTAATTGCAGGAGGCAAACAGTTTTTCTATTGTGCTCAGTTGTGATTAGGAAAAGAAAAGATATTTGTGTGAATATTGTTCAGTGGAGACGGATGGTGAAATGGAAAATAAATATATCTCATTTTAAACGTCAAAAAAGAGTGTTTACCACGCTTGAGCTCACGTAGGAAATAAGCCAGACCAATCAACCACCAGTAGCGCCACTGGGACTAAGTCGCTACAAGTAAAATACATTTTTCTGTGCTAGTTAACTAGTAAACGGTAAAATCTTGGCCAAGCTCACACCTCTAGCAAACTTTACACTTGGCACAATGCAGTCAGAGAAGTACCGTTCTCCTGGCAACCACCAGATCCTTCCATCAGATGACCAGATGGATGTGGCCATGGAAGTGACTGGAACACCTGATTCTAATACCAGCCGTTGGCGTGCTACATTCAGAGACGGGCAGCCTCAAAAGTTCTCTGAAATTTTCTAGTTAATGATTATTCTTATGTTGGGGTGGCTGTAGCTCAGTTGGTAGAGCGGGTCATCCAGTCACTGAAAGGTTGGCAGTTTGATCCCAGCTCCAACTGTCCACATGCCAAAGTGTCCTTGGGCAAGACATTGAACCCTAACTTGCCCCCAGTGGGTCTGGCAGCACCTTGCATGGCAGCAGCCGCCCACTGGTGTATGAATGTGAGTGTAAATGGGCGAATGAGAGGCCACTGTAAACTGCTTTGAGGGCACCTTGATGGTGTGGATAAAGTGGTATATAAGTGCAGTTCATTTATGATTTATGCAATGATTCTGTTTGCCTTCTTGTGATTTTATGTATCAGTAAAGCACATTGAATTGCCCCTTGTACGAATTGTGCTCTACAAATAAATTAGCCTTGCCTTGATCCCTGGGTGGGGTTTGTACGAATTTATGAGCTTGGTGAGCGCACTTCCCACCTGAGAGATTTGGCATTCATTAACTTACACGTGCTCTTACAAAAAGCAGTTTTTCACAGCGTTCATGAATCCAGAGCAGAGGAGGTGATTTATGTCCAAGTCTACTCACAGATTGATGAAGATTTCATGAATCATACCCATTGTCTGACTAGGGTTGATATTGGAATATTGTCATCCATGTAGACAGATCCTTACTTAGCCAGTTGTTGACCTCTGTCTTCTTTTTAAAGGCACGGCAGGCAGAGTTGGAGGCAGTTCGTCTAGCAAAGGAGAAGGAGGAAGAGGAGGCCAAGCAGGCAGCCCAACAGGCAAAGAAAGAGAAGGAAATCCAGAAGAAGGCCATCAAAAAGGAGAGGCAGAAACTCAGAACCACCTGCAAAGTAAGCTCTCACACAATTATATATTTGCCCCTTTTGTTATCTTTCTGTCTTTAATATCTTTGAATTGGCTTTAGTTTTTCAGTTGTTGTTGATCTGTTTTCTTTTGTTTTTTTTATTATTTTTTTAAATGATTTTTCCCTCTTTCCACAGAACTGGAATTACTTTGCTGACAACGAAGCTGATGGTGTAAAAATGATGGAGGAAGTGGAGAAACTCTGTGACCGATTAGAACTCACAAGGTTTAGTATCTAAATCTTAAATGTGTGATTCTAAAATTGTTCAGGAAACATTTGTGTAAACTGTCCATGTCATCTTTGATTCAGATAATAATCTGGTGTGATAGTCTGTAATAGTCTGGTGTGAGGTTTGCTTCATTTGAGCTGGTTGGCATGACAATGTGTTTAGGATGTTCCCCCAAGTAACATTGTTTTTTTTGTAATGGTTTCTAAATTGTTATGCACTTATTAAACCAAACTGGAGTTTTAAAAAGGCCTTAGAGGAGAAAAAAATAACCCTATCATGATGAAATTTGAGTTTCATTTCTAATGGAACATTTGGTTCTTTTTATGAACTATTATTGAGCTCTCACACTCACCCAGGCCTGTTGTCCACAGAAACCGAACAAGCAACTTCACGTTGTAGCGACAGCAACATAACTTTATGTCACTTCCTCACATATGAAAAATAAATTGAAGCTAACTCTGAGTTCAGTTTTGCAGAGTAAGCATAATGGCAGAGGTGACTAAGAAACCAAATAAAGTAGTAACAGAGGACGAGAGAAAAAGAAAACCAGAGTGCCATCAAGCAAAACAAGAGTCAATCTTGGACAGACTTTCACTTGAAAAACAGGCTAAAAAAGTGAACAAAGGTGAAATGCCTCTCAATGCACATTTGTCCACATTTTCACAGAACCTTGTATAGATTGGAAAGTAGTTTGCTAGAATGTTGTAGAAATCCAAGGATATATTACTGCCATTGCAGTGATATATCTATGATTGTGAGGCTGCCATGGCTTTATTCATAGATATTTGTGTAAAAGTCTTATTTTACCTGATCAGTCAGCATCTTAAACATTCTTGGGTTGCCATTCTCCCCAGTTCTATTTACCAGCTTGTATTAACACATTCACCTGTAGAATTGCGACCATCATGAAAACTACTGTGCCCATCGTGGCAATATGGGGTGTTAAAAATCTTAAAATTGAAAAGTTGCTCCGGATAACTTTAAGATGATAATCACAGCATTTCATATCTTTTACATCTGTTTTGAAAACTTGAGGCCTAAAGAGAAGCATGACAGTATCCTCTTGTTTCCAGTTTGCAGTCTCTGAATGAAATCTTGGCCTCAGCCTCTAAAGAAGAAGGGAAGGTAGTAGTGGAGAAGGAGGTAAAAATGCCCTTTTATGTGATGTTTCAGGTTTATATTGTACCAAAAGCTCCTGAACATGCCATGTTTTTTGTGACATAATGTAATGCAAGTCCTTTGTTCTGCTTTAGAAATGTACATGACTTATGCCAGTGAGATGTGTCTGCCAATCTAAACTAACAACCTTAACTTGAAACATTAGCCCTTTACATGGAGGTCATGGTATAAAGATGCAGCGAATATTCCCTCTTTATTCTACCTCCATTCTCACAATGAGTCCATGATTCCTACCCAGTCTGTGCTTTCTTAAAGCTTTTTGCTGGCAGTCTGAAAACAAAAATGTTTTGATATTGATACAAAAATCAACACCTTGTTTTCGATACGATACCTGAAGGATACTTTTTTCAATGCCAGCTTATTAGAAAATGTCAGCATACAAGATGATCTTATGAAGTTATTAATGGTAATAGGGCTGAGCAATTAAAAAAAATCAAAATAGTCATTCAGAACTTATAACAATGTTATCTTGCTCATATTCATTATTTTAATTGTTTGCATTATTCAGTAAATAACTGTAAATAGTTAATCTGTTTGCATTTTCCTTCGCTTACTTTAAAAATCACAAATATATATACAGTTGTATTATCGCAATTTGGATATTTTTTGTGACTAAAATCTGGTCAGGGATTTATGAGGGCAAAAAAAACCCCAAAATGATCAGTCATTTTTAATAATCAAATGTTAGATTAATTGTGATCTTGATTTGAAGTCACATTGCCCAGAATATGCCTGAATGGTAGAAAACTTTAAACTACTTTGCAGTGGTAAACTAGTTTGCAGTAGTTTTGAGAATGACAGAATGAAGTTTTGGTTTTCATAAAATTTGCTGCTTCAGTGTTTTTTAATCTTTTTGTTTTGTTACTATAGTATACTGATGTATAATCAAGCATTTCATAGGTATCAAAGACTGACAATTAATGTACATTCATTATATGCAAAGAGTAAATATTTGCAGTGTTGGCTCCTCTTTTTCAATACCTCTGCAATTTACATTGCAATGCTGTCAATCAATTCACGGGCTACATCCAGACTAATGGGCTGCCATCAGTCAGGATGACGAGTAATCTTCAGCTTTGTTTTCATCAACACTCATCTGAATTAGCAAAAGAATCACTGACATAATGCAGAGCTTAAAGTATCCTGGCACTGTGCCGGATCTCCGGCGTTTGACTATGATTCAGGAAAAAAAAACACACAAACACATTATCTCTGAGTGGTCTTGAACGCAGCATCAGAGGTGAGCCGGTGGTTGTTTGAATGGAGGCAACATTCAAGTGTCTCTGGGCAGGATGGAGGACAAGGGTGGAGACAGCTCTACAACTAAACTTGTCTTGTCTGATCAGCTCAAAGGATGGATGTTTTCTCTGAATGTTAATGAAGCAACCACCCAAAACATGGAAAAAATACTGAATGTAATGGTTCACTTTTTTTAATGATGCATCCAGAGGAATAACATAACTGCCTCTGTAAATATGTTAAAGAGGAGTCAAGACCAAATGGAATGTGTTTCCTATAACTTAATTTACCATTGTTTTGAACAAAAATGATAGAAAAGTTGCAATTTGTTTTATTTTTTTTTTTGGTACAAATTGCCCTTTACTTAATTAAATGGTTGTTAAATGAATCTGATTAATTGGCTTGACTGAGTTTCACATGTCTTCACATGTCTTTCACATGTCTTCACATGTCTTCACTTAATAACCTTAACTTTCTAAAATTCATTTAAATTGAAGGTCATCTTGTACATTACTAAGCACAATGCCAAAAAGTTGTTTGCCAAATTGCCTCAAATGTGTATGCGTTGGATCCACTGAACCCCCGGAAAAAAAGTTCAGGCTCAGGATTTTTTTTTTTTTACTTTAAGCCCTGCATAATGTCAACTGGTCTTTGTATGGCTAGACTGATTTTTTTTTTTTTCTTTTAAGTTTATTTTTATGGCTAAGAAGAACTTTGCAGTTAATTTCAGTAGCGGTTACCACAGGGTTTTAAAAAGTATTAAAAAGTGATAAATGAAAAACGCAAAATTTAATGGCCTTAAAAAGTGATAAATTTGGTCAAAAGGGTATAAAGCAGCCGTGTGCCGGAACCCACGGACAGCTGCTTTCCCGGAGCAACAGCCACAGCGCTGCGGACGTAGCGGCCCCGATGACCGGTTTTATTTCCGACATGAAAATACACGCGTGCTCGTTCACTGTGGAACGCGACTGATCATTAACGGTCGCTCGACCGCTGTAGATCCGTGTTAAAAAAAAAAAAAAGCAGCGTTAATAAAAGCGCTTTACAAATCTGTCCGTTTCCACTCAGCAGGCCAGTTATAAGAACACACATGACAGCTCCAGAGTTCTAGAAACGTCTGTCTGATCAGCTCCAAGGATGGATGTTTTCTCTGAATGTTGTTGAATCAACCACCCAAAACATGGAAAATAATACTAAATGTAATGGTTCACTGATGCATCCAGAATAATAACATCTAATAATCTAAAAACTGCCTCTGCATATACATATGTTAAAGAGGAGACAAGTCCAGACCCAATGGATTGTTCAGGTCCTTCTGAAAGTTTTCAGCCTCCTTGAACTTTTCAACCTTTTGACACATGGCTTCAAACATAAAGATATAAAATCTCAATTTTTTTGTCAAGAATCAACACCAAGTGGGACACAATCGTGAAGTGGAATGAAATTTATTGGATATTTAAATATTTTTCAACAATAATAAAAACCTGTAAAGTGGAGCGTGTAATATTATTGGTCCCCTTTACTTTCAGAGCAGCAAACTTGACTCCAGAAGTTCAGTGAGGATCTCTGAATGATCCAATGTTGTCCTGAATGACTGATGGTGATCAATAGATCCACCTGTGTGTAATCAAGTCGCCGTATAAATGCACCTGCTCTGTGATGGTCTCAGGGTTCTGGTTAAAGCTCAGAAAGCATCATGGGAACACACCAGGCAGGTCCCAGATACTGTTGTGGAGAAGTTTAAAGCTGGATGTGGATACAAAAAGATTTCCCAAGTTTTAAACATCTCAAGGAGCTCTGAGCAGCAATCATATTGAAATGGAAGGAGTATCAGACCACTGCAGATCTACCAAGACCCGGCCGTCCCTCTAAACTTTCATCTGGAACAAGGAGAAGACTGATCAGAGATGCAGCCAAGAGGCCCATGATCACTCTGGATGAACTGATCTACAGCTGAAGTGGGACAGTCTGTCCAGAGGACAACAATCAGTCCTACACTGGACAAATCTGGCCTTTATGGAAGAGTGGCAAGAAGAAAGACATTTCTCAAAGATATCCATAAAAAGTCTGGTTTAAAGTTTCCCACAAGCCACCTGGAGACACAGCAAACATGTGGAAGAAGGAGCTCTGGTCAGATGAAACCAAAATCAGACTTTTTGGACCACAATGCAAAACAATATGTTTGGAGTAAAAGCAACACAGCTCATCACCCTGAACACACCATCCCCACTGTCAAACACAGTGGTGGCAGCATCATGGTCTGGGCCTGCTTTTCTTCAGCAGGGAGAGGGAAGATGGTTAAAACTGATGGAAGATGGATGGAGCCAAATACAGGAGCATTCTGGGAGAAAACCTGTTGCAGTCTGCAGAAGACCTGAGACTGGGACGGAGATTTATCTTCCAACAGGACAATGATCCAAAACATGAAGACAAATCTACAATCTAAACGTATCCAGGTGTTAGAACGGCCAAGTCAAAGTCCAGACCTGAATCCAGTCCAGAATCTGTGGAAAGAGCTGAAGACTGCTGTTCACAAACGCTCTCCATCCAACCTCACTGAGCTCCAGCTGTTTTACAGGAAGAATTTAGTCTCTGGATGAGTTAAACTGATGGAGACAAACCCCAAGAGACTGGCAGCTGGAACTGCAGCAGAAGGTGGCGCTGCAGAGTATTAACGCAAGGAGAATGAATAATATTACACACCCCACTTTACAGTTTATTTGTTAAAAAAGTTTAAAATGTCAAATAAATTTTGTTCCACTTCACAATTGTGTCCAACTTGTTGATTCTTGACAAAAAATCTTCATGTTTGAAGCCTGAAATGTGGCAAAAAGTTGAAAAGTTCAAGGGGGCCAAATACTTTTGCAAGGCACTATATTTCCTATAAATTAATTTGCCATTGTTTTGAACAAAAATGATGAAGTTGCAATTAGTTTTTTTTTTTTCTTGTACAAATTACCCTTTACTGAATTAAGTAGTTGCTAAATTAATCAGATTAATGGGCTTGACTGAGTTTACATGTTTTCACTTATAACTTAATAACCTTTATTTTTTACAATTCACATTTAAATTGTTGGTCATCTTGTATATTACCAAGCACAATGACTACTCAGATGTAGCCAAGTCGTTAACCTGTGGCAAGGACAAAACTGGTTACATTATTCGATTTGGCCTCGGGGCATTTTTTAAAAAGGAGCTGACAAAAAACACCAGCCAGGCTGGGGCCTTTGTGATTATGTTCGACGAAAGCCTCAACAATCAAACAAAAAGAAACAACTGGACATCCGTGTCCATTATTGGGAGGATGGAGAGGTTCGGTCCAGATACTTGGGGTCTCAGTTCTTGGGTCATGGGAAGGCTGAAGACTTAGTGCATCAAGTAAAGTAAAACCTACGTGCATGTCAAAAAATCTTTCTGATTGATACTTGGTGCAGCTCGATGTCGTAGTGGTTGTAAAAAAAACCTGAAGGTAGTAAAAAAAGGTATTAAATGGTAGTAAATTTGACTCAAAGATGGCTGTATATACCCTGTACCAGAGTATTGTGGAACATGGTGTGTAAGGGGACAGCACTTGCGCTCATCTGGGCCTTGGTAGACCTGTTCCTGGCTAGTGGTTTCCCCAGGTATTTCAGGTAAAGCAGACAAGATTGTCACTTGTGTTGCTGCCAGTGCTGATCTTTTCCTTGTTGAAATGACAGGAACATAGCCTAGAATTTGTTGTGAACTTAAGCACAACAACCTTCTTCCCCATTTTGTCTCCCCCTCTGGCTGAATCAGTGCCTTCCATCTTCTCTACGCAGAGAGCTTTTGACCATTTTACCCGTGATAACTCATCAGTCGTGATAACTAGGGATGTCCCGATCACGTTTTTTGGGTCCTGATCCGATTTCCGATCTTTTAATTTTGACGATCGGCCGATTTCCCGATTTTTCCCGATCCGATTTCACTTTTTTTGAGTGGGCAAACAGAGTTTAATTTCCCATGCATTTTATTTCCTGTGTACATTAATAAATAGGCCTTCATCCAAGCTGAGATTAATAGCTTTTATCATCTCATAAAATAAACAATAACTTATTTAAACACTCTTCTTTCTTTCTTTTTTGTTTGGGAGAATTATTATAAAACACATTTAGTTACAGAACAGTGACTGTTTAACAGTCTCAGTACTAAAGAACATAGCACTTCCATTTAAATAGCAGCAGGTGAACTTGGCTAGCAGTTTAAGGCAATGAAAACACTAGCAGAAGTCTTTGCAAGCAATGAAATCACATCAGAATAAAAATAACATAAAATATTAACTTCTCAAGACCCGCTGCACATGTTCGCGCACCTTTGTGTCCTTTGTCGTGCATGTAATGACGGGAACAAGGCTCGAGGTAATTAATGAGCCGGTTAAATGCCTTGTATTCCACATACTGAATGGGCTGGTCGTCCTCGGTAATACATTCCGCGATTAGCTCTGTGATTTTTCTGTATTTCTCTGAGTCTTTCGGGAGTTTGTCCTTTCTTTTAAAAGTTTCACAGAGCGTTTGCTGCTGTAGTGCATCCAGCTTCAAAGCTGCTGCCGACGCCTGACAGAAGGCATCCTGCTCGCTAGGATGGTGATTTTTTTTTAAGTGTCTGATTAAATTGGTGGTGTTGTAAACTCTCTTCTTACTTACCCCTCGTGATATCTCAGCCTTACACACATTTCAAGTCGCAGTCGAAGCATCGGTCTTTGTAATTTTATAGTGCTGCCACACTGCTGAGATTTTTGCTAAAGTTTAGCCTGATGCCGCCAGTCTTAAAACTTTTAAGGTGGATACGAGAAAGGGCTGCTGAGAAACTTCATTTCAGTGCAAATTATTAAATGTATAGTTTAAAAAATATTTTTGTTTGTGTTATATGATTACTTTATTAATTTGTGTTAATTAGGATCACTTTTTGAGAAAAAAATAATGAAAAAAAGATCTGTGTGTTAAAATAAGGTTGATCGGCCGATCCGATCCACCTTAAATTTTTAAGATCGAAGGCCGATCCGATCAGGGGATCGGGACCGAGACACCCCTAGTGAGAACTCATCAGTCGTGATAACTCATCAGTCATGAAGGAATATTTGTGTACCATCTTTGCTTTGGATCTATTATTTACTCTTTGCAGCTTTGCAGTAGTACACCATGGTTTAAAGGTAGAAATGACCTAAAATGAGTGATCTGTATTGCTTATTGCTTTTTTTTTTTTTTTTTTTTAATACTGAAAGTGGTCCACAAAAGGCCCCAAATGCAACAAATTACTGCCACCAAGCTGATAAAAACTTTTGCAGTACCCGGATAGCCTTTATTGCCATCAGAAAAAACTGAGATGTAAAAATTGGTCTGATTCTCTAAACTTTTGGCCACGCTTGTGACTGTTTGTAGTGTATTGTAATAAATTACTGTCGGGATGTTTATGTGGAAGCTGCCTTTTTTTTTTCAGTTTGGTGCCCTTTCTATTGCACTAAGTCTTGAGAAAAGCTGTTTTGTTTTTTTTAATCCATTTGTATGACTAGACTCTGAATTTAAATATGTATTTTAATGTTTGTAACTAGGTGCATGAGGTGAATGCCCAGTTACAGAAAGAAAAGGAGGCAGAAGTTCAGGCCATGCAGGCAGCTCGCAGCGCTGAACAGACCAGTGGAGGAGCAGGAGGTGGGGGGAAGGGCTGGAATGAAGATGACCTCCAGCTTCTTATCAAAGCTGTCAACCTGTTTCCTGCAGGAACCAATGCCAGGTAGTGGAGTGGAATTAAAGCTATGATTCACAAATATTGCATCAGTCATAAGTGACTTGGGTCTTCTTTCAGATGTCTTCTCATGTAGTCAGGGCCGGCTCTACCCAATTTGGCGCCCTAGGCGAGATTACACCCCGGTGCCCCCCCCCCCCCCCCCCCCCCCCCCCCCCCCCCCCCCCAAGCCCACTGCAATTCAATGACAACAACCAACTGAGCAATCACGACAGTTTAATTTGAACAATCATCGCAAAAAACAGCTGCTGCTGCAGTTTGCATTTTCATCACCTGGCTACTGAATTTCAGCAATCATTAGGCACAATATCAAATGTGACAAGTACAGTAGGAGGAGGAGAGCTAAGCAGCAGCAGCAGCGACACGGACACATAGTTGTTAATAATAGTAATGGTAAAATTAATTTTCAATTTTATAATGATTTGATGAAACTGTAATGTAATCAGAGCGGACACACGGGCAGGGATAATAACTGTGTAGAAACTATCCTATAATGGATGGAACAAGCTAATTTTAACATTCCTCTCATAGACATAAACAGCGCCGATGCCATTTCATTTCACAGTTTCACATTTCAACATTACACAGAGAAAGCACCCAGAACAGCCGCAGAATGCTGTTTGTTTTTGTATTTTTAAAAAGGAAGCCGACAGGAGTGTATCAGGACACATTTATTGGACCCATAACGACGGCCTCATAATTTCATTCAATCCTTCTTTTCCTTCAGATCAGTGTCATGTTATTATTTTTTTTAGCATGTTAAGTCAGCATTGCCCTCACATGCCCAAAGTCTTCTCCCTTGTTTGTTCCACAAATGCTCAGTTGTAGTTTTCAAATAGAAAATGTAACAAAACTTTTTATATGTTAAAAAGTAGAAGGTTTTTTATTGTTACCTTTTTTTTTGCGGATTTGCTTCTCCCCTCTTTTCCTTTTGTTTGCTCACTTCTTGAAACTGGGGCTTAGACGGCCTTTTCATTTGGACCGATTTTGTCTTCTTTGTCTTTTTGATTTTTGTTCTCAGCAATGATTGCAAACGTCATCATCTTGATCCGATGACCCATAACTTGATCGGACAATTGACATTGCTCACACAATAATTTAGGAAACATGTCACTGTTTATTTTTTTATTGTAATGTTAATATTTACTTTTTCAGACAGAAAAGTGATGTATATTTTTTTTATTTTTTGGTGTTTTTTGTAATATATAGTACCAATCATGGAAAATACATATGGAAAAGTTGATTGAGTTTGAAATTCAACATGTACTATAAAGAAAGAGCTGAAAGACGACTATATACGATGACAGAGAGCTGCATTTCAGCCTGATAAAAACAAACAAACATGGCGGCTATTATATGGAACTTTGTTAAAGTTTCAGAAGAAGATAGTTTGCTGGTTATTTGTGACAAATGCTCCAAGCGAAGGAGGGAAAATAGCACCAGCTTTAATACGTCAAACCTGATCGGCCACCTGAAACATAACCGTTGCTTCCATTGAGTTTTGAAATCGTGCTAACGTGAGCTAACATGAGCTAATGTCAGCAAGCAAGCAGCAAGTCAACCCCTCCTCTCCTCCCCATCATCTCTCTCATCTAAAGCTTCCATGAGATTTAAAAAAAAAAAAACTACTGAACCTCATTTACTTTAATTAAAAGGCATTCATTTGAATAGAACCCTGAACTCTTTCCCTCACTGCCCCTCTCCAAATCAAATGTATAGACTTTTTTTGGTTTTTATAAAAAGCATGGGGCAGGAGAGCTGGATATGAGGAAAGCCATATTTAAGCTTTGTCGCAGTCAAATCTCTTATCACCACGAACATGACACCGCACATCCTTCGCCACCACCCAGAGAGGTCGGTGCTCTGACAGGCTGGGTCCGCGTTTACTCGAGAGTTAAAGATATTGGCGGTGGCAGCTAATGTCAGGACTCGGGGCAGTTTAATTAATTATTCATTAACATGGCGTGTTTGTCATGAAACAACCGTGTTACCGTAGCGTGTTATTAGCGGTTTGCCCGGCAGCTGTAAAGAACAACGGATCGCCAACATGAAAACGCTGGATGATAGAACATATTTACGACACATCCTGACCGGTGTAGGCTATTAGCGTTAGCAGTTGCTACCAATAGCATCTGTATCCACAAAGAAAATAACGACGTGGATTTATTGTTGTTTACATCACATAGCCTATGTAGCAACTGAACCGGTAGAAGAAGACAACTTAAGGTCAGAAAATCAAGTTTTGTCTGGCGTTGAATAAAACTTGAATAAAATCAATTTTTTAAAATTAGCAACTATAGGCTGTATTGTCTCTGTTCAATTCGAGTAACTCGGTTCGGTTCGTGGTCGGAAACTAAAGACTCGGGTCGGTTCCGGGACCAAAATTGTGGGTCCATTCGGGTTCGGACTCCCAAACTTATGATAATAGCTCGGGTCGAATTTTCACGGGTCCATTCGGGTTCAGGTCCATGAAAGTGGACCCGTGAAGACCTCTAAACTACAGCAATTGCACATTTAAAAAAATTTTTTAAAACTTATTAAATTTTTATATTTATTATTATTATTATTTAAAAATTAAAATAATTAACAATTATATATAATATATAATAAATATAATATTTATTATTATTATATTATTATATTATATATTTATTATTATATGATTTTTATATTTCAATAATTGAACATATAAAAATTGCAATACTTGGGAAAATCGAAATGCAATACTTGTTTAATCAGAATCACAATATAAATGGAATCGGGACCCAAAAATCATAGGTGAATCGAATCGGCACAAAAGCGAATCGGCCCAGCCCTAATGACTACCACAGAAGATCATACCAAATAAAAAAACTTTACTTGAAGTTGATAGAATGACTGCTTTAAAGGTGGGGTAGGTGTTCTTTGAAAAAACGGTTCCAGCAATCCAACTCAAGTGAGATTTTGAAAATATACACTTCCTCCCTCCTCCCAAAGGCTCCGCCTCCTCCTCTTCAGCTCACCCCTTGAAACCACGCCTTCACACGATTCAATACTACATGAGCCGCAGGGAGGGAGGGAGGGGTGGGTGGGAGTGCATTGATATTTGATGGACGTGTTAGACAGCCAATAAATGTAACGATGATCAGTACATTGATTGGTCAGAGTTTTTCTCTGATTATACCCTCTAGACCGGACCAAAACGTTTCGTTTTTTTTGCAAACATTTTATTTCAGTGGGTGCAATGGGAATGTGAAAAGGTTTTCAGGCAATATTGTAAAAAGTTCTGCAAAAAAAGAACACCCACCCCACCTTTAATGTTTTGCTGCCGTTGGATTTTTATACTCGGAACATTCAGTCTTGTTACCATCTTGTCCTCAGATCCCCTCCAGAAAGATGAGATAAACAGAAAAGCCTTTGAAAAGTTTAGGAAGGAACACACTTCAGTGCCCCCCTCCATAGACAACGCCACACCTTCAGAGAGATTTGATGGTAAGTCCTTTGGGGTATTGTGTAGCTATTTGAAAATGTGAAACATTACGTATAACCTCCATATTTAATCAATTTTATTCATTAAGTTCATCTCACTTTTGCCATTTGATAACATTAATTTTCCTTTTCACTTAAATTGTGTTTTATTGAGTATGAACAAAAGAATCATCTAAGTTGTGAAAATCAGCAGTGTCAGATAGCAACATAATTAGCTCGTTAGTGTTGTTCTTATATCAGCTGTTGTTGCAATTTTCATAAATCACACAAACTAAATAATAGATCCTTAAAAATGCAACAGCAGAGAGCTCAAACTTGAAGCAAGTTTATTTAAGCTGAGCGCAGCAGTGGGACACAGTCATGCAGCCTGCAGACTGGATGGTTGTGTCCATCTGAACAAACATTTACATCTGTTATATAGGTGACTTTTAGGAAGTCTGCCAGATGAAAGAGTAAGACGAAACAATGATTATTTATTACACATTGTGGTATGTGAATTAGCAAGTCTGACAGAGCAAAAGGCAGGACCTGATTCAATACACATTTCAGTAGGTGGTGGAAGTCTGCTAAAACAAGGGACAGGAATTCATTTGATGTGCGAAAGGAAATGTCATAAAGACAACGTGTCACTGCTTTCCTCTCTGGGAACATTTCTCAGTGCATGATAGTCTGTTGACCCCTTTTATCTCTGAGTTTCTTTATTGTACCTACACCACACCTGAAGCATCTTGTATTCAAATTTTCCACAACACAGCTTAGCTCAAATGTATGTTTGTGGGCAGAATTAAGATTGTATTAGCTGGGTAAAAATGATATGAGCTCTAGAATCTCATTGCTCTATCGTCAGCATCGTTGAATGTGAATCTGTGTACCAATTTTGATACCAGACTGATCGGTGTCAGCCATTTTAAATGATGTAAATAATGTTCTTTTTGACTCTTAAGCTTCTGGCAGTGAAGGGAACACTGCCCCCTGGACCACAGAGGAACAGAAGCTTCTGGAACAAGCCCTGAAAACGTACCCAGTGAGCACTCCTGAACGATGGGAAAAAATAGCTGCTGCTGTCCCCGGACGAACAAAGAAAGACTGTATGAAGAGATACAAGGTATGTTGATCTGGGCTGTTCTTCGATTCACTGCAACTATTTTAATTTCAAGTTTCATGAATAATTGCATGCATTTTTTAAAACTTATTACCAGTTAAAACCAGTGGTTTGAAGCAATTGACCTACAGTATTTTACTTTTAACAAAAACAAATGTTGAGTTGTTTTGCAGACCATAATTTGTGGTACCGTTGAGTAAATATATCCTTCCCAAAATGTGTCATGTTAGTACGAGTTAACAACATACTTTACCACTTCAGTGTAACAATCTTACAGACAGATATTTCTCTAGAATCTAACATGTTCCCCTGTTTGTCCAACAGGAACTGGTGGAGATGGTTAAAGCCAAGAAAGCTGCTCAGCAACAAGTGGCAGCCAAGAGTAAAAAATAACCACAAATAATAGCTTCTATTATTTTAATGTTATTGCTGTTCTTTATTTTATAATAAAAACTTGGAGACAAGACTTAAATATTGTTTCTATACTGTACAACTGATAGTTACTCAGAGTGGTTCTATTCAGCTTCTCATCCAGAACATCCCACTGCGGATCTGGTTATAGTCTGGCAGCTGCTCTATTGGACCTAAGATAAAAACAGTTCAGTTAATCAGCAGTCACATTTAGAATCGTACATAAGTCACTGCATATACACCAA